>VZRQ01011255.1:261540-300318 GCA_013397975.1 Machaerirhynchus nigripectus | reverse complement strand
GGGCAGCCTCACCTGCTGCGGCGGCGCCGGGTCCCCGCCTGCCCGAGCCGCGCTCCCGGAGGGACGCACCGAAAACGTGAAGCGTGCCCGGTGCCCGGCACCGCCGGGAGCGGGGAACAGCCAGGCGCTTCTCTTTGTCTGCCGCATCCTTTTTTACTGCTCGCGGAACTGACGCTCCTCTGTGGACTGGGGATGCTCGGGTTGGCTGCCTTTCCCCGAGACAGCCAGCGCTGCCATCAGCCCCGGGCTGCCTGGCTGGCGCACAAATAACACCTTTTCCTGTGGGACGGGATAGTTGGATTGGGTCTTGTTCCTTGCAGAGAAAGGGACGGGCAGAGGCTTTTGTTAAACCAGAGGATCAGTTCTAGTGATTCTGTGTGTGTGTGTGGTGGGGAGGAGGGGAAGATAAGGAGGGGTTAGGAGAGGGCAAGCTCTGCTGAGATCTGAGCGCTACATCTCAAATGCAGCTGAAAGCTCCGACAGTTTCTGGGTTATATTTTTCCTATTTCCCTCGACTTTTTGAGTCAGGCAGTGTCCTGTGCTCTCCAGACTTCTTACAGCAGTGGATATACTCGGTGACCTCAATGCAGAAATGGTTACTGTTGCTGGCAGTTATTGTATGTGCCAGATAGCGATGCCAAATATAATTCTGAGGCTATGCTAAAAGAGGCTAAAATTGATATAGGACTAGATTATTCCTGGATTATTCATGGATTTAAGAAAGGACTAGGGACGTGAGTCCGTGTTTTGAAGCTGTTAACATGTATGTTCAGTAATTGTGTACAATTGATGTCAGTTTTACAGCCATAACACAATAAGGTTTCTCATTTGCAGGTTGTAGGTTGGTGGAACAGTGCCTCTTACTGCATTACTTGTGCAGGGCATGTAAATCCCACAGTCTGATTTACCTCCATAGCAGTAATTGACCCATGATCAAAGGAATGGCCAATTTTTCACCTTTGCTTGTCAAGTCAGTCTGGATTTCACAGGAACTCTTGCACCACACCTAAGTTATGAAATGTGTGCCTTCACTTGGAGGTAGCCAGGCTCTCAGAGCTCAGCTGCTAAAGCTGAGGTATTTCTGACAATGCAACAAGACACCTCTTCACGCTCCAGGATGAGATTCAAGAGCAGAACGAAAAGTGACAATATTCTGTTTCTTCCTTTGTGGTCTGCGTGTCTGCATGGCACAGCCATGATCTCATTTGTAAGTGAAGAAATCCAATAGAGCTAAAAAACGTATTTTAATGTGTCTTATAGCCAACAGCTTGGAAAAGAGAAAAAGAGGTGAGAAGCCACAACAGTGCCAAGCCAAAGCACATAATCACAGTGTACGCAGCCCACGGTGGAAAATAGTGTCACTGATAGGCTTTGCCCAGGAATTTTAGATTATTGGGTAGTCACATTAAGATACTAAACATAATTAGTTGTACTTGACAGCTTTGAGCTTTACTGCTGAAATCGCAAATAAAACTTTACTACTCCTGTGCAGTGCTGATCACTAGATATGATTGCTGAGGTGCATAAATTGGATGTCAATTAACCTTAAAAGCTCTGCCTTCTGGAGGGATAGAGCACATGCAGTGCTGCCTCCCATTGAAGTCAGGAGCAAAACATGTGGTAGAGGCAGATTTTCAGTCAAGAATGTAGTTTGTATTTAAGAATGTTAATACAGAGCAGTCTACACATAGGCCTGGATTTATTTTAAGCAAATGTGCTTTTACTGATTTTGGTGATTACTAAAGGAATGTGTACGATTTATAGAGCAGAGCTACTGACATGGTATCCAAGAGGTGAGACAGGATGCAGTAAACACTGAGAACAGCACTTGTCATGCACCATTTTTACTACAGCTTCCTCCACTGGGGAGTATTTGCCTCTCTGGGTAAATTATAACTGTACAGATGCGCACACTCGATGAAAGCTCCGGTCTTCCTTTGGGTTTGTGTGCAGCATGTGGCATTGCAGTGTGTGAAGACAAAGCAGGGAACCAGGAGCATGGAGGGAAAAACCTGTTTTACTCTGGTGCTACTGCTTCAGAAGACAACTCAAAATCTTCCTGATCCCTGGGATCAACTATATTTCCTTAGGCCTCAACAAGAATTCAACACGAAGAGCAACCATCTCTTTGAAAAGAGATCCTGGCAGGATGAGCATTGGGTTTCCAGCATTGTTGGAAGCAGAGAGATTGTTCAACTCTGTGTCAGGGGCTCAGAGCCAGACCTCAGAGCTGGTCAGGGCCTTGGGACACTTTCACCATGGACTACAAAGGGATTAGGTTTCAAACATCAACTAAGAAGCTTTATTTGTAGTTTTACACGTATTTTATGCTTCTTTAGCTGGGTACATGCCAATACTGCCCAGTGGCATGCAGAGTTAATAATTAATTTCCACAGTATGTCACCCCCAGGACCACTGCTTGAATTCAGGTTGAAAACAAAGTTACATTGCCCACCATAATCAGGATTACAGAATGGCCAGTGCAAAAATTAAGTGAAACTGAATATATCTGTCAAGAAGGAAAAAAGTAAGGCACCAGAAATCAAATGAGGGGACGTGAGGGTTTGGGTTGACTCCTACCATGCTCCAACCAGGTAGAACTCGCTCGTGACCCGGAGGTGTGAACCATGGGGAACCATTTCCCCTGGGAGAAGAAGAGACACAGTTGTGAAAGGCAGCTGTTGAAAGCTGACGTGGTGTTGGTGGAGCATCTCTCAGCCAGTCAATTCCCATGTCGATATTGCTTGAGTAAAACAGAAGAAAAGGCACATTGCTCATGTTTGTGTTGCTCATGAGATTAATCAGCTACTCAGAGGGACTGCAGCGGCGGGCCTGTGGAAATAAAGTTTTCAGAAACAATAAAATATACCTTTCACATTTTGAATCATCCTTTATGCTTGCTTGTGTAGCCTGTTTGAACGATAAACTTGTCAGGGAAAGGTCCATTTCTCCCTGCGTTTGCTGCACACCAGCACAGTGAGATCTCACCTTAATTAACAATGATTTCACAAACAATGAGGGCACCTCCAGCGTGGTGGCTGCTTCTCGCAGCTGGAGCTTTGATTGAACAACTCGGAGAGTGCTCCGTGCCAGCTGCTAAATTGCCAGTGCCACCTCCCACGGACCGCGGCTCCCGACGGATGGCAGCTACCTGAGCACTGACTCAGTGCCTCTCAGCTCCTGAAACTCCCCAAAAAGCACCAGAACTGGCACATCTGGAAGGGTACGGGTTGGTGTTCTCACTGCCAGAGGAGCTGCTGCAGAGGCGAGGGCTGTGAATGTGCGGGGCACCAGTCCTTCCCTACACCCATCTCTGCCTCGTGGAAAGTGGTGAGGACATAGAAAAGGACACTCTGCATCTCCTGTGGTTGCTCTCCACAATTACCAATCCAGCATTTTAGAAGATCAGTACTTTCAGATTGGTCATGTTGCTCTTTCAATGTTCTGATCATCCTGACTGAACAAAATGCATGCAGACATCGCAGGTACCCTGTGAAAGAACAGTGAAAAGTTCAAGTTCTATCTCATTTTAGTCAAAACAGAACAGGCATCTACAGTGAGGGCTGAAAGAACGGGCTACCAGGAGCACCCAGAAAGGTGCTTCTTTGGGAGGATTTGAGGTTTTGATGGATGTGCTTGGCACAGATCCTCCAGTCATGAGTTACCTTCTTCCACTGCATCCCTGGATCTGAGCTGATAATAAATAATTAGCTGACAGTAAATAATCTGGTTTCAGTATCCATATAGGGAGAGAATACTTTAAATTCATATATACTGAAATCATTCTGATGAAGCTGTTCTCTCTAGATTAAGGCAAGCAAGTAGCTCAGGGTAGGCTGAGGGGTATCTATGTTTTGCCTGTAAGGAATGCTGAACGGCTGCTTAGGGCCTGTGCAAAAAGAACTTCTAAATCTTATTTTCTGACATGTTCACTCACCCAGTAGTGTACTGTCCTAGTCTTCACTGTCCTGTTTTTTTTCTTTGAATCTTTCACACTTGCTTGAGGTCAGGCCAATGAACAAGAGGAAGGCAGCTGTG
The DNA here is from genome assembly GCA_013397975.1 of Machaerirhynchus nigripectus. Classification (NCBI taxonomy): domain Eukaryota; kingdom Metazoa; phylum Chordata; class Aves; order Passeriformes; family Dicruridae; genus Machaerirhynchus; species Machaerirhynchus nigripectus. The sequence continues at coordinate 296,280 of VZRQ01011255.1, read as the reverse complement.
AGTATCTGTTTATGGTATTTCCTTAGTCTTGTGGGGAAGGTTGTTTCTGCTGCAGTAAATGCTGGTAATATTTGCACATGAATTTAGGCTCCAGTGTCCAAACATGTCAACATGTCATTAAAAAAGAAATTAGCATTTTGGTGGTTATTTACTGTTCTCACTCCCTTCTGCTGGGTCCAGTGAAGGAACTACTGCACTTCCTGAACTGAGCTGCCTTTTACTGCTAATCCTGAGCGCCGTGGCTGCCTTCCTACCAGCAAGGTGGGATGGCACTGAGGGGCTTTGGACAGGGCATTTCTCAGCTCAAGCAGCCCACAGAAAAACACTCCCAGGGAGGGTATTTAGAAGGGTTATTATTAGTTAGAAGTTCAGGATGTGGGATGCCTTTGTACACCTCAGGCAGAGCAGTTTGCTGCTGAAACAGTTGGAGCGTTCTTGGCACAGTTCTGAGAACCCACCGGGGTCTCCCCTTCTCCCTCCTTGAACATAACTTTCAGGAGTTCTAGACTGGAAAAGGTCTGTGGGAAAAGGTCTGGAAAGGAAGAAGATGCAATTAAGAGCAAAGCCCAGCCTTTGAGCTGACATTTTGGTGGCAGTCCTACACGTGTGCAGAAGGGTATAAAGGGAACCTCTGCAACTCCTAATTGTTGTCACAAGAAGAAAGGCCAGTAATGTTCCTAAAGTTTGAAATGGAGAAATTGTGCCAATAGGTGTCTAAGAGGGCATCTTCCAACAGAGATGATGCTTTTAAGGGCCTCTCAGCAACAGATTTGAGTAACTTGGTTTGGCTAGTCCCTTTTATAAAAGAGGGGTTGTTGTGGAAAATGGAAAGCCTGAAGATGTAAGTACTGCAGGCCCCATTTGGATGAAAGGAATGATCATTTTATCATTATTTCAATAAAAAAACCCCTGTATCTAGTATTAGTCTAGTAATCTAGCATATATATTAATTATACACGACATACAGTTACACATTATGTAATATTATATAATATATAATTAATATAAATATATAATATTTAAATAAGCATTACTTTTAAGAGGTATATACAATGGGCATAGAAAAATGTAACACACATATTTCTACTTGATCTGGGGGTTAAATCAGAGGAAATACCTTTCTGTGTTCTAGGAGCAGGAGGAAAGAAGGAAAAATGGAAGAACATTCAAAGATGAAAACAATAAGAACCTAGGCAGTGCCCATTCCCACGTTTTCTCCACCGTGCATTGCTGTGGATATGAAACTATCTACAGCACCTTGTCTGTCATTTTAACACCTGTTAGCAGCCTTTTTAGGGAGCTGCTCCAGCTGATTCCTACTGACTTTGAATGGGAAGAATACGTGGGAGAAATTACAGCAAAATCTATGTAAGACTGTAAACACATAGTGTAAGTCTGGGCCCCTAATTTTCAGGTATTGTCCTCAGGTTTGGTGCGTCAGCAGGGGAGCAGCTGTAGCTCTTTTGAAATTTCTCCTGAATTGCCCTCATGTCTCTGCATTTCCCTTGTTATGGCTAGAGAGCCTCTGTGGTGCCTGCAGTGATTTTGGTTGCTCTCTAGGAAAGTCTTTGTACCCGAGATACCTACTGGGGTGTGCTTCCCTCGGTGCTGCTGCTGCAGATGGGTGGTGATAAAACCTTCCTGGAGGGAGCCAGCGCAAACTGCAATCCATCTGTATCCCAGGTAATGGAAAAGCAGCAGCACTATCCTGCGCCACTCTGCTCCTTCGTGATGTGGTGAGCTCACTGCAGTGCCTTCAGCTGGAAATACGTAAAAGGCCCTTCAACAAATTGGTGCCCCGTGTTTGAGAGGTGTGGATTTTGTAAGTGAAGCCTGGTATTGTTGCTGGCAAGGCTAACACGAGATTGTTGCATAAATGTGTGTCATTCACAAGGCTAAGAGACTGATTTTTAAGTGTTACTAAGACAAGAAAAAGGCTAAGCGTTTAAATGCATGGAAACTAAAATGGCAAAAAAAACCAGATTCCAAAGGAATGGGAAACAAAGATGTATTAGTTTTCTGTGGTATTTCTTAAACAGTGAAATAACTGACACAAAAAATAGCAAAATATTTTGGCAACCAATTAAAAAATGGTACGAAAAGAGTTAAAATATGGAAGTTTATCTGTGGAAGAAGTTTCTTACCAGATAGTTGTTCTTTGTTTTGAAAATAATAAAAATGATTTAGCTTATGTGATGTTCTTTGTCACTCAAGTTCTGAAAAACTGATTTAAAAGAAACCATTACAGACTTGATGAATTCTTCCTTTGTGTCGTTTTCCTTTAAACTGATGAGCAGCTTTGGCAGATGAATGTGTCAGTGGTGAAAAATTGGATTTTTATAGGGGTCAGGGCTAATCCAGATGGTTTTCTGTCATTGTCTTCGATGAGAGGTCTTGAAGCTAAAATTTTTGGGGGTAGTTTTCAAAAATTCTTTAAACTGATGGTTTTGGTTTTATTTATTTTATTAGGTCTGGCCTTCCATGATACTGTAACTTTTAAAGTACTTCTCTGATCTGGTGGTCGTGGCTGAATGTTTTTTGCTACGGGCTTGATTTTTGTAGCTGTCCAGTATCCTCAGATGGGTTTGAATTTCCTGGTGCTCCCCAGTTCTGAAAGTCTCAAACCCTGTTGTGGGTCTGTGTTGGTTGGTTGGTTTTGTTGTTTTTTTTGGATTATTTTGTTTCTTTCACTGAGTGTAGCTGCTGAATTAGATACTGGTAAAAGTAGATTTGAAGAAAATCCTGTCCACTGTTGGCTGTCGGTCCATAAACAGACAAGAGCTCTCACAGTGGATACTACAGGGATGTTTTCAAAGCTGCAGCCTCCTGAATATATGAATATATTTCCCTGTGCAAGGTTTGGCATCTAAAATGTGTTGCTGTTTAAAAACAAACGTTTGACTTTACTGGAGTACTAGAGCTTGAGTTCTAAATTGTCCACAGGCAGTGATCTCTTGCTAAATAAATAAGTGGGAGTGTTGATTAGACATTTTATGAGGTGTTCTTTGTGGCCCTCCTGCTATTTAAAAAACCATTATTTTCTATGTGTACCTTTCTTTAGGCTATTGAAACACCTATAAAAAGATTATGAACTCCTGTCACATAATTAATATGAAATCATTGCGTTATTTTCAAAAGGAATTTCAGCAGATTATCACCTTCCAAGAGCTCTCTGTGTTTTACTGCGTATCCAGGCACAAAAATGTTGCTGACCAGCTGGGGTTACTCCTGAGCCTGTGGAGCTTTTCCTCCAGGCATCTCATATCCTAAAGAATAAAAAAGTGCCAGCTGGGGAAGGGTGCTGGTTGGCCATAAGAAGGAGTACAGAACATGGGAAAACGTTTATTGGTGAAAGCTTTCCAGGCATTTAGGTCACAGAGGAGCCACCGATGGCAGATTTGCCCCTGACTAACGTGAGCCATAAGATTTCCCTTTGTTTAAGTGACTGATACCTGTGTGGCACAGCTACTTCTGCACCTGGATCGAGTCATGCCTTTTGCTTGAAGTTCTCAGAGGGTTCCATCAAAGGTGTATTTCCCACATCCTTCATCATTCTTGTGACTCCTCTTTGAAGCCTTCTCAGTCTGGTGTCCCTCTGAAGCTGCAGCCTCCACAGCTGGTCTGGTGTTCCTGGTTCATCAGCAGTGGGCATTAGCATCAGTGTCAGATGGAATACGAGTTTTTGTTGTAGTGCTGGTCTTCCCAAATATAAAAGTTGAATTAAGGTCACTCCTGTAGCAGTTTCCATTGATCTGATTATTTACCTCTGCTTCCAAGACTGATTATTTTTTTTTTAGAACAAGTCTACTCTGCAGACTTTGGTGTAATTGAGAGAAGCAAGATTAACAACCCTGCAGCTCAAGTGCTTCTCCTACTTGTGGAAGCTGCTCAGTAGGCACAACCCTTCATCACAGCTGCCCTCACAGACACTCTTACCCTGTAACATTGGTCTCCAGTCTTTATTTCTGGATGTGTGGTCTGGTACTTGACTGCATCTGCTGGGCTGCTTCATTGTTCCTCGCCTTCCCAGTTGTCACCTGAGAATTTTATCAGATAGTTTTGATTTCCTCCTGACAAAAATGTTGGCTGCAAGGCTGAGAATCAGTCCTCATGTGAGTCTATTAAAAGCACTGCTGCTCAATTTAATCATTTAAAATCTATTGCATAGCCACCGTATCAGTTTTATGTTTTATTAATCAAAATGTGAGATATAAAGTCAAATGCCTCATTGAAATTTAAGAATACTAGATCAAAAATTTAGTCTGATAGAAATATAAAATGAATTTAAAGTGGCTCATTGTCCATAAAAATTCAATCCTGGGCATTAATTATTCTATCTTCTTTTTGTTCCATCATCAATCAAATCCTTTCTCTGCTAATCCAGTCTATCATCGTCATCAATATCAAAATCTCTATTTGACAGCTCCCATTTACCCTGTTTAACTGTCACAATATTACAGAACAAAGGTAAATACTGTTCTTTGTTTGCTTTGTCTCCTAGCACTAAGGAGACAATCAACAATTGAGGAAAGAAAAACCCCCTTATTCCAAACCAGTCAGTGCTGCTTCACTCTCCCTCTGGCTGTAGGACTCACTGCCACAGAAGTGGGCATTTGGGAACCCCCAAAATGTAGGTCTGGTGCACTCTTTGGCAGTGTCTGGCTGCACTGACTGACAGAGACTGGATGAGGGTGGCATTTCCTGCATTCCCGTGTGGACAAACAGTACATCCAAAATGAGAGTAACACCGAAAGAATATAAACGATGAGAAATTGCACGGAAAATTTGCCCCTGGAAAACCAAGCACCCTTTGGCTGAAGGGGACACTGGTGTTCCACGAGCAGCCACGGAGGCCCCTGGCAGCTGGTGTGTGTCCCTGGTGTCCCTGTGCCTGGCTGGAGCTCAGGGACGTGCCGTGCTCCCGCTGGGGCTGAGACTTGGGATCAATCCATCGAGCCGAGCGCTGGGGATGCGATGCCGAGCAGGGATGAGTTAAGGAGAGCAGGGGATTATGGATTAGGTAAAGGGAAGAGGACAAGCAGGCCAAGTCAAACAGTCTCTCCAGCTGCAAGCAGTCCAATATTTATTTGCTTTGTGGGCACGTCAGGCAGAGCTAATGGGATGCTGGGTGAGCACTGCTAAGATGTGATTCCCTGAATGCATCTAAAGAGCTGAGGTATTAGAGTTGTATTAGATAGAGCTCGACCTCTTGTGCTTCCTGCTACAATTTATATGGGAGCTGGAAGTGCACTGGTGGAAATCCTGGCCTGGGTAGAGCCCATGGAAACTCCACTGCTGGTTTTCACGTGGGAAAGAGTTCAGTTGTTTTCTCTTCCTTTCGTGATGGCTTTGGCTTCCTCTGCTTTGCAGCGTGGGCCTTGGTGCCCTAGGTAGGAGACTGGAATGGCATCTTGATATTAATCTCCTTTTTGTCCTCTAAAAGGCCCCAAGTCAGCCGCTGCAATTAATGAAACTCTTGGAATGCTGGAAGGGAAGCACGTCTAATGCTTATCTGAAATTACACTCCAGTCCTCCAACATGCTGCAGAGCACCCATCCCTGCTGGATGGGCTGGCTGCGCAGTGTGCGTTTTGTTGAAAAGCCAACAGCTCGTTTGAAAAAAAAAAATCAGTGCTGAAGTAACAGTAATAGATAATGGGAGAAAGACTGAGATAATAGTGTGTGGGATATTCAAGGTTTATCAGATATTTTAATATATCCAATATTTTCAGTCTAATGCAGATAATTAAAGTCGCCCCAAAGAAATAATCTTACCGGAGCCTGTTCTCGGAATGCAGTTCGTTTTCAGCAATATTAACTTTAGGCTACAATAATGGAGCATATTGTGCAGAGTCTGTGTAGGACTGATTTCTGCAGCTATTATTACAACTGTCCAATCAAAGAAATCTCTCTGTATAATTTCTACAATTATTTAACTGCTAATTTGAGTCTAAAATTGTCTTTCTAGGCAATTATTGCTGAAATCAATGCCATCTACTTGTGCACACAGAGCAAAATTCTTACCATTGTAGCCAGCCTAAATTCCCCGAATTGATGTTGAATTGCCTAAAGTACTTGGGTATTTCCATGGCTAATTAGGTCTAACCACGGGTATCTCGACTTCGAGGTCTGGGCTGGTCTGGGAAGTGACAGGAGGAATCCCAGGGACATCAGTGGGTGGGGACTGAGTTTCTGAGCAGCCAGCTGGCTCTGAAGTACGGGCTGTTTCTCCTGGGATGTACCACGGAGTTTGTAGGGATCCACCTGGGAGAGGTGTTTTCAGAAGGTTTTCAGAATTTTGCTTGTTTGTTCTGCAATAACAACAAAGGAAAAAGGTGAAACTTGTATGGAGAACATGAAGTACAGAAGATGACACTGATGCTCTCCTGAAGTGCAGGCTTAAACAAAACGAAGTTGCCATTTTAAGGTGCCCAGCAGGTTGTACTGCCCATCTCTCGAGCCCTTCAGAGACTGGGACAACGTAAATAAATACACTAAAGATTTATCTGGAAGATAAATAACTGGAGCGTGGTATTTGAGTTATCTGTGCCTTCTTAAAATTGGTTTTCCCCCTTCAGTAAATGGTAGGTCTTTTCAGTGGATATAATTAGCCAGACAACAGAGCGTGAAGTTGCCTGCATTAGTTAAACTGGTGTAGCACCGAGACATCTCTGCCTCTGCTCTGTGTGGCTGTGACATTTTCAGGAGTGCCGTGAACTTTATTCCAGTTCAGAGGGGTGCATGGTTGGTGTTTTGATACTGTTGATTTCTCTTTCCAGAAACAAGAAATAAGTATAGTGATATGTGTATTTTAAGTCTTCTCACTCATTGTTTTTATTTTGTTTTTAAAGCCAAATACATTTTGGTTGAGAGTAAAGACAAGTATATTTATTCATCCTTCTCTTAGAAAAAGTTTGGTCTCTATGGTCTCACTTGTTTCCTTTGCTTTTGTAGAAAGGTAGTTTGGGAGTAATTAACTTGAAAAGTGCATAGGTCTTACCTCACATCATCCACCAGTAAACTAACAGATAAACAGTAAGTCAAATTGTGTGTGTGAAAGTTGCTGTGAGCAGCAAATTCCACCTTTTCAATATGTGTGTAAATCTGGGTGTTTCAGCACATCTTGCTAGATATAGCATGAGTTTGTCTCTTAAGCACTCAGTGTGTGCTTCTGCAAATGTTTGTTAGTTACAGAGCACCTTCCTCTTTTGCAGTTTTTCAATATCAGAACAAGGTCATTGTTTCTCTTCGGTGCTATTTAAACATGTGAAAAGTTATGATGCCATGATGATTTTTGTCTTTTCTTTTATACCTCTGTTATACCTTTTTGCAGCTTCTGTATTCTTGGTGCTTTTTGCCTACATTCTTGGACTTGTTTGTTAAGCTAAGAGACTAAACATTTTAGAGGCTTTGCAGTTAGGGTGCCAGTGTGCCCAGACCCCAAGGTCCTCTCCAGAACACATTTTGTAAACTAAGATAGAACCATCCAGGGGAAGGTTCCTTGGGGAGGGGGGCTCATTCGAGCCTCTCATTGGGGAATTTTGATAGATATGCTAATTAGTAAGACCTAGAATGTAAGACCAGATATAGAGGAGGGGGATTGCGGTGGCCATTGCGGGGGTGCAGGGAGGTGTATTCGACCTGGTCGTGGTGCACCTAAGGATCCTTACAATAAATACCAAGGTAATACCCTTTTCCCCTTCTAACCGTGTTTGCCTCTTGATTTAAGACCAGGAAAAGGCATCAGTTATTAAAAAAATGCTAGCAATTACCAAATGAAAAGTTATGTCTGTTATTACTCTGTTTCTGTTTGAAGTAAGACTCAGCCCCATCAGAGTAACACTTAGAATTCTTTTGCTGTGTCAGTACTTTTCCCAGTGACAGTATTGGCATTTATTCTTGTAAGCACCTGAAGGGTTGCCATCTTAGCTGATGCCACAGTCTCCTTAGGGAAACTACTTTCTGTGACTATTAACACTGCACCTTTGATAGTTTTCTTGTCTAAAGGGGGAATATAAGCTCAGCTAGGAGCAAAGAGAGGCTTACTACTTAATACAAGTGGATTCTTACAGCTGAGGTGGCAATATGATTTGGAAAACTTAGAATAAATGGAGTTGTATGCAAGTATTCATTTTTTATCCTTAAAATGTGTACTGACAGTGTTGATAGAGTGGCATTTAGATGAGGTTTCTGGCGTGATTTTTTGTCAGTGGGGTGCAATAGGGATTATTTTTAAATACTTGCCAACCTGTACTTATCCCATTGTGTGCTAAAAATTGTTCTTAGGAGTATTTTTAGGCTCACTGGGTAAGCTGTCTTTGCTGGAGAAAACATGTAGTATTCAAGAAGAGAGATAGTGAAGTCACTTAAGGAAATGTCTCCTGTGGGTGCTCCAGCACTTGCAAGGAGTTTGTATTCCTGTTTTGAATTCTCTCAGCTGGGAAACCAGGGCAAGTTCTTCATCTCCTTGAGCAAATAGAGGCTTCACATCCCACAACACCGAGCTTGTCCCGCTGAGGGGCTCAGGGGCCGCAGGTCCCACGGGCAGCGCCCAGAGCTGCTCTGCAGCCTGGACACAGGCAGGGTGCAGGGTGGTGCACGCTGTGCACCCCTGTGGCGCAGGGATCTTTTGGTTCACCTGGAGTTTTCCAGCTCCTCTGTGAGGTTTCCCTGTTGGAAATGGTGCTGCATGTGCTGCGCCCTTAGTTTTGTGGGGCTTCCGTAGAGCAGGTACTTCCTGCGTTGGCTCCAAGCTCACTGTTCCTCAAGTACAGTGTGGGCAAGTGTCAAACACTTCTGGTCTTTACTGGGGTGTGCAAGGGTCTGAGAGGCTGCAGTGAAACTCTGCTGTCTGCCTGGGCCTCGCTGCACGGCTCCTGCTGGCAGAGCCCTTCAGAGATGACATTATGTACACTTATTCCAACCATCAGCTCCAGAGAATTAATGTACTTTAACGAGCATCTGTGCTCGCCACGTTGACAGCAGTATTTACATTCAATGAACTCAGGCTTTTACAATCCACACTACTGCACATTTTGCTTCCAAAATGTCACGAATTACAGGAGCATCACCACGGCAGAGTCAGTAATACACTTACAGATCTTGCTGTATTAAAACCCATTTGTTTATGTATTTCTTGGGAAACAGTGATCATGGGGTAATTTCTGTCTGTAAATCCAGAGGAGAGAGGGGGTGCCAGTCCATTTTACTGTGATGTATGTCCTAACCTGTGGTTGCTTTTGCCGAATTAATCTCAGCATAAAACATCGAATTTTCGTCTTCACTTTATGTTAATTTGGGTTGACTCAGATTAGACAATCTGCGTGGTCCCAGTACTATATCTCTGCTCCAAGTTTACCATGTTTGCCATACCAGTGTGACAGCACTTTTTTTGGGAGGATTTGCAGAAAAGAGGCAATATAGATCTGAATGTATTTCTCCTCAGTGCCACCTGCCAGCCCTGATGCTCTCTGAAGGCAGCAGGCCACCAACCTGCCACCAGCATGGTGATATCAAACACCTCCCTAACACCCAGAGAGGCTGCTCCTTTCCTGGCATCACAGGTCTCCATTTTGTCTTTGTGTTTGTGCTGTGGCTCAGGCAGAGCCGCGTTGTGCATTTCTAAATTGCTGTTTTTATCTAATTGGTTTTAATAGTTGTTTCTTTCGGGCCAGCTGATTCATACACTTTCCCAAGCATTTAATTTGGTTTCTACATTAATTCCATATCAAGGAGTAATTAGAATAGACAAAGAAAGAATAAGTAGGACTGAAGTTATGAAACAAAACTGCCATGTGAATTTATTGCCTGTGGTTCTTTGGGACCCAGTCATCTGCTACAACTTCTTTTAATAGCTCCTTCTGACTTTAATGTGATCAAAACAAATGCAGCGTTTTGTTCTTGAGTTACATTTGGATTCTGCTCCTTAGTTGTTGGCACAGAACCCATGGAAAGGATGGGAGCACTGACCCTGAAGCTTGGAATGCCCAAACCACCAGGGATGTAGTGCAGAGGCTGCCTGGAGCCCTAGGATACAGGGTTCTCTTCCCTCAGGCAGCTCCCTGCATGATGGTGCTGGCAGAAATCTTTTGCAAAAACGATACTGACTTCTCTGGGATTTTACAAATGCATCAATTTTTGATGCAATTTGATAGCGCAGGAAACACGAGGTAACATTTTGAAATGTTTTGGTTGCTTTCCTAAGGAAACAAAACTAAAGCCATGGATTTTGCCTTTCTCTTCTCAGTCCATTTGGAAGACTGACAAAGTACAGCCTTTCTCAGTAACTTTTTAATCCTTTGGCCAGTTTCCATCAGGTTTGTCAGAGATAGAGTTGTCTGCTGTCTCAGGTTCTTCCTGCTTTCATAAAATTCCGTGCCTGCAGAGATGGAAGGGAGATGATAACAAATGCTGTGCTGTTATCTGCCACTTCCTGATGCTCCCAACCAGCACAAGTGTGTGATGGAGCAGCTGTCTCAGGTGGCAGACAGGGAGCCCGAACATGGGGGAAGGGCTGGGAGTTCTGGGGTGTGGTGTGGAGGTGCGGGCATGGAGGGAGGCAGGAAGAGGGAATGGGGTGTCCCAGGGTGTGGGGGGAGCTGGACTCCTGTGCTAGGGATAACTTCCCCAGCTGTTCCTGCTTTATTGTGGCAGAGGGGCAGGGCTGGCCCTGGCAAAGAAACCTGAATTTGGCCATGATGCTGGTTAGGGAGCCAGGAACCACTTCTGGGTGCAGCGACAGAGAGTGATGGCAAGCAGCTGTCCCCGCTTCCAAGGAACCAACCACCACGAGTGCAGCTGGAAAGACACTGCTAGCACAGTTGTTGTTTCATTCCTCCAACACACGGTACCAAGAAGTACAAATTATCTCTTAAAAGGTCTGACCTATTTCTCCGGGCTTTTCTCATTTGAAACAAAAACCCTGTCAGCACTTGGTCTTGTTTACACAAACACATGTGCACACGCAATAGTCCTCTTTTATTCCATGTGCGTTATCCTTCCGAGTGCTCACTTGCAGCCCTGGGTCCTGTATTTACCACTGTGGCAGTAATTTAAACTTTTCATCAGTTTTCCACAGTGCAATTGTCAAAAAGCCCCCCAAAAAACCAAACAACCACCCCAAACTCCCTCAGTGCCCATTTCAAAGATACAAAATTATATTTTGTCTTCCAAGATATCTTGCATTTAAGACATCAAGTGCCAAACACTCAGCTTTCTCAGAAGAAGCTTTTTTTTTTTCCCCCCTCTGAGGGATTATTCAGAAATTGTTAGCTAACTGGTATCAAGTTTATGGGTAATCCCATGAAGAGGTGATGCGAATCACTGGTGCTCAGCCATTTCTTTGGAGAGAAAAAAGAGGACATGCTGCAGTGGGGAGTTTTCAGATCAGTGATTTTGATGCCTTAGGTTTTAACTTTTATACTTTTCAAATCCTGTATTGCCTAGTGTGTAACTCTGAAGTTTCTTGTAGCTCGTTAGCTGCTCTCCTAGGCAGACTGACACAACAAAGCTTCTCTGAGCTTGCTATTCAAGGACACTCAGATTGTCCTAGGCGCAAAAAAAGTGTAAACTAGAGCCCCTAGAGAGGTGGAAAAGTTGAAGAAATGACATCATTAGCTAAAGTTTTAATTGGCAAATTTATGCTGATATGCAAATGAACCAAACCTATAAAGGTGTGAAGAACTCGTGACTCGTCATCCATCTTGGGGTCCATTTTGGAAGTAGCCTCTGGCTCCCCAGGGTGCACCTTTGAAGGTCTTTCCAATAAATACCTGCCTTTATTCCCTTACTCCTGCCTAATCTCTGTTTCTAGGTAGCCACTCAAGGCATCAATTTACATTATCACGAAGTGTGATTTATGGTAAAACAAGATGAAATTAACATAAACTTCAGTGCAAAAATAGCAATCTGTTCCAGTTGGAGCTTCGAGAAAATGCTTGGAAGTAAACAGCAAGTTGGGCTCTTGGAAGCTTCTCTCTCCCTGCTCATCCCAGTTGCTGCCTCCTGGAATGAAACTTAAACTTGCTCGTCACTCCTTGGTAGCTGGGTCAGGGCTTGTGAAGGTGCTCCCATGGTTACAAGAGTGAAAAGGGAGGATCCCAGTAAGGAGTCATCCCTATTTTGAGTTTGCTGTACTGTGCCTGTAATTCTCTTGATGTGACAGCCTCATGCAGCAACCTGTAGGGTTCCTCCCGGTGTCCTGATAGTCGGTGTTTTAGCTATTGGGGTGCTGCTACTCTTTAGTGGGTGTAATATCACTACTAAGATTTACATCAAGGCTTTCATGGGCCAAAAGCTGAGGTTTTACAATGTCCTATTTCTTGTCATTTTTGCCCTTTTGTCAAAGGAAAGAAAAAAGATAAGTACCTGAGGGTTTCTAAAGGCTCAGTTTTAAGTGCCGTAGGTCGCCCAGGCAGCAGGGCTCAGTAATTTTCAGTGAGTCAGTAGTACCAGAGTGCTGGCTGGTGAGAGTTAGAGGCGTTTAGGTGCCTACAGTTGCAGATGGGAGCCTGCAAGATCACTGGAGGAGTTTAGGCACGGAACTTGCACTGCCTCTTCAAGGGGCTGGTGGCTTCTCAAGTGAGTAGGTGTTAGCTGGCAGCTCCTGCAAGTCTTACGAGGCACTTACATGCCTCATTTGTAAATCTGCCCCTGAGGCACTTGTGATGAATTGTTCCAAGCTCTGTATTAGTTTCGTGTTTGTTTTGTCATCCGTGCAGGCACTGCCTTCTCTGGTTTGTTTGCAAGGTTATGTATTGAGGGTCATTCTTTCAGCAGCTTTCGCTCAGCTCAAAGTCTCTTTACTCGCCTTTAGTGTTGGATAAAAAGCACCAGCCCTTCCTGTTGCTAATACTGAAGGATTAAAAATAGCTGGCACGCACCAGCGTTAATTTTGCAGTAGTTAAGCAGAGTTGCTACAATGTGCTTGGGCTATTCAGTGCTGCCTGTGAGCAAAGACTGCTGCTTACTTCTGACTGACTTATGGCTCTCAAGAGGCACAAATGCCCTTCTAAAGGTGAAAGAATATTTGCCCCATGCATGTGTTCATATGCTCTTTTCCATGGCAATGAATGCTTCGGTAGCTGTGCTAGACTGGCATATTAAGTAAATGCATGTATTTGTATATAAATGTATTGCTTGTATGCAAATGTATGTGCTTTTCTGAATCCCTGCTTTTCCCCCCATGTTTCTGTAAGGCCAGCATCTGTTTAGCTGAAGGTGATATCTTTAGAGCTGCTGTTTTTATGAATATTTGATCTGATATAGGGTGCCCAGCTCTGTGATTTATGTTAATGAATTAACAATCGCTGCAATTTCAGAATATATGAAAGAAATGGAAACTAGCTCTTTCCCTATATTTATTTCCTCAAATTTGTATTCACTCCTGATTTGCATTTGACTTGAGAGCCACCCACACTGCTTCACACAGGTTGCTGTAGCTGGGGAGGGCTCTGCAGCAGAGCAGCGTCTCCTCCTCACTCTGTGTGGGTGCACGTCTGCCTTCCATCTGCAGTGAGGAGCAAGGCTGGCTGCCCAGCTCGGCCAGGGGATGCCACAAGGGTTGCACCCCTGCAGACACCGAGCTGGGATATTAAACTGAACGCTCGGTAGGATTTCTTCGTGTTTTCGGGGTATTTAACCTCATACTGCTTCTTTACCTTTGCAGAATTCGTCTTCCTTCCAAACTACCTTTCAGCTTCTCCACACACAGCTGCATCAGTGAGAACTGGCCAGAATACTGGAAATAGTCACACCAGAGTGCCCTTTCACAGAACTGTCATGAAGGCTGGGAAGAATTGGGAAAGCCTTCCAGCCTCTGCTCCCTGCAGCACGCATCACACACACAAACAGATCCAGAGCCAGTGGAATAAGCAGCAGCACTGCAGATGCTGCAGCGTTTCACACCGCAGGTGCCACACACACTTTGCACGTGTGCTTTGACCTGTGCGTTGCCACAGAAGGGATGTGCACGTTCCAGGGTGGTTCCCTGTGCCTCCTATCACCGCTCTCCCTGGTGCTCAGCAATGGAATTAATGTGGCAGGGACACGGGAAGGGTGACATGTTTGTTAGAGGAGATGGATGAACACTTCTCTTTATCCTGTCTGCCCAGCGCTCTGGACACCTCCATCACTGCCATCCTTGGCCTTTGCTTCATGAGGAAGGAGCATATTAAAATTCTTTAGCCTGAAAAAGATGGGTGAAGGGAGATTTTTGAAACCATGAATTACCATTCATGGAAGTGATCAAGGTAGTGAATAGAGACTCGCTACTGTCTCTTTTCATTTATTTGTATTTATTTATTACATATCTCTCTGAACCTGGGCTTCTTACCACTAACTGCTATACAAACACCAGCCTCAAAGGCCACCTTTCCCCAACAGCTCATAATGCTTCTGTGTCCCGTTCAGTCCCCGGCTGATGGGCAAAGCCTTCTGTGCTGCTTTCAGCTCCATCTGGAGTAGTTTTCCTCTTCTATTCAACTTGCCAAATTACTCTGTAGGTGTTTTGTCCCATACAGGAGACATAGTTCCAAGATCAGGTGTTCAGGAATGAAATGTGAACATCTTCCGGCACCACAAAACTGGATTTTCCTCCCCTTCCCCAGACATGCATTCCTTGCTGATGAAAGCATTTGCAAGTGAGAAAATGTCTGTCTTCCACTTTTCCTAGCTGAAAATACAGCCAATTTACTTCAGGGAGCTACGTGGGGCATTTTTTAATTAATCCTTTCCGTAAATGTTGACATTGCATTACATGACTGGGATAATGGGTACTAAACTCAGTGGCTCAAGGTTGTTCTCCAATTATCATTTTGCAAACATAAAGGAGAGAGAGTACAATGAGGTTCTCCAAAAATGCCTTCTGTGATGCCAAGGTAATATTTTTTCAATCAAACCTCCTCCATAAGCCTTCTTCCACTACCTTCTTTTCTGGCATTTCTAATTTTTTGGGAAACGACTGAATTCCACGTGGTTATTGTAAAATGTGACATTAAGGTAGGCTGCTACGTACCCACGGGAAACATCCTCAAGTCTGCCAGGTTAGGGCGTGCAGATGGTTCAAAGTGTATGAACACAGTTTGTATCTTGATAGTGAACAAGGTACACTGGGCAGAGCCTGTCAGTCAGCAGTGAAATGGAGTCAGCATTTTATTACTTAGAGCACTGAAAGCAATTTAATGAAATTAACAGAAAAAACCAATTATATCAAATGGCTGTGGCAGATATTTGGACTGAAAGTGCAGTGTAATAAACTCGTATTCATATCAAAATGGAAAATCATATGTAGAGTAGGGCTAATCATTAATTTTTTGCATACTTAATGAGCTCATTTCTAAACGAATGTAGTGATTTCATGGCAGTGTTGGTTTGCCTCACGTGCAGTGCACTCGCTGTGTTAATAATGTCATCTATGAGCAGTGTCACACTGATGCCTCAAGGTGTGCACTGGCAGTGTTCCTATTATTAGTGGTTTATTGCATCAGGAAACCTGGCGTTGATACACACCTGGCAATTTTTTGTCATAACACAGGATACCTGTTTCTGTACTCTCCTCTTTGAACCTCTCAGCTCATTTCTCTTTTAAAGGGGCTCAGTGAGCGGAGGGAGAATGTGGAATGAGGCACCTGAAGCATCTTCCATGCAACTTCTCTCCAGCTAAAGTGTGCTCATTATGGGAAGTTTCTGCATTGCAAGCAGAATTCATTTGCTATTAATTTATTGAAAATGGCTAAATACTGCTGATCAGGGTAGGAGAAGGCTCCATGTGACTGTTTTGGTTGAATTGCTGTTGACAGCACTCCAATTTGGTCCTAGCACTCCAATGGTGCACAGTGATTTACTATCTTTACATATTTAGCAGAATTCCCTGTTATAGCAATTAAATAAGTGAACTGTTATTGAGCTATATGTGTTGGTAAGTGATGAGGTGACTGGATTTCAAGTTGCAAGTGTAACCAGTACAATTTACAGCTCACACTAAACCTCACTGGTTATAGCCAAGGTAAGGAGTTTTAATTTAAGAGTTGCTTGGATAAATCATCTTTTTTCCTGCTTGGGCAGTATTACCAGACAGCATTTCAGATTGTGGAGTAAAATCATTTAATGACCTGCCCCTTTATGGTCATATACTTGGAAAGAATCTCCACTTAATGAGCAATACTCAGACCTGGGAACCATTTGGTGGTGAGGGGAGGCTGTTGTAGCTGTTGGTTTTTATTAGTGTATAACCAGAGCAAATGCACTGACACAGCAGTGATGCTGCAAGGAGGGTGCAGAAGTCTGGTAGCGTTGCTTTTGAATACTTACAGAATAGTCTTTAATTTCACAGTCTCTTTTCTTGCTTATTTTTTAAGCCCTTGAAACTTTTTATCTTTTTCGGTAAATAATGGATCAAGAACTAGGAATGAACCAGGGCTGTGAAGCGAGGGCTGTTATCAGCGAGAGCACTGTCTCAGCTGTAGGATTTGGAAGATGATTTTTGCTGTGGAGAACAAATGCAGAAAGGGAAAGGTCTCTTGGGATGAGGCAGCTGCCATGGGCTCGGTGCTTTTGAATGCAAAGAGTGAGCACAAGAGGGGTTTGTTCATGATGTTAATGCAAAATGTTTCAAATCAAATCTGAGTTTACCCTTTTTCTGAGTGCCTAGTTTGAGAAATCTAAGGCCTGATTTAGAATATGTGTTGAGAAGAGGGAGTTTTGACAATGCTGCCAAATTCTAACAGGTCTTCAGAATGAGTGAATTGTCATTTTTCAGAGGCTCGTAATGAGTAGATTTGGCTGGATAATCACAGGGACAGTAAATGACACATTTCTGTATTTCAGACTCCTGCTCAGAAGAATTTGTATGCTTGTATTTCTCAAAGAAAGCTGCAGTAATTTCTGAGAGGACAGAATAGCAATTTTCATCCTGAATTTTCTTTTCTAAAAAAAAAAAAAAGCCCCCTGTAATCTGTTTTATTGAAAACCCACATGCCTTTATCTCCAGGTTTGCTTTAAGGACCATCTCTGTATAAAACCTCCTCTTGAATATTCCAGTTTAGAAAACAGAAAGAAGTGAAAATAGGGCATTATGGAAAGAATTCAGCAGCCTCAGCTACAGGAGTCCCTGCCAGGGATGCCTCTGATACGGCACCGCCTGTCACATCGAGAGTGCCACGATCAAAGCTGCAGATGAGATCTGGGAACTGAACTCGCTTGTACCAGTCCAGTACATCAGCACTGGGGGATTTCTTGCCTTTCTTTCTTTTTAAGTCTTCGGTGGGTTGTGATTCATGATGCTTTATTGAGAGGATTTCACAGCGTTAGCTCTCATTTCAGAAGGGAATGTTCGTTCTCCTCTAAAGGAGCTGTCAAGGCAGTTACCTGGCGGGGTGCAGCGTGGCAAAAGTACTTCAATCCTGAAATGGTAATAAATATTTACAGCTGTTTCTCCAGAGCTCCTTAGTATTGATAAAATGAACAAGTCTAATTAAGGAATACTTGTTGAGGCTGTGATGACTCAGCCACCGGTGCAATAAACAGAGGAACAGAGAGTAATTGTCCTTCCCTGCTTGGAAGGTGCTCCTCCTGTGGTTTTGAGGCATGAGTGGCTAGAGTTGGCACCATTTGGGCTGCCCCTCACCTGTGGACCTCCTGTTGCATCAAAAGCTTGCATCAGCCCTTTTTGAACGTTATTAATATGCAGCCAGAGATAAGTAGCAGGTACTTGTATGACTATTTTAAAAATGTCTAGCTCATAGTGAACAATTCTCCAGTGGCAGTTTGCTATGCTCAGATTAAATAATTTTGGTTCATTATTGAAAGAAAAATGTGAATATCACCTGAATATCATGGCTTGCAGGGGTAGCACTGATGCTGATGAAGGCATCTGCTCCACTGCAGAATGTGCTGTGCAGTCCCTACCCCAGCTAGTCTGAGTTTTGGAGTTATGGTAGGTGAACACTGCTCTTGACCTGGATTTCTGGGATAATGAGCCCCAGGGGAATAGGCCTGTAGAATTTTAGATGGGTGTGATTGGTCGATTTTATAGAAATGAAACTTCCTTTAAAAATCTCTACAGCTCAGCAGAGAGCACTCTGTGAATTCCTACAGGGTCATTCAAGAGTTCCATAAAAACCAGATCATTCTTTGTTGAATTTCATAGGATTTCACCATAAAAAAATAGTTTATAACCTCAGCTTACACATTGTCATTCTTATTGGCAGAAAAAACCTCTTTTACTGTGAGGGTGATCAAATGCTCCAGCTTTGCCCATGGAAGCTGTGGAGTCACCACACTTGGAGATGTTTGGAGCCTGAGTGGACATGGCCATCAGCCACCTGCTCTGATTGACTCTGCTGGTGCCAGTGATGCTGGATTTGGTGATCTCCAGAGGTTTCTGCCAGCCTCATCCATTCTGTGTGACCTTCCCTCAGGTGTTCCCTTCCAGCCACCACACAGGCACACAACCAGAACCACAGCAAGCGAATAAAGTGCCAGGGTGTGTTCTATAGGGTCTGCAGAGACCTGTGGTCACTTTTAAACCCCAATGCCTTCATAGTAACACCTCTTTGAAAAGGCAGCAAACCAAAACCGAGCTGTACTCTTTCCTTTTTCAATCCTACTGCCATGGAGAACAACCCAGCACTGTAGCTCTGTGCTATATTGCACAGAGGCTGAGGCCATGATTTACCAAACCCCTTCAGGAAGGAGAAATTTTATCAGGCAAACAGCGGTGGTCTCAGCTCTGAACACCCTGCGTGGTACCAGGACCTCAGCCACAACAGCCTGGCTTCTGCTGCCTTGCTTGGAAGAAGGCAATAATGAAGAAACAGCTTCAAAACAGCTCAGGAAAACAGCAGATAGCAGAAGGTAGAAGTAGGAGAAGTAGTTAGCATGTTGATAACACAAGTTTCTGTCTAAGATGGTGTCCTCCACAGAAGGTTGCATCTGCCAGCAAGAAAGAATCAAACTAATTGTTCAGAAACATGGACCAATTACTGATTTTTCCTTGCCCTGCCAGCAGCTTGCCCCTGTGTGACACAGGTGAACATTGTGCCTTCTCCAGCTGATGCACCGGCCACCACAGGTGCTGCTCTGCAGCAAAACCAACTCCACCATCTTGTGAAGACCTGAGATTACCAAATACATTTTTCCCCCAAAGCAGGGGGAGATTTTCCAGGAAGATATGAGTCAAATAAAAAAAGAAAGGTTTGCACTAAATGGGTACACCTGTGGGAAACAGGCTTTGAAGATGTGACCAGACTGTGCAGAAGATTTTATAAACAGCATTATAAATTACAGTTTGAGTTTAGATGTCTCTGTTGTAGCTGTGAGAAATCAGGACCCTTTGGCATGAAAAAAAAGAAGTATTAAATTGTTCCATTAAACTCTATGGGCATCCTAAATTAAGCAGGTCAGCTCATTTCAGACTTAAATTTATAACAACACACCTGAAAGCCTTTGCAGAATTGGAGGTCACCCACAAAACAAAATGACACAGCGTAGGGAACTTAAAAATCACGGAATCGCTGCAAATACAGGAATCCTTCCTTAGCAGTTTGTGAAATTAATGTCAAAATTATATTTGTCATGTCTGTTTATGGTTTGCTTCGTTCCCAGACAGCACTGTCCAGGCCCTACAGCAGAGCACAGAATTTAAGCTGTGCTTCTGAGGTGTACTTGTGCTGCACTCTGAGCTGCCATCAGTGCTGCCCCCGTGAGTGTTTGACCCCACCCTGCCACCAGCCCCTTCCCATGTGCGGGACAAAGGGAACAGTACAGGAGCTGAGCTTCAAACCCAGGGTTCCATGACAGGCATTTCGAGTACGGAACAGGTTGGAGGTGTGTTTTTAGAGCTGCTGGAGTGGAACAGAGATCTGAAACTGGGCATATCTGATTTTATTATTATGGACTCCGCTTTTGTACGTGATTAGACAAAAGAAAGGTAGAGTTTTATAGTACAGCTCCAAACATAACCAGTGTTTGCATCCAAATCCAGCCCTTCAACACCCCTCCTAATGGTTTAATTCAACTTACCTTGCTTCCTATGCAGTTCCATGGAGGTAAAATTTGGCCTTGCAGCTTCATTTTCACCATCCATACACATATAGGAATTATTCCACAGGGTTTCTAATTTACACTGGAAGTATCCCTGTGTGATTTGGCTAAGACCATTAGAAAGAAAGGTAGTGAAAAATTAAGTCTGAAATGAGCTGACCTGCTTAACTCTGAAAAGTTGTATTTATAAGCTCTGACAATGGAACAGTTAAATAAGACACATTTTATTGTGTCAATCATTAATGAACTGTTTCCTAATGATTGCAGCATGGGTCATTACATAGAATGATCCAGCAGCACATAAAAACTACTATCAGCAGAATGGAGAGGGGAGGGAAGTAGATGTTGCTGCTGCCTTGCAGCAAAACGCTTTGCAGCAAATTGGCTTTGCTCAGCTCAGGCATTTTGTGATGCTGCTTGCAGGATCCTGCCCACAGCTCCTTCCAGCCCACTCTGAAAGGGCTCCAAAGTTTCAGTTTTTAAGTACAATGCAGAAATGCAGTGCTAATGTGACGGATTTTATTGGCAGGGAAAGCACCTGTGTTTAGTGTTTTTTGTTGTATTGCAGTTTCCTGACGCCGGTATTTCCAGTGGCAGCAGCAAGCTGACGTGGTTTGTCAGTGCCACAGACTCTGTCCTGCTCTGGTTGCTCTCCTCCACACAGCAGTGGTCTGCTTAATCAAAGTCT
Source organism: Machaerirhynchus nigripectus (assembly GCA_013397975.1). Taxonomy (NCBI): domain Eukaryota; kingdom Metazoa; phylum Chordata; class Aves; order Passeriformes; family Dicruridae; genus Machaerirhynchus; species Machaerirhynchus nigripectus. The sequence continues at coordinate 275,553 of VZRQ01011255.1, read as the reverse complement.
CATCTTGAGTGATACAGCACACTTGACCTGATTGAAGGGCTGCATTTTCATTGACATTTTTCTTGGCTAGTGGATATAATTCTGTCCCTCTTTCTGTCCCTCTATTGTCCTTTGGACGTCAAGTGGTATCAAGGGTTTTGCACCCTGCAGGTCTCCCTGCTCCAGGGGCAGTGAAGTAACCTCCCTCTGGTGTCTTGCTTCCCAGTTTGGCTTTCTTCAAGAGGCAAATGCTCTTTGACAAGATAAAATATGTCAGTTGTAATTCTTAAATCAACTGAAACATCGAATCAGTTGGTATGCAGGAGCAAAACTACATCAATGGGCAGAGGGACTCCGGCAGACGACAGAGAAAACATGAGATAATGCTGACCATCACATGCAATCCTGCAGCCTAATCAGGATGTCCTTTTCAAGCTACACCAAAAACTTCTCCAGCTAGACTCATTTTGAAAAGGCCTCATCATTCTGTGGTGGATAAGGCAACATAATCTAAGATTCCTCAGGGTTTTTCATTGCCTACGTCTGAAAGGTTGCAATTTCACATTAGAAATAAAACTCAGCTGTTTGCCAGTGAGAGGTGATGGCTTTATTAATGGCCAGGACTGATTACCCTGCAGCCAGGCACAGTGTGGATATCTTGCCATAGCCTTGTCATTCTCTATCTCTTACGAACACATTCCTCTGCTGCCACAGTCCCACTGTGAATTAGACCTGGCTGTACCAGTCAATCTGCTGACTGTGTAAATATTCCCCGGACTCCTAAGCTGAGACCATCACCATAACTCTCCTTTCTTCCCAGTTTTTCCCCTCAATCTGTCAATAGCTACTGTGCTGCTTCAGTTTTAGTTAGAGCTGGCTGAGTCACACCTGTCACTTGTTATTTGCTTGTTCCAATCCGGAGTGTTCTCAGATGAACTGTGAGCAGCAGGAAAAACTCGACTGGCACGGCTGTGGGAAGAAGCATTGAAACTTTGAGTACACTCAACAAAATGTTCTCTGAAAAGACCGGTCTAACTTGTTAACTGTTTCATGCAGCCCAAAATTACATTTTCCCCAGATGATTTACGCATTATTTCACCGTATTTGCTGACTTTAGTGTGAGTGTGGAGATGAGGGGCAGTTTATGTAGAGCTTGAGAAATCCTTAACTGTACTTGTGCATCTTTCCCTAGTGGTGGAAAATCTTTTTTAACCACAGTTGCATTTGAGTTGATATCTTCTGGGAGTAAATCAGTACAGAACCTCAAACTTCCTTCTCCAGGGCACGCAAAAATGGTGATTGTTTCCAACTTTGTTTTTGTGACATGTCCTACAGACACTGTAGTCTGATTCAGTCTCAGTTACTCTCAGAGCTTTGTAGAGGATGTAGCAGATACTCCTTACTGACAAAGGAAATCCTAATTTAATCATTTGATGTTACCATAACACCCCTTCCCATTAGCAGATACATTTACACACCAATGTCAACTGTTTTTAGATTTTTATTAGAAATAAAATAAATTGCAAGGAAATGTGATGCATTTAAACGAGAAATGTAAAAATATGGCACATAAATTATAGTGTAGTTGTGGAGGAGCAAGGAACTCCTAGGAAATTCTGTGCTGCAAATGCTTTATGTGAAACTTTAAAAATCCAGTGCTGGAAATGGGACAGGAAAAATGGATAAAACTTGGACCTGCAAAATGAAGCTGAACTGTGTTTAATAATCCCACAAAACCAGACTATAAGAACAGTGTGTTATAATCTTAGCTTAGGTTATTGCTTCTCTTTAAATACTTGTTGTACCACAGAATAGTTTACCTGCTAAGTTTCTTGGCCTCATTTTGTATTTTATTTTATACATGTATGAATTTGTTTTCAGTGTGATCTTGCTAAGTGTGTCCCAGTCATTAGAGACGCTTGGTGCATCCATTCACAGCACTTTTTGAGTCCTAAGCTTTATCTATGTAGGAAAAAAATATTGTTGTGTCCTGTCTACTGCCTCTTTTTTGGGAATTAGCTTTACTAAAATTCCTTTGCCATCGGAAGAACCATCTCCTACACTTGCTGTTCTCATACCTCACAAACTGACAGGTGCAGTGCCTCTTCTGGAGGTTAACTCAGAAGTTATCGGGAAACAACATCTGATCGGGATAGGCACAGCCCGTTAAATCAGCCCTGCAGACACTCCACAGCATGAAAAATACAGAGATAGTGTGTGTGGAGAAAAAAACACAAAATAAATTTGAATGTAATAGAGAGGGCGCCAACAGAACTGGTGTAAGATCTGGGCTGCAAAGGAAAACATGGAGCTGCAGATACATTGCTGTTTGGATAGCCTGACAAATTCCCTGGGTTCTCTGGACAAAAACACCAGAGCTTCTCCTCCTGCCAACACATGATGAGAAAGATGCATTATTATAATGTCTGAGAGGGTATTACCTAATGCTGCTTCTGCATTTGTTGCCTGTAATAGTAATTTTGATAATGTAGAGAGGTTAGAAGAATGAATCAGTGTTTGGTAACAGAACAAGCATTTTATTTATTGCTCCTAACTCCTGAGCCCTTTCACAGCTTGCTTTCATCTTACAGATGCATTTTCCGTGGTATGACTAACAGGCTTCTCCATCCCACTGTGGATACATGCCAGTGCACCATGGAATGCAGATTTCTGACTGGATGGTGATTATGTGCTAGCCTGGGGGCAGAAACGGAGCTATAAGTCCTTTGGGGAAGGCTGACAAAATGTAACCAATATCTAATCTTTGCATTACACAGCTGCTGATGTAGCTCTAGTGACACATCTACCAACTCACTTGCTGTTGCCTATTAGGCAGCTTCCCACTCACCAGCTACCCTAGGTGTTAATCTGTGCTCCTGGGAAGCAGTTAAGTCTCTGTTAGCACAACTTTTTGCCTTTAATGCCTTCTAATGCTGTAGAATTTTTTTTCCTGCAAGAATAGAAAATTACAAACCTAATCTACCTATTACCATGGTTTTGTTTCGTGATGTACATACAGTTGGTAATTTTCAGACAATATTTGCCAACAGGGAGGCCTTATGAGTAGAAGGGCAGCCAAAACCAGCTCAGTGGTATCATGAAACTTCCATTAATTCATGGACTAGGATTCACTGGCTTTGCTTCCTTACTTAGCACTTTGAAATAATGTCTGCTAGTGTTGTGGCAGAATGGCTGAAACTACAGGTGAATTATGGTTCCCTCTCTGTCTGAAGAGGAGAATCCTGCTGCACAACTGATCTTAGGGTTGGTGGGGTCCAGACTCATTTCTTCTCATTGCCATCTGCAAGGCTGGCTTGTGCTGGAAAGGGTGAAAATTCAAAGCTCTTCCCCCAGAGTGGCTTACTCCGTAAAAATATTTCCTTAGCCATGGGAAACAAACATGAAGATCTGCATCTTCCTGGCAGGGCTGTTGACTCTGTCTCTTGGTAGTAACAACTCTCGTTCAGCAACAATTACATTACAGCAAACCCCCCAAAATAGCCATTTCGGAGTTGCTTTGGAAATGAAACCTAAAAAGGGTTTGTTTCCTTACTTGCTCAATATTTATTTGTTTAAGGCCATAAAATGATTCATTGCAGTGCTGCTTAGATCTTGCACGCTGCAAAATGAATCCTTTTGTGTCTTCCAATACTAAATTATTACTCTTTTATCCAGAGCAAGGAATATTGTTGCCTCAGTCACAGCATCAAGGGTTCAACTGAAAACTGATTTTTACAATTTTTGTGTGTTGCAGTTTCTATACCCTTTGGTTAAAAACCAGCGAGGTTCATTATAGGAAGACCACTTCAAAGACCAAATTTACATTTTTTGATGGTAGAAATGTTCCGAGCACAGACCTAGGCTGTTAATCCCATCAGGATAGACCTCCTACAACCTCCTGCAAATTTTAGATGCTTTGGGCAGATTCTTTTTTTGGCTGATGGGAGCTTTGACTGTTTGCAGTAGATTTATAACAGCAGCTCTAAAACTGTGTGTGATGAGCGTGAATTTCCTATAAGATATGTTTACTTTGTGCCTTATTCATTACCACGAGCTGTTTTCCAGGGAACTGCATGGAAGTGTTTGCTATACTAACTGATCATCTGGGTCATTCTGGTAAATAGAAACCTTCTGGAATAAACAGATCACAGTGTGAGTTTTGTGCTGCTGAATTTTTAGGCGTCAGTGTGTCTACCGTAACTCTGAAAACTAATTATTTTACAGATTTAGGATTTTCTGGTTTTGCCTCTTTCTCATTTGGTGTGTCTCCCTATCACAGCCCTGGTTGGAGAGGTCTCTGACCCAGCAGGCAGTTAGCCTAGCTGGCAGATCCTTCTCCTAATAAACCCCCACTCCTCTCAGGTCTGAAATACCTCACTCTTCTACCTGCTTAGGTAAAGGCTGGCCAGGAGGATGTATGCCAACCCCTTTATTCATCCCTGTATTCAAGAATTTCATTGAACGTGTGTAAATATTAAAAAAATTCAAATGAGACCACTGCCTCTCAAATACTCATTTTTACACCTAGTGCAAGTGGGGCACAAAAACATGAAGAGATTAAATACTGTCTGGAGGCTCTCACAAGGAATTATTGTCCAAAGCTGAGCCCTGGAGTCCAAAATCCATTTCAGATTTGCAGGAATCTCTCACGCTATTCCCTTGGGTGCTGGTTATACAGGATACACAAAATGAAAGTACCTTTAATCTCTGATTTAAATACTACATGGCTTAATTAATGCCTGTTTGTATTTTGTAGAAAAGGTATCAGAGTTTTGATTTATGAGTCTCAGATTTGTAGGAGCTGATGTAACAACAGGGCAAGGTTTTATATTTGCAGAGGCTGTTGCAGTACTGAAGCCTTCTGTGACTTTGATGCAGGAAAGTGAAATTCTAAGACAGCCATTTAAAAGACATATTTTTAAGTGGAATATAATTGCAGCATGTGCACTTTTAGCTGGTAACATGCAGGTGAATATCTGCTTGCTCTGACTATCAAAATGCAAGCTGCTGTCCTGAAAATCTTCATCTCACAGCCTGAGAGGAAAATCTGAGTCTCTTCACATTCTGATTTAGCTTGTATTTCTCTAATGAATATTTTAATAGGTTTTTGGTTTTTTTTTGGAATTATGTCTATGCATTTGTGAAAATGTCTGCTTCCCTCTGAGAAAGATGAGGTTTTTGGGTTTTTTTTAAGACTTTCTCATGTGCTCTGTCACCTGCTTTTTTAAGGTGCATTCATTCAATCCTTTCAGTTAATAATAAATCTATCATCCAGTGTGTCAGGAAGCACTCTAGTTCTTTTTCAGTTTGCCAGTTTAAGTCTAAATCTTTCTTCTTATTTCACTGTTGTCCACACAGTGAGATTGGTTTTAGGGCTTTACTGTCACAGTGCACGTGTGAAGCATTACTTCAGCTTGTGCTCGGAAACTATTTGTATAAAATGTGTGGATGCATGATTTCTGATCCCACCACATCAGTTCTTTTCTCACACTTCCCCTGCATGCACACAACCCCTACATGCTCCCCATCTCCTTCTGGCCTGCCTGTCCCACCTGCTTTCCCCCTGCCCTGGCTCAGGAAAGCTCCCTTTGCCTGGGCACAGCCTCCTTCCCCGGGAACAGAAAAGAGACTGCAACCTCACTGGCCATGCCATCAGTGCTGCTCAAGTGCTACAGTCAGGATTTACTCCTAAGGAATCCCTCTTTGCTCTTTTTTAAGCATTTAAATAATTTCCAAAGAGAAATCACAAGTCCTCTCTTAAAATTCATACTCTCTTAAAATTCATACTTGCCAGGCGATCGCAAGTAACAGCATCACTAAAGAGCTAAATAAGTGCAACAGAACACAGGGCACTTGCTGCCATGAAGAATATGTACTTCTTTAAGTGATTATGGAACAATATTGAAGTGGACAGGTCTTTCCTCGGCATGCTTTGACCATCAGTGGATTTACACTGATTTATGACAGATAAAATCTGGCCACTTTTACCTAGTGGAAGTGACTAATACAGCAGCTTTGACCCTGCTTTGATCCTTCCTCTCTTGATTCCAGTGTGTGGAGCAGAGGCAGCTCTGCATTTAATTTAACAGTTCCAAACACGCCCTTGGCTTGCATTATAAGCAAACTACTTCATAAACACTTTGTGGTGATACTGAAATGAAAGCAGTGCCTGGACATGTGAAAGTCTTTTGAAGAGAAGGATACCAATCTTGCCTCCTGGTTTAAGGCTGACTGGTATGAGAAATGAAGCACACACATCAAGTCAAACTCCTCTAGGAAAGCACTGATTTCTGTAACTGGGGGCAAGCCAGAAATATGGCTGTTCAGAGGCACATCAAAACCCATTCTGAAAATTAATAGCATTTCCTAAAAATACGCCATTTGTCTCACTTTCTTCTGCAAAGAAATCATCTCTTAACCATGAATATTTCTGCTAAATGAGATATTTGTTGCATTCAACAGGAACAAAGGAAAATACAAATACTAATGATTTTTTAATCACTTGGCTTAGCTATTTTTAACCCCTTGCAATCAATATCCTACTTTTCCCTAATTCAGCAGAAATGTTTACACCTTCCCATGTAGCACCAACTTCACTGGAAATAGCTGTGGAGCATATTGCTCTCCATATTTACAATTTTAAGGCTTTTTTTTTTTTTTTTTAAGGATGCAAATCCTCGGGTCATTTGCAATAAGACTTTGATGTTTCGTAATTCACAGACCAAGTGTGAAAATTTTTTTCTTTGCTGTCTGCACAGATCTGGATAAGTGTGAGTTTGTATACCCCTCCCTACGCCTTTGGCTTATTAGGAGTTAGGGTTTGTACATGTTCTGCTGATACTTTTGTCCATAAAATGAATGCAAAACCTCAGATGGGAATAAAAGGATGGAGGAAAAAAAGATCATCTCACAGACTTTTTTTCTGTGTGATGATCTTTGTGCTTTTTAAACTGCCCTTGTTTGTGGCAACTGGGATGGTGCAGGGTTATAAGCAGGACAACGTTTATAAAGGAGATGTTTTTTTAGGAACAACTTGCAGAGTTGACTTTTTTCATGTTTCAGATGCACATTTCTTCATCTTTCTTCATCTTTCAGATCTGAAAGAAGAGCAGCAGCTTGCAAAGCTAAATGCATGAATAGAGGTGCTCAGAGTATGGTTGGAGAGGTATGAATTAGAATAGCTTTGAGGACCTTACCAGAGTGAGAAAGAGGTGGATTGCTTTGTAAGGACGTGAAAAATGTACAGGGTTTGAGTCCTTTCAGTTTCCTGACACCACGTACTCACACGTGTGTCAGTTATGTTTCTATTTACATTTTCCTGTCTTGCTTTCCTTTAAAAGACAGTATAGAAAATGAATAATTAGTACCTTTTTTGGACTCTGACACCCCAAGAGCAATAGACCTGGAAAAATCGGGTTCTTAGGATTCCAGCTTTATATCCAAAAGCAGCAAGGAGTGGATGAATTTTGGCATTAATTTTCCTGTACTTCAGATTCTTGATGTGAAAACTCTTCTTTTTTTAAATTTTATTTTTTTAAATTTCATTTAGGGAATGGATGAGACAATTTTGTTAGGGACAGCATCCTCAGTGATAAACAGGAAACAGGAACTCCTGCCTGAAACATGGTGCACGCAGCAGATACGGCAAATGTGTGGTATGAAGGGATGATTAAAAACACCATGAACTGACATCTTAATTCCTGATTGCTATCCAGCCCCTCTGCTGAATGAGGCAAGGATTTGGAGGAAAGGGCCGGCAATCAAAGGCTGTTGTAAGAGGAACATTTTCTAATTTTGGAACACTTGACTTTCCAATTTGAGTAACATTTATGACATCAGGTTTCAGTTTTTGATTAAATGGGATATTCAGCACTGTTGTTCAAAATCTTTATGTTATGTCAGTAGAAAACACAGAAGGGGAGAATGTGGAATTGAGCTGCTCAGACCCAGGGCTCTGAGTGAAGAGTTTGCCTTTGGTGTTGCATGTGCTGTCCTCTGACTTGTTGTGAGACGCCCGAGAAGTCACCCTGCCAGCTGTGCCAGACACTGCATCACAAATACCAGAACTTTGTAATGGTAGCTTTTGTTTTAAAATATCAGTTTATGAAAGGATCAGCTTTGTGTTGCACGTAGAGGAATAATTTACTCGAATAACCTCTGCTTCGTTTTGCACACAACGTGATTATGGAATTCACCATTCCATGATTTTCTTTGTGAATTATCATTACAGGATGTGTAAAAAATAAAGGAACTTTTACGTATGACTTACGGAACCATTTCTGTTAGGATAGTGAAGTTTCATTCATTTTTTTTGCATACCTTAAATGTCACTATTTTTGTTTTGAATGAGGATCACAGTATATTTTCATTGTATCCATCAGTGAAAATAATTTTTTTAATGTTGAAACTAAATCTGTTGCTGCTGTGTTCTAAAGCTGGGATTACAAGTTTAGTGTTTGACTGGAGAGGTTGCTTTGCCACCGAGCTGTTTGCTCTCTTTCAGGCTTCCTAGATATTAAAATTACTGCCAGATAATATCAGATATATCTTTGTGAGAAGCTATTCAGGCTTACTAATACTTTGTATTTCTGTTACTTTCATTTTAATCAAAGTACCCATTTTCTTTGTTTATAACTGTCTTGAAGCCACCAGATGAGATTTAAAATCCTATTTTTATCAGTGAGGGGAGTGCTGTTGTTAGCAATCTGTTGTGTTTCAGAGTCTCGGGAGGACAGCAGCTGCCCCACTCTGTGCAGGAGTACTCTGAGGCCATTCCCCAAGGCAGCACCTTTCCACAGAAAACCTGCTTTTGTGTGGCCTCTGAGCCTGGCGGGCCTTTAAGTAAGTGATAATCGAGGAAAATCTGTAAAGTTCATTTTGTTTGGACCTAGTTGGCAGTCCGTTTATAAGATTATTATCACGTCATCCTTCCCCAAATAGTTACTCGCTGGAGTTGCTCACTCACCATCAGTCTTCCTTCATGCTGATCTCACGGACTGTTTGTAGGTGAAACACCTACTAGAAAGCTCCCACTCGTTTGGCAGTTCCTTGCTTTTTCAGGATTTCTGGTGGAAAAAGCATCGAGTGACCTCAAGCGAAATGTGTAATGGAATATTGTGTGATGGATATCACAGTGAAAGCTGTGAATCTGGAGAACATGTTTTCATGGTGCTCTGTTACAGGGAGGTCTGGTGAGATTGGTGTGAGGGTGGGGGTGTCTGGGGGCGGAAGGAATGGAAGGGATGGCAGAAAAAAGGTGCCAGAATGAAACACATCCCAGGACACGCCCGTGAGGAGGGACTTGCCCAGACTGAAACAAAGGACATGCTGGAAATAGGGAGTCACTGGGCTCTTCCTCAAAAGGTAATTGCAGGAAGGTGAAGAACAAGGCTGGAGTAGATGGAGAGACAAATCTTAGCTCAGTGCCTTCTCCAAAAAGCAGACCAGAGGCCTGGAAATGCTCCAGGGATGTGGTGGGGCTTTCCCCCAGTGCTGCTGTGGTGCAGGTGGGTTGGCCATGGCTGTGCACCTCGGTGCCTGGTGGCAGGGCAGAATTCCTGGGCACGCTCCTCTGGGCATGTGTGGGAGCACGGGTCAGAGGAGGTGAGCGAGTGAGAGTTTTGTTTTAAAATAAAATCACCTTAAAGTCAGGCTGCCCTGCAGCCTTGTGTCCAGCTGTGGTGGCTGCAGCGTGGTCCCTGTGTCTGTTGTGCTGTGACCTTGCAGGGTCCCCAACGTGCCCGCGTAGCACGGCTGGGAGAGCACAGCGTTTGTCACACCTGGGGCTGTGTCCTGGAAGAAGGAATTATTGGGAGTGGGTCAGATGTGTGAGGGAGTATTCCAAAGGTTTGGCAGGAGTTCAGCAGTGGGTGTGAGTCACTGTTCCAGTGTGGTGTGTATTTTTAGCGTTTACTCCTTATCTTTCCTCACTCTACGACAAAGAAATGCACCTCGGCAGCACCAGCTGTCCCTTTTGCCATCAGCTGACCTGGGGTCTCGGGAATGGGACCTGTCTGCTCTCTGTGTTTGGGAGAGGAGGGCAGGGACCACTTCTCAACCCCACAGTTCTGCAGTTTCTCTGTCCTGCTCAGAAAGCCCTTTGCCATCCTTCCCATCTCTCTCCAGCCTTTACGTGGAAATGAGAGATGCAACTGCTACGGGACCAAGCTGTAGTTCCTCCAGAATTCCTGTCAGTCAGGCTGGAGGAACAAGCTGAAGTTCCTGAAAAGAGCTGGTGTGATCCATACGTGGCTCTTTAGAAGGAAGGAGAATCGGGGCAAACTCCAGGATCACAGAGTTTTTATGATTTCTGCTCCTTTCCTCTCCAGATGGAGGGGAGAAGACCCGCTCTGGTGACATGTAATCCAGGAATAAAAGGGTTATAATAACAACCCAGGGTTATCCTCAAGTCAAATCACCATTTCACCTCACCTTACTTCTGAAGTTTTTTTGTATATTAAGTAAAAATTAAAGAGGTAAAGAAATAATATTTTAAAAAATGAGCCATGGTTTTTGTATGTTTAGCCCCATCAAGCACTAAATAGACCATCCCTGCCCTACCAGGTGTGTTTAATGCCATGACTGAGAGCTTCAGGCTGTCTGCCTGAAGTGTGGGTGATACTGCTGCACTTTAAACTTTCAGTGACATTTGAGCACCTCTGGGGTCATTGGTCTAAGCACAGAAAATATTTGAATTTCCCATTTTTGTTTGAATTAGTAGCACAGTGAAAACTCTTCCTGGCACTGTAAAAAGCACCTGTGCCCTGCTGCAGAGCTGTTCCAGAGGCAAAAGGCAGAGGGGCTGCTCTTGCAATGCCGACAGTTCAGATTTCTATAACCCCTTCACCTCAGGGTTTTGTGGGTTAGTTCGGCCTTAAGTTGCTGATAAAAATGTAAAACGTGGCTGAGGTGCATTTGTGCTTCAGAGAGGAATGTTCTTAGGCCTTTGTGTGTGCACAACAGTCACTCACTGTGTCCAAAATGAAATTACTTCTCTCAAAAAAAGCAGTTTCTGAGGTATTTCCCATTTTCTTGTATTGTTTTGCCAATACAAGTGGCAGATGATTTTTAAAATGGCTTTTAATTTGCTAAGGAATCATGAAGATGTATTAATGATAATGGGAAAACAAGCTTACCTCTGCCTCATGAGTTGATGTGCATTATGCCTTGTAAACTGAAAAGAAAGAACCAAGTTTTAACAATTTTTTTTTAATTTTTCATGTGCTTTACTTACTTTCCTTTTTGATTTTGAGGCATTTGAGGTGTTTTTCTCAGGACCTATCAATCTGCAGTTGTCTGTGGATCCACAGTAATGATACGTGCAAGGAATGTGTGCATTACATATGCTTTTGAATAAGTTAGGAAATTTTGTACTGCCATTGAGGAGAAAATGTAGTATTGTTACTTGTATCGCTTTGCTCTTTGACTGATACGGGCAACACCCAGCTTTTGGTGAGCAAACAAGGAATGGGAGGTGATAAATATAAATGTGCTTTACCTTCTCAGTACCTAGAGGTTTGACCTGTGAATTTTTTTTGCCTTGGATCAGAGCAAAATTGGGCTTCTGACTCTTACAGTTCCCTTTGATGTCTTTTTGGTGTGCTTGTTCTGTAGCAATCTGCTGTGGTATGTTCTGCAGAAGCAGGTGTTTGAGCATAAATGAGTCATTTAATGCAGATTTTTATCGTCCTGTGGCTACTTAAGCAGTTTGAAAAATAAAATAATGGTTATTAACTAATTGGAAAAATGTGTTTTCTCTGTGCCCTGAGACTGTGCATTATAAAGAAAATCCCTCACACAGAAAATCTTTTTAATAATAACCCACTAAACCTATTAGCGAGCTTCATCGAGGCAGGAAGGTGAGTTGCCCCCCTGAGGAGGATTCACCTCCAGCTTATCCACGCCCATAATTAGCTGCCTTGTTGTAAATGTTTGCCATGGAAGAGTTGAGGGCAGGATTAATCAGGAGAGGCAGGTGCTCTGGATGTTCTTCCAAGGTTACAGCAGCGCTGCTCAGGGCTGCTGGGCTGGGAATGTCGCAGGGATAGCCTGGAAAGAAACTCCTCCCTGGGCCAAAGTCTCCCCTTCTCCCCGCAAAAAAAATGACCTGTTTTTAGTAAAAGCTGAATTTTCTGCTAGATTGAAGACATCAGGTTGTGTAGACCAGATCTGAAATAAAGGTGAGGTTTTATTGGTGTGACCTGATTTTCCTTGCTTTTTTCACTCCAGGCTCCAGGCTGATTTACACCTGCTGAGGATGTGGGACCCATAGGTTTTGGCCAATCTGACAGCTCACTGAAGGGCTTCCACTGGTGCTTTAGGAACATATGTAGCATTTCGGGCTGGAAAAGTGTCTGACCTAGAGGAGAAATTTGTTTTGCAGCCTGAACTAGCAGGGAAAAAATGGTCATTGCAGTGTGAGGCAGATGCTGTGGAGAGGCTGGGCTGCATCGCTGGGGATGGGGGAAATGAACTCCAAAACATTTCTCTCCAGAGCCACGTGAATTATCCAGCTGTGACTTCGCTCACGACACAGTACTGGTTTTAATGTTAATCAAAACCTGCACTGGAGAGCAGACAGATGAGAACACGCACAAGAAACAAGCATAAACTCTCCTAAACCCGGCAAAATTAACAGAGTCGATTCCTGGAGGGATGCAGTGGTGTGTAAAGGCGTTTTTGGGCTCCTCTGGGTCTTTCAGGGGAACATTCCAGAGGACTGGGCGTGCGTGCAGGACTCTCTCCTTGTCATGTAAAGAAGACAATATTTTTTTTCCCTGCGTGGTTCTGGGTAAAATAGTTAGTTCATTAAGTTAGAAAACAAATTAGTGTTTGGATAGGTAGGCACGGAATTGGTCCCCCTTCCCCTGCTAAAAGGTCAGGAAACTTGGCCATGGCCACTTAAACCAGCTCAGGGCTTGGCACAGGCTCCAAATTCAAACTAAGGAATCCAGGATGATGCAAGGTCACATGGGGTCAGCAGGGTGAAATAAAGCCTGTTTGTGTTCCAGTTGTAACTCCTTTTCTCTTGAGTGAGATCCTGAGAGGCATTTCTTCATCTGCTGGCATTAGAAGAATTTAGGAAAATGCGTATTTTATGCCCTCTCTATTATAGCTATGATATTTTAATGAGCAGCCCCTGGGAATTGGTACTGTGACATTAGTTCTGGGTGAATACTTTGCAAGATCTTGCCCCTCCGTGTGGGGAAAAGGTTGTTGGTCTCATTGGAAATGCAGCAAATTTGTTACATTACTGACAGAAGAAAATATTTGTTTTCTCTCAGCCTTTTTGAAGAATGATCTGCTTTTATTTCTGGCGTACAAACACATCTGTTTTCATAGTTTGTGGTTTTTCAATAAATTGTATCTAGAATGATCATCCCAGTCAGAGAGTTTAGCTATAGAAGTAAGTATATGCCCTTCTGTGAGTGTATCTAGGTGCCAAGAAGCTGCCTACAAACCCCATTTATAGCAGAGGGGTGATTTGCACGTTGCTTGCCAGATGCTGTCGCCGTGAGAGGCTCAGTCAGAGGCTGGGCTTGTTTGTGTTGTGGTGAAGGAGCAGGGCCGGGACACCGAGGGCCTCTCGGGAGGAGGGGTGGGAGAGCAGTTCCCCTCGGTGCTTTCGTCCCCCCCGGCTGGGGCTCAGCAGTGGCTGCTGGGGAGGGCCTGGCCCTGGGCACCCCACTGCTGCTGGCAGGTGTGGGGGGCCTCAAGTGGCTGGTCCCAAAGCAGCAGGGTCGGGTTTGCACGGCCTGGTTTTGGCAGCTGGGGGGCTGCAGGGGTGGGTTCTGTGAGGAGCTGCCAGAAGCTTCCTCCGTGTCTGGAAGAGCCAGGCCCTGGCAGCTCCAGACAGATGTGCCGCTGGCCGAGACTGGGCCGATTAGAAATGGGGGTAACTCCTCTGTGGTCACAGATGTGAGAAGAAGGGGAAAAAAGTCATTTTGCAGATGTAATTGTGGCCAGAGAAGAACGGGGTAAGAATATGTGAGAGGAGCAGCCCTGCAGACACCCAGGTCAGTGCAGAAGGAGGGG
>VZRQ01011255.1:207344-261073 GCA_013397975.1 Machaerirhynchus nigripectus | reverse complement strand
CCTGATTTTGTTAGTAATAAATCCAGTTAATACCTCTAATTTGGGCTTGTTTTGCCTGTGATGTTATTTTGTGAGGGATCTCTCTCAGACCTTATCTCAACCCTTTGATACAGCTTCTCTCCCCTGTCCAGCTGTGGAGGGGAGTGGTAGAGAGGCTTTAGCAGGTGCCTGGCCACATGGCAGTCCCACAGCAGGAGCTTTGTCACCTCTCTGGGGGTCTGGGCTTTAATGCTGACCCCTGCAGTGGGCGCAGCTCTAGGCTGTGGTTTAAGCTGGGCTGAGGCATGTGGCTGTGCTCGGAAAAGCAATGCTCAGAGCCTTCCCATTTAGCAGGGAGATAACCGAACGGTCTGTTAAGTGCACAGCCTGCCCCAGTAATGATGCTTAGCACTTCCTCTTATCACTGTTTCCAGTTCACTGCCATGTTGAGCATCTGGCGCTGTATTTTAAATTTACATGGAACAGAGGTTTGTCTTCTTCTCTGGGCTTACTTAAAACACCAATCTCAAGCCCGTATCTTGCCTCACACATCTTCTGGAGAAGCAGAACTTCTTTGTAAGGCGTTGTAGGACAGAGAGTGCTTTAGGGGTCGGGCTCTCAGGGGAGCTGTGAATCCCCTCACTCCTGTCCTCAGCTGAGTTTTTTTGGTTTTACTCCAGTCAAACAAACAAACAAAAGCATTCTGTTTCAGATTAATTTCATCCACAGCTCCATTTTGAATCAATCAGCCTTCTAACAAGTGTTTCAGATTGGCATACAACTAAATATTTAATTGAAGCTTCATATTATTTACATTCAGATTACTTATTCTCTAAGCAGGTCTTAAAAAAGAACACTTTATTTGAAAATGAAAATTTGAAATACTCTATTTTCAGGAATACTTCCTTGTAAGGTTTTTTTTTTTTTTTTAAATCAAAATGCTTGAATAGCTTAGATAATTTACCTGCCTTTTATTTAATTTTAAATAGTTCTATTAAAAATTCTTTCCTGTTGTCTTCAGCTGGATTGGAATAATTATCTGGGTTTTTTTCTGCCCTTATTTTAATTCCAGTACCGTTTAGACCAGCATACACTTGGAAATCAAGTGTAATTTTTTCCACAAACTGGGACTCAGTGTAAAATTTCACCTTTCTCAAAAATAACTCAGTTATCTACTCAAAGTAGCAATGTACCCAGGACTTCTTTTCTTTTCTTTTTTTTTAAGGGTAAAAAAACCCATAAAACCACCTTGAAAAGAAGAGCAGAATATATACATTTTTATTCCTACAATTTATTTTTAATTTACTTTTAATTTTTGAAAGGGCAGATCACAGAGGGCAGGTGTCCAGACTCTGCATGAGAATGTTGATTGCTGCATGCCTGGCAGCTTGTAAATGCCAAGTGCTTATTAGATGTTTATGAATTTATTTTCAGGCACTTCAGCTGATGAGTAGCTTGCAAACTGAGCCTCTTTTTTGAGAAATAGATATATATATATACACACACATATATGTATGTGCACGTAATTGCTCTTCCTACACTGTCAAAATCAGTGAGCCAGGTTTCAAGACATCAAGATTGACTTAAGTGAGTTGGGGTAATCTAAAACAAGAAGCAAAACTTCAAAACTTTTTAGCTGCTTGTTTGGTTTTTTGTTTGGTTGGTTTTGTTTGTTTGTTTTTTTCCTTTTTAATGCTGTTCTCATTCTGCCAGACCCGCCCCCCCGCTGGACAGTTTGCCCTTCCTGTGGCTCATGGATGTGTGTAGCCTGATGTGCTCCATCCCCTGCTCACACCACTGGGTGCTCTCTTCTCTGTGCCATCGCTACTTTGCTCCTTGGTGCCTTCCAGCCGTCGTCTCCTGAGCCCTTTTCCACAGGCTGTGGAATATTTCAGTATTTCTCACCTTTAATCGTGGTGTTTTTCATGGGAGTTTGGCTTCCCTCTCCCTCAGAAGTACCAGAGGGTTTCAGCCCCCTTGTTAACAAGTGGGATTTGCAGCTCTTCATCTGGACTTTGTGGAGCTGGTAGGAGGAGGAAAAAAAAAACAAAGCCCAAAAAGAACTTCCAGAGCTCCTAGAGCTGTGACAAATCTCTGGGGATCCTTCATATTGTGTTCAAGAGTTTATGTAGTTCAGAAGCTGGAGACCAAGCTACCATATAAATCTTTAATGCATAGAATTTAAATTACTGTTTAGTGAACTGATTGTAGAGGGATGCTGAGAAGAAGCCCCACAGGAATGCAATATTGTTAATTCTAGCTTCCTCTCTCCATATTTTCATTTTCTTAGAAATTAATGTGTCTCTGCTCAGCAACAAATATACTTTAGGCCAAATAGCTGAAATGCATGTATTTGGGGGTCTTAATTTGGGGACAGGAATCACAAATTTAGCTATCTTTGTAAAAAAGGATTAAAATCTTTGGTCACTGGATAATGAGCAGATGTCCATGGGATATACAGCTTAGGAAAATAGGTTGCTCTGTTTTGGTGACTGAGTCTGGAATTTAGTCCACCAAGTTTGTAAATGTTGCTATAAAAAATGAAATAAAACTGCTGATGGGGCAGACTTTGGGCAGTTTCCCTCTGACATGTTGCACAACACTGTCCCTCTGTTTCCCAGCTTGGTCCCTGCACGCCCTGGGAATATGGAAGGAAGGAAGGAAGGCTGGCTGGGCACAGAATTCAGTAATGTTTTTGTATAACCTCCTCCTTCCCACGGAGAGAATAAATATCTTCATGGAAAATACTGCACAGACCTACACATCCTTTCTAAGGGAACGTGTCCATGAGTCAGTAATTGTGGGTGAACACGGAGATGGGATTTGCCCCAGCAGGGACATGATTTGCAGCAAGAGTGTGTTTGGTAAAGGGGTCCAAACCACCGCTCCACACTTGTGCCTCGGTGAGGTTTGTGGTTCAGGGCAGCTTTCCTTGGATGCCTGGCAGGCAAAGCTGAGTCTGAAACCCTTCTAAAGAGAGCAGAGAAGGTGAAAAGGGAGAAGCAGTGGCCACAGGAAAGTAGTATTTGGGTACTCAGTTAAAGAAGATACTCGATATTTGGATAGAAACTTCCTTGGTGGTGCTTTGACTCACCTGGATGTTGATGAGGTTGCATTGCAGTTTACCCAAGCAACTATATCTTTATTATTCAATCTATAATAAAACATCAAAAGAAACACTATTAATTATCTACCTAAAAATGCAATGGTGGCTTTTTTTCCCAGTTTTTTTATTTAAGAAATGGCTTGTCTGTTGGTTGTTGAGTTGTGAGGTAGTTTGTAGCCAAGCAGCAGGTCACTGGTCACTGAACACAGATTCCTTCTCTGCCTCTTTTTCCAAGGGAGGGGTATTATCTTAAGGATGTTTGTCTAAATGGTGTGCTTTTTTTTGGCATTATATCTTGCAAGTAGGGAGCAACATTATTCTCAGCATTGGTGCAAACCTTACCCCAAGATTTATTTGTCTCTGCTTAAAGAGACTGCATTTTCCTGAAGAAACAGTGGGTCAGCAAGGACTAATTTTGTACGTAAATCACTTCCTCCAAATCCCTCAGCAAACGTGGCTTGGCTCAGGTCAGATCAGATGCTGAATCAGTGCAGAATGCCTGAACTCTTGCAGAAGACTAAATATACCAATTTATTTTGAACCTTGGAGCCCTTTGCCACACTGAGGGGAACCACTGGAAGATATTTTTTTTGCCTCCCAAGTGTTGTATTCACTCAGCTGGCTGTGGTATTTCCTGGATAACTGGAATGCAATACCTCGAGGCACGTTGTGTGACAGCAAGTGCAGTGTGACAGCGTGACTAATGTGCATCCACAATTAAATAAAGTTCCTGAAGATTTATTTTTTCATATGATAGTGCCAAGAGACTTCAGAGATTTTTTGATGCTGACACTTAGAGTAATTGCACTGCATCCATTCTGGTGTTCCCGGTAAATTAGATTTCCTGAATTTGCCTTAGCAGAGGTGCAGTCTCCCATTTTATACCTGTTGTCTCCAATCTACCCAATTTTGATCTACTGACTATCAGATTTAAATTGGGGATTTCTTTTCTACCTAGATTACTTGCAAATATATAGTACACTTCATTACTGATTCTTCACATATCCCATTTCATATGTACCTGAGAATGAAGGTGATTAACAGAATAGCTTACAAAAAGGGTTACAAAAAAAAGGGGGAAAAAAAGAGCTACAGACAGGAATTTAAATTAAAATTAATGTATTTCTCATTGGAATTCAGAAAGTAAGGCTTGCCTGTGGGAGTATCCATATTTCTGTTCCTTTTACACCTGTTCTGACTGGGCGTGCTGCTGGGTGATTTCCCAAGTCTCATCTGTACTTCCCTTTTCTCAATAGCCTTGTGTCCCCGGGAAAGATGGGGAAGATATCTAAGACTAAAAAAAAAGAAAAAAGGTAAAAATAATGAAATAATAAAAATAATTGATGATTCCTGGCATATTTTTATGGGGTTTTAAAAAATACCCCAAATTTTCCAGAACTCACTGGATCTGAGATCAGTGGAGTGCTGAAGCAGCAGGTGTGATTCATCCCTGCCCTGCTGCTCTTGCAGCTGTTGGCAGCTGTGAAAAGCAAGATTGAAATGCTGCCAGATCAACAGACGAGTCTTTACTCTTAGAAGGGATGGGTTTTAAAACAGGAGCCAAGATATTTTAGCACTTCCAGTCCCTTCCTGGGACGAGATGGTATTAAGTGACTGGAGTTAAGATGAGCTTTACTAAAACTCAAGTGATAACAGTAGGTTCAGGGCAGTGGGGGTTAGATTTACCATGTTTGCAGTAGGTTGGAATGTATTTACGTAAATAACTAAAAAAAAAGTTGACTGAGAGGAAAGCAGGCTGTATTTCCATTTAAAGAGCTCTCCTAAACAAATGGAACTGATATTTGTGCAAGTGCTGCTGTGCAAGGCCTTACTGAGAAGAGAATTGTCCTTTCATGGTAGAACACAACAAGTTACACACAGGGAGACAGAGTTTAATCCCATCCTGGCTCACCCTGTAGCGTAGGCTCCCTCTCTAATCCACTGCTGTGCTATAGCATTGTTTCTTTATGATGGGGATAAATGTGTGGTATTAATTTTTTAGCTTCTAGCTAAATTTTGCACTGCCAGTGAACCATCTTATTTCATAACAGTGCAGCCTCATTGTGATAGCTGCAGACTGAGGTCCTGTGATTGATGCTATTAAGTCAAGTAATATACTGCCTTCTGTTGTCAAAGTTTATTTTTGTTATTGTCAGCATTTTAATATTTCTAGGCAGAGTTTTAAATAACTGATGCAATAAAAGAAGCTTTTGGTTGAGAAATATTGCTGCCTTGTGGTTTGCAGGAAGGTGATGTGACTGAAACATAATTATCACTTTGAAATTACAATATCTGAGATGAGAAATCTTTGCAGAAAACTTGTTATTTAGTTTTTTAATTGGAATTCTGGGAACATTCCTTGAACTCTTTTAGGCATCGCCTGTAAAAAAAGCAGTAGCCAGTGAAGAATGAAATTAATTGTTAGTCTTTTCCTAAGAGTCAGACTGCTTTTGGTAAAACCACGAAAAAGAAATTAATTGCAAAGCCAACAAGACGAATCTCTAGACTATGACCAGAATTTACAATCTCATTTCTGCCCTTTCCTGCAAATAAAGCACTTGGCTTCAGCTTAAGGTAATTATAGCACCTGTCTCTGAGCCCCAGCATCGAGGTAGGGGGTCTCGTGTGTCCCTCTCCTTGTGAGGCCAGAGGAGTCTCCAGCAGGTTGAGGGACTGCTGGAAGAGTGATGTTCACCGTGTTACAGAGGTGCAAAGGAGCATTTTGGGCTTTCCTTCTGCTGCTCAGCTCTGATCTGGCAATGGTCATTAATAACTGTGAAACCAGAAGTTGTCTTGATTTTTCAACTTTTTTTCCCCCCACCCCTCAGCTGCTTTTCTTTGCTCTTTCAAGGCAGCTCCTTTGGCAATGTGCAAACAGACTTTGCCCCAAGGAGCTCTAATTCTCTATAAACTCTCCACACTCTGCAGATGATCCACACTCCTGCCTGGGACCCCTGGAGTGTTACAGGAGGATGGGAAAGCAGAGAGAGCTGCTGGGTGTGGTGTGAGAGCTGTTGGGGAGCAGGTGTTCAGCTCAGCTTGGTGTTCCTCTTGGGGCTTGCAGGGAAGGACAGACCCCGGAGGAAAAGGTGGCAAAGAAGCACCCTTCATTGAGAGAATTTTAAAAATCATGACCTAGATGCACCTGAGGCAAAGAAATATTTGGAAAAATAATCTAGAGACCTTTTTCCTGCTTGTGAAATTGTCATGAGCATCTTCTGATCTTTTCATGTTCAGCATCCACATCGTAACGTTACCGTGCTCACAGCTTTAGTTCACGGATCACCCATGAAGTCACCAGCCTGCTGTACCAGTGTGCTGACTGATGAAAGGAAGGCAGCAGCCTTGGAATGAAAATTACTTCTCGTGAGTGTGGCGTGTCACCTCTGTGTTTGCACTCCCAGTTCCTGAGATGTCTTCCTGACATCCAGGCCCGTAAATCTTGACAGTGAGGAAGAGCATGTGTTGAAAGAGTACCTGAAGTGGCATAAATCTGACTTAAGAAATTTGCTGATGCGCTGCCCTGGTTTGTGCAATATGTCACCTGTCAGGAAGGTTACGGGAAGAAGCTTTCACCTTCTGCTTCTGATCTTACCTGGAGCAAAGCCTTGGATGGTCAGGGTTTCTCTTTTGTAGCATCAGGTACTTGGATCTTAATGCTGATACTCTGGCACCTGAGAAACCCTTAACTTAGTAAAAAGAATAATAAATGACTGCCTGACCTGAAATTTTCAGAACCTTCTTCCTTCATGCCTTTTCTCTTATGTACCTTTATTTAATTTTTAATAAATATTCTGTATTCATTAGTTTCCCCTGGTTATCCCTACCTCATTTGAAATATCTCATTTAAATAACAATACTAGCATGGAGAAGATTAGTGGAAAACCTTCTTAAATACCATATAGTGCATGTGTTTGACAGTGTAGCAGTATAGCTCCTAAAATCCTGGTTAGGCTGAGGGCTTTAAAATCCAGATACTCAGTTATACTGACATGAATACAAAATGTTTCCACAGTGTGTGTACAAAGGAAAAGCCTGTCTGAGTGTGGCATCGTCTTCCTCTTTTTGTTAGAAGTGACTATGCATGTCCCTAAAGATTAACTGAGTGGTTGGAAAGAAATTAGGGTCTGTTTTTGTTTGAGGCTGTTTCTAGAAATAGCTTCCAGAAATTTTTGGAGAACCGAATCTTATGAAACTTTAGCAAAAAGAGCAGCAATCGAGTGACAAGAAATGCCGTGGCAGTACCCGAAGTGGGTCACAGAGATGGGCTTTTTGGGGGTTTAGTTCTGAGTTAAATTAGAAGTTAGAAAGATGGGATTCGCTTGGGGATGCAAGGGGGAAGATTTTCAGTTTCTGTCCTACCAGAGCCATGTTTGCCATTCTGTTAGGTGCAATGTGATGGAGCATGTGAGTTCCATGAGCAAGCACAGCAGAAGGCAGCCAAGAAAATCATATTACTGTGGAGGAAAAAAATGCATCTTATTTGGCTTGTTTTAGACTTTTCAGAGGGTATCTTTTACTTACTATCCAAGAGCCCCAAATCTTTCTACTATACCTTGGAGATTTAAATTAGGAGATCCACTGACTTGAGCAGTGCTGTTCACCCTCTGGAAATGGCATCATCTTTTCTTTCTAATAATGCCCTTTCTTCCAGGCAGTGTCTTATTTCTGAGAAACCAGCTGCTCACTTGGTAATTGTTAACCATTTACAATTAAAAGTGACTTCAGCTATTACTAAAATTTTATTGGCCCTGTAGCAGTGATCCTGCTTTTTGAAATGATTTTTTTTAGGATTCCTGTCATTTCACAGGGAAGAGGTTGTCTAATGATTTGACAGAAAATGCTAATGCCTTTATCTTAGGGAAAAGAATCAACTTTTTCACGCCACATAACTGATTAGTAGTGACATATTTTGTGCTTAGGCAGCCAGTGCAAGCACAGAGCTACAGCCTTTGGGTGCATCTACCTGCTGCATCTCTATGTTTGGGTCTTCTTGAGCTTTGGCTTTGCTGCTTTGATACCTGGAAATTAAATTCCTGGGTGATTCAGGCAGATCCATCACTTCTGCAGGGAAATAGGTGAGGAGCAGTTGCAGGCACCCTGTCCTGGTGGTGGTTTGAGTGTCTGTTGCTCCCAGGGAAGCCTGGAGCTGGGCTGGGAGCTAAGGTAATTCTCCAGCATTTTTGGAAACCTTACAGTTTGCCAATATTACTATTGATTTTTCAGATTTAGAAGCAATTCTCATCTATTTGCATCTGTATGACGTTTCTTCTGGATTTTAATTATGGACTGAAAAGTGAGATTTGACTGGGCAGTTTTTTAACCTTTTTGCCACCGTTGGCTGGGGTCCCCCCTTGCTGCTTTTAGCCTCTTGTCCTCTGTCCATGAGTGTGGCTGATTTTTTTGTGACGGACAGTAGAGAAATATTTGCATTGGTTTCCAAGGCGTGAGAAAGGGAAATGAGGCAACATATTGTTATAAACTCGAGCTATTTACACTTCTGTGCAGCAGAGACCCTGAAAATAAAGACTAATGGGCTGTGCACAGTGAAAGTCACAGAAAATGGAACTTTCATGATACTTTCTAGCCTGAGCCAAGTCTTCATTTACTGTGGAACAGACAAGGAACTTAAGAATTAATTACCTAGTTGATATGCATAGCTCATTAATATGTAATGGATATTGCACTTCCTGTTGGATATCCACAGCAGGTCATAGCAAAGTTGCAGGTTGATTTGTTGTTCAGGGGAGTTTAATTGCTGCCTGTCATCCTGACTTGATCTCGGGATGTTCTCTGATGGCTTCCTGGAAGCTGAATGTTTCCTTCACAGGAAAGTGATTTCCCCCTCTTGGAGACTGGGCCTTTGCTACCTTTGTAAAAGGCAGGAATCAAAGGGCAATACTGAAGTAAAAAAGAAAAAATCAGATTTTTTTTAAAGGGGTTGCCTTTAAATTGGTAATTCCTGAAGAGTCAATATGTAAGAAAGAACAAGGTGTTGTATATAAGGCTTTTTCCCTAGTTTCTGTCCTTTTTAAGTGGGGGGAGAGGAAAATCCCAAAGCCTTATAAAACAACTTTCTGTGCTGTCCCTTCCCTTCAGTGCTGTCAATCCTGCTCCAGAATGTAGTTTTTCTAATCTAAGAAAAAACATGCATTTTATGTGGACTCTTTCTCAGCAACACCTTATGTTTGTAGTCCCATTCATGGACATAAGGAAGATTCCCCTCCAAAGAAGTATGTCCCAAAATTTCAACTCAGTGTTTTTCTATTGGCTCATTTATATACTCAGTATTTTAACGTTTTTGCATTCTGGGGCCAGCCATGTAATAAACTTCCCTTTTTTGGGTTCAGAAATTGCATTGTATACCAGGATGGATATACTGGTCACCTGGGGCAAATCTTGAAGAGAAAATAGAATTTGGATTTGATTATTTTGTTGCATTTTTTCCAGAAAGGTATGTTATTTGACCTTTTCACACCCTCTCTTCAGTGTGACCTGAAAGCTTTCTAATCCGAAAATCAATATAATTTAATTTTTTTTTTTTAAGAGCAGAGACTTTTGTACTTTGAAAGCATTACCAGCGGGGCAATATCGAACACTGTGCAGACAGAGAAAGCAGGATACTTCTGTGTGTGACCTACACTTCTTTCCTGGTCTTCACCTCTTTATCCTTCATCACAGGCAGTGGAAAGAGCTTGAAAGCAGCAAAAGACATTGTGGAAACCTCGGTCCTTGTATTGATCCTGTGTACTTGGCACCTCTGAGATCCCATCTCTCCTTAGGGAGGATTAACTTCTCTCCTGGTTATCTTGCTGGAACAGACCCCAAATAGGATCTGCCTCTGTGTCCTCCAGGGCAAGCACAGGGGTGCCCAGGGCACAGCCTCCCCATCTGCCCTTCATGTCATGGCCTGAAATAGTCTTTGAAAAGCACAGAGAGCTCGTCCTCTCCCAGCTTTGTGTGTGTGTGTGTGTTACCTCCAGAAACAGAAACTCCAAAGCTCTGAAATAAGTTGAAATTAATAAGCATTAGGGTGGTAGCATCTGAGCTCGATTACCAGCAGCAGTGGCTGAAGATGCTGGTGCTGCCAACCTCTTTGTTACCTCCTCTCTGCTGAGGTGTGGCCCCCTTGGCACCCCAGGCACATGAGGAGCACACCTGCACATCCTTGTTTGGGTGTCCTGCTTTAGCCTTCTGCTGCAGCCCCAATTTGGGTCTCCCCTCTTGAGAGGGGTGGGTTGGCTGAGCTGCCCTCCCAGCACGTGGTCCAGAGGGTCTCCTCTGCTCACAGGCTGTGGCCTCAAATGTTCCCTTGGAAGACGTGCTTGGGTTGGTGAGCAGAAAGCTTTTTGGCTCAAGGGAACATTCACAATTGCTCAACAAGCATGTCAGAATATATTGTATTATGTAATTTGGCCCACAGTTCAACCTTTTGAAAGCACTATCGCTTCTTTAGGAAAGTTCTGCAAACAATACTTTTTTTTTCTTTGTAGAGTAATCTGAATGGCTTTTAGCAGGAGCTCTCTGCAGTCCCCTCTTGTGCTTGGTTTTGCTGGGGAGTTTAAACTCTGAAAGCTTTATTAAAGGAGTAGCTTCTAGTTAAGAAAATACATATTTTGTTGCATACAATAATAAAGCTATACTACTATTACTATTATTGACTGCTTAGTTACTGACAGTAGCAGGAACTGCTGCATTTCCCCTCTACTTTGCTGCCTAACTCCAGAGTCTAAGAAGATCAGAGTTTTCAACCCAAACTCTTCTCATGCTTTTTGAGAATTTGGTGCCACCCTTACAGTCTGTCCTAGCTCTGGAAATTGAAAATAAATACATAACTTTAACCAGCTCTGTAAAAATGAGATCTGCTTAAATATTATGTCATTTAAAAATAGTTTTGTTTTCCTTTTTTCCCCTCAACCTCAAGAATTCAGAATTTTCATGTAAAGAATGAAAATTCAAATACTAATTCAGTTTGTTTTACTTAAGATATTTTTTGGGGGGGTGTTTCTTTTGTTTGTTCCATAGAAAAGCCTCTCAAATATTGTAGAACTCGAGGTAAAAGCAGGACACCTGGCAGCTTTGCTGTTGTATGTTCCCAAATGACCTTGAATTTTTTTGCTAGGTTGTTCATTAAATCATTTATGCTGATGCTAGCAGTGTCTACAGAAACTTCCCTGAATAAACACAATTCCTTTGCAAAGGTTTGTGTAAATGTCTGTTTACAAATAAATAGATTAGCAGTGTGCTAAAGCAAGCTGTTGGGCTCACAAAGATATTGATCCTAAAAGTACTGCTGAAAAAGCCCTACAAATTAATTAAAATAATAACAAATGAATAAATATAGATGTCATTTATTCACTTAAATTCTGTGAATAACCAGATCAACTCAAGCAGAAATGGTGACGGGGACGTTCAGCGGGCTCAAGGACAAGAGCACCCGGAGCAGGTTCTGGTTGCTGTGTGATTATGTGCAATTATCCCGTGGCACGGCGTGGTGATGAATCCTCCTCTGCCGCGCTCTTCTCTGCATTTCCTAATGATCCAGCCGAGCATCTGCTCTCCGAATACAACATGCGGATGATGCAGCTGGAATCGCCGCTGGCAGAATTGTTTCCCCCGGCACCCAGAGCGTGGTTTTCTCGCCCCGCCTGATCCATTGTCTGTTGCACTGCTCCTCACCTCCCTCCCCGCTGCTGGACCCGATTAGAGCCTCCCAGCAGAGCCGCCTGGGTGGCAGAGGAGACACTTTGGAGCCGCAGGCAAGGCTGGCACTGGGTACATGTCACACCAGCCTGTCGCTTCCCGGAGCAGGGTTGGTGACAGCGCGAAGCCTCCGCAGACTCGGCTCTGCTCTCCCGAATCCCGGCCAGCTGACACTTGGGCTGGGCGAGCGAGGAGGGCAGGCCATGCCAAAAGCAGGACAGAAGTGCATTTTCACTGCAGCCCTGTATTTTAATCGGTAGCCAAAAGGTTGTCCCCGATGCAAAGCTCTGCTGCTGGAGCGTCGGGACCTAAAGGGAACTCTGTGAGGGCAAGGAAAGTTCACTGCCATTCCAAACAGAAAGGATTGCTGCTTTGATTTTCATGTGAGAAAACACACGGCAGTGCATTTGAAATGACCAAATATTGTGTCCAAATGTTTTTCTATTATTTATTATAAAGGCCAAACTTCTGTGTGTTGAGAAGCAAACCTTGTGCAATGTGGTACCTCCTCCTCATACAGACTTTCCCTCACGGTAAAACTGTTTCATTTCAACAGAATTCTGATCATATCAAGACAAAATATTTTTCCTTGTTGTCAAAAATAATAATAGTTTTCAGCTATAATTTTTTAAGATCACTGGGAAAAGGGCTATTTTTGGATGGTAATTGTGCTTTTTAAATGACTGGCTGTTGTAGACATTGACAGGTAAACAGAGGCTAGGATATAAACAACCTCAGGTGCTGGTAAAATAATCTGAGTTTAAATCTGTCAGGACAGAATTTTGGGTTTGGAAGGTCAAGATCTAATCTGGAAAAGTTACAGTTGAAACTAATGTGAGAAGCTCTCTATTGAACCACTTAATTTTACTTAGAATCTGCCTGAAAAGATGGATATTAATGAGATATCTGTGAAGAACAGGATTTAGTTTTTTGGTTTCTTTACCTTCACTCTTTTGCAGTTTTCTCTGACTTTCCACCATCCATCCCTGCTGTAGTAGCTGTGGGT
Source organism: Machaerirhynchus nigripectus (assembly GCA_013397975.1). Classification (NCBI taxonomy): domain Eukaryota; kingdom Metazoa; phylum Chordata; class Aves; order Passeriformes; family Dicruridae; genus Machaerirhynchus; species Machaerirhynchus nigripectus. Next base: position 248,279 of record VZRQ01011255.1, on the reverse strand, counting down.
TTGGCAGCTGTCAAAAACACCTGTGTTCTCCCTTCCAGTGCCTTGCTGAGCCTGGTGATCCCTCCAGGCAGGTTCCTCTGAGGGTGAACACAAAGCACACTGGCCCGAAAACCAAGCATTGCTGGAGGTGTGTGAAAAAGGGCTCAGGGCAGGTGTCTGTAAGTTGGCTTGTTGTCAGGGCTAGAAAACACTCACAGGTTAATTGTTTTGCAAAAGGTGTGTAATTAAGCTGCAGATGCCTGTGGAGTGATGCCAAAAGTGAGATGAATGGGGTACATAGGTTGTGATGTAATGATCTTATCAATGTATGATTGGGATAACATATGATGAAGGCATAATTTTTCCCATTCTGCATAGCGAGCAAAATTTGGGTATGCAACACAGCTATTTTTATAAATACTTTGCTGAATATTTATATTTTCATTGGTGGTGTATTTCACATTCTTTGACTCAGGAAATGTGTATTTTTGTGCCATTTCTCCAACTGTAAACTCTTAATGAATAATGAAAAAAATACAGTATTAGGGAAACTCTGAAGTGGTGCTATCATCATACAGTGTAGGCTTAATGCTCTTCAGTGGAAGTAAATTGCATAACCCTGTGATTAGGGTGTGCATTTTCTCACTGGTGTAACAGAGATTGCTTTTCTGTTAATTTTCTTATCGTGTCCCCTACCAGTCATATCTGACCTTTGGTCACTCAGTCTCTAGTGGTAAAACAATAATAAGCGGGAAGCATCATACTTTTGAGGAGGAAAAAACCGCATTTTTTGATATGTTAGTGGCATTGTTTTAAAGAGGAGATGCAGCCCTAGGATAGCCCTATCTAGTACTGGATAGAGTGGGGTAAAGTGCTAAAGGGTCTCAGCAACACTTTTGTAACCAGGTTGTTGTTTTTCTAGAATCCTTGAATCATTGAGGTTGGGAAAGACCTCCAAGATCATCGAGTCCAACCTTTGGCCAAACATCACCATGCTAAGTAAACAACAGCACTAAGTGCCACATTGAGTCATTTCTTGAACACTTTCCAGGGGTGGTGACTCTGCCACCTCCCTGGACAGCCTCTTCCAATGCTTGACAACCCTTTCTGTGAAGAAATTCTTCCTGATGGCCAACCTGAACCTCCTCTGGCACAGCTTGAGGCCGTGTCCTCTTATCCTGTTGCTGGTTTCCTGGGAGAAGAGGTCAGCTCTCACCTGGCTACACCCTCCTGTCAGGGAGTTGTGGAGAGTGATAAGGTCTTCCCTGAGCCTCCTCCTCTCCAGGTGAAACACCCCCAGCTCCCTCAGCTGCTCCTCATAGGACTTACCCTCTAGACCCTTTCCCAGCTCTGCTGCCCTTCTCTGGACACCTCCAGCCCCTCAATGTCCTTCCTGACCTGCGGGGCCCAGAGCTGGACACAGCACTCGAGGTGTGGTCACCTCACCACTGCTGAGTACAGGAGGACAGTCACTGCCCTGCTCCCGCTGGCCACACTGTTTCTGATCCACACCAGGTGCCATTGGCCTTCTTGGCCACCTGGGCTCACTGTTGGCTCATGTTCAGCTGCTGTTGATCAGCACACCCAGGTCCTTTTCCCTGAGCCAGTTTCCAGGCACTCCTCTCCCAGCCTCTAGTGCTCCATGGGGTTGTTGTGACCCAAGAGCAGGACCTGGCACTTCACCTTTTTGAACCTCATCCTGTTGGCCCTGTCTCATCCCTCCAGCTTGTCCAGATCTCTCTGCAGGGGCCTCCTACCCTCCAGCAGTTCAACACTGCAGCCTGTGAACTTCTTGCAGATACCCTCGATCCCCTCATCCAGATCATCAATAAAGATCTTAAAAGATGTTTATAAAGATGTGAGGGCTGGCCCTCACACTGATCCCTAACGACTGTCCCCAGCTGGATGTGGCACCATCCCCACCACTCTCTGGGCCCAGCCATCCAGCCAGTTCTTAAGCAGCAAAGAGTGCACATATCCAAGCCATGGACTTCCAGCTTTTCCGGGAGAACGCTTGGGAGACATTACCAAAGGCTTTGCTGAAGTGTATGTTTACAAGTAATTGTATTTCTCACAATCTGATTTTTTTATAAGGTAACTTTGGAGTTACTCTCCCTTAGGGCTGATTGATTTAGACCTGTATAAAATCCAGATTGCTTATGTAATATAATGTTTGGATTTCTGCTGTGCTTTATATAGCTACAACTACTCTTATATAGGTATTACTGTATGCCTAAAATTTAGCCTTTACCATTTGAATAGCAATTGGGGATTTTTTTTGGTCATAGTTTTTCATCTCAGAAATGAATAATTAAAGCAACTTGATTGGAAAATTGAAATTCTGTCTTCAGTATGCTGAAGGTTATGAAAAGATATATACTTGACAGATAATGGGGAAGATGTCTTTGTCAGTCATGCAATAAAATTTCCAAACGTCCTCTTTATCAGCTCCACTTTTAAATGTTATTAGTCCAGGCGATTGGTAAGTAATGCAACCAAAGTCAAGACAACAAAAATCTTCTGTTGTTGAAGATGCCTTTGAGTTGATATTTTGTATTGGCTCAGAAGTGGCAGAAGGATATTATTAGAGTGTGATGAAGGTGACGAAAGACCTTGAGGGCAAGATGTGGAAGAAACGACTGAGGTCACTCGGCTTGTTCAGCTTGAAGAAGGGAAGGTGAGGGGTGCCCTCATGGCATCCTACGCCTTCCTCATGGGGACCCTCACTTTACTAAAGGAGAGGGGTGAGGGTCCTTATCACTCCTTTAGGTGTGCACAAAAGTGCTCAGAAATGTAAAAACATGTAGTTCTCTCCAAATTGGACCAATTTTTAACTTCCTGCTGTGGCATATTGGAAACGTTTCTCATTATTGCTAATGGAAAGGTCCCTCGTCAGTGATGGCTGTTGTAATGAGGTTGCTGCTAGATGGATTTTAGGATTGTTGGAGGTAGTGTTTCGTCAATAGGCTGAAGCATGAAAGAATAACAGGTAATTTAGAGGCAGGAGGAGCAGCTCCTGGTGTGTGCAAGCAGTGGCTCAGTGCACAATGCGCGCTGTGGGGAGTTCTCATTGTGGCTTTCCTGTTGATTTGAATTGGTTGTCTCCTCCTTCCTCAAGTGTGTTCAGCTGTTGATAGATGTAGAAGCGAAATGTTTTCCTGCCTGCCCATTTTTTCCACGATACAGTCTTGGTTTCCACAGTTTTTGAAAGGGAGCTGTAGTTGTTGATACCATTCTAACAATTCCCAAGCAAAGAGTATATCCTTAATTTTAAACTACATGTATTGTGTCTGTCTGGTTACTGCCAGGATCTTGAATTTATTGCAGTTTGAAACAGGTACTAATAGTCAATATCTTTCCACAGGCATAGAATGAAAGAAAACCTGCTGCAGTGGAATGCCAGCATCATACATAGGTTGCAGAATATTGTATAATTTTCTTAAAGCTTCAGTAAATCGGGAGCTTTACTTCATTAATGGGCATAAACAGAGAAATTCGCAGTTGGGAGGAGTGGAAGGAATGAAGGACTGGAATTAAGCAGTGGTTAGAGGATATTTTTATTCAGTGTTTTATCTTTGCAATATTTGAACTTTTCTTCACTTCTTGTCAATAGGTGGTAACATCAATGCTTTTTCCAGGTTTATGTTGTCTCTCTGCTCATAGTCATTCTCATTAAACCAACGTGTGAAGAAATGCATGAAGGATTGTGCAGTCTGTGAGAGGATTGATGCTGACAGGTTTTGCTATTTTAGAAAACAAGAAAACATTGGCTTGCTTAATTCCCCTTTAGGACTTGTTGTAGACTAGTTCTAGGACTACGTGCTAGAAGAAATCCCACACAGAGGCCTTGCAGTCACTTTTCAGTTCTGAGGTAAAACAAGACAGTTAGAGGTATAACAGGTCGGGTAATGATGACTTCACCAGCAGAGATATTTAAGCTGCAGGTTGCCTAAAGCCTGATTTTGCAAAGCACATCAGCTAGTTCTTAGTTTCAAGCACATGTTTTGATCCATTCTAGTTGAGCAAAATTCATGTCATCTTCTTTCCTACATTCAGTTGAAAAGCTTCCAGACTTACAAGAAAGAAAGAGGCACCAAAACACAGTCTAGAGCACAATGTACCCTCCAACACAGGGTGGAGCATGTAAAATATCAGAAACCAGGCCACACCAGTCTCTAGTCCCCCGATGACACATCAGCAGCCATGGCCCAAATACAAAAGCGTCTCTTCTGTGCTGCAAACCTCTCCTGGTGGGTGAAGTTCCCTGCTGGACTCTGCAGCCTCCCGTTCAGCCTGTTGACCTTCTGGAGCAACTCCATAAAAGTGGATTGGGCTACCCCTTCACCTGCTTGTCTCTCGTTGTAGGTAGCCCTGTGTCAACCTCCCTCTGCTTTTCTCCAGGTCATTAGTGTGCAAGCTAGCTTGTGTCAGGTGAAAGGTCTGGGAACTTCTTTGGTTGCTTGGAGGGCAGAGCTCTATTCTGTTGCCCATCCTGGAGTTGCTTCCCCAAACCAAATTGCTTCTGGAGACTGTATTTATTCTTGCATTTCAGTGCAGGAGAGAAAAATGGCCATTTTTCACCATGGCTTAATAAAGGTCTTAAATAGAGGGATAAAATGAAAGATCTCTCATTGGTTTGGGTTTTCTTTTTTGGTTTTCTTGAGGGTTTTTTGTGCGTGTGTGTGTTTTTTTTCTTTTTCAGAGAGAGAAAATGCTGAACATAATTCCAGTACGTTCCTGTTGAATGCACATGGGAGCCCGAGGGAGCTGGTCTAATCACCTCCTTTGGCCTGTGTGTATGGATGATGGGTGGTGTAGAAACTTAGGAGCAAAGAAAATTGTAGAAAGAAAGAAACTTAGCTTTAAATAGGTGGGACGTGACCCATTTTCCTCCCTTCTGCTGTAAGGTCTCCTGCTGCTGGCTCTTGTCCGTGTGGGCTGATCCCAGGTGGTGCTGTTGGCTCCGCTGACCCTTGGGTGCATGGGTGGCTGGAGCCAATGTCCAGCCTGTTGTATGTGTCTCAAGGTCTGCCCTGCTTGCTCGTCCACACCATTATGCTGAGTTATTCACAGGGCTGTGGAGGAGGTTGGCATCCCCTGTGCCTGATCCAGATGTGCTGCAGCTGGAGGGCAGGATTTAGCTCCGTGTTTTTCCTCTGCCTGGCTATGCAAGGGGACACAGCTTGGCACGGTACCAAGTGCCAGGGCTGAGTTTTGATCTATTGTCTTGACATGGGGGAAGGGAAAAAAAAACCCCACCACCTTAAATTTTATTCTTGAGTGAATCTTAATCTTCAAATTAGTAGAAATGTGAGAGTTCCAATGCTGTGATTTTCAAATAACTGTAATCATTTCAAGAAAACAAAGCCTAGGAACATTATGGTGTTGAATACAGAGGAAACTGGTGTTTGAAATGATGTGTTGTGCATCTGCACGCATCAAAAAAAGAGTTTAATGTCCTAATTTGTTTTGGATCTTGCCCCCTTTCCTCTTGTTCATCCCTGTTTTATTTTCTTCCTTTTGTGCTTATAATTGCGCGTGTTATTAGAACTGGCAGGATGAGCACCTCCAGATGCATCCTACAGGAACGCAGCCAGTGCTGACTCTATTCCCATGTCAGACTGCATGCCAAGGCAGTGAAGCTCTCTTGTCAAAACCTATATCCTTTCTACACTGCTTCTAAACCCATCTTCTCACATAATATTTTGACACAGGGTGACTCATGATAACCTCAAGAATTGTCCCAAGCTTAAGAATGTCTTCTAGTATGTTGAGACATCCCTGGTAAAAGTAGGATTTTGGAATAGTGTGGCCTAGGCAGCTTTCATTATTCTGTTGTCAGATGAAATGAGTTGAGTGGTTTAAAATCTGTTTTGTTGAACCTTTCGCTCGGTTTCACGTTTTAGGGTTTTTTTGTAAACTTTCTCTGAATTTTTATGCACTTTGAAAACAACAAAAAAAATTTACTTGTTCTACTAAACGATGCATTTTTGTTGTGATTTGTAGCAACAAGACAACGACTCCTCTTCCTTTTGGGGAAGAATATGCTAATTTTCATTATTGTTTCACAGGTATCAGGCAACAGCATATCAATGATGCTCCTTCTACAGGATCTTTTCCTAACTGGAGATCTATACTATCACCAACACGGCCTTCCACAGAAACTAAGACTCCCTCAGTAGCTGATATTTCTTTGGGACAGACTTTGGAGAATGCAGACTTGCTTCAGATGATAAAAACAACGCTGACCGGCGCACGTACCAGGACTTTGGATCAAATGCACCTGTCACCCTCCCTTTATCAAGGCAGTGGGAGCAGTGCACCCCAGGAACCCGCTGAGGTTTCGGCTGAGTCACCTCTGAGGTCGTCGTCTCAAGATGCAGATGACACAGCTGCTCTAACAGGTTTGCCTCAGCTTGGTATGTTTGCCACATTGTCCACTACACCACCAGTGACACATTCGAGTACAGCTGTGCCATCCCAGCCAGTGCCATTAGAAACACCCTCCATTTCCAAAGAAAGCACATCAGGATCAGACATGCTTGCTGCAGTTCCATCACCATCATTCTCCTCATTGGTAATCCAGTCACCTCATGCCATTAACTTTTCTAAACCAGCTGTACTGCCCATCCAAGTGCCTTTGTCTGCAGATCCTGAAGGTTTCTCCAGCACAGATTCAGCTAGCTGACAGGTTAGTGAAAGCAGGAATAGTCCTCTAAGCATGGTGCATTCCAGTGTGGTGAATCACTGAAGGGGTCCCAGCTTGTTTGTGGGGGCCATGCTTTTCACTGGATCGACAACAGTGCATTTCACAGAATTAGTGGGAAAAGGGTTTCCTTCGGAAAAGACCTCTTTTTCATCTGTATACTCTGATATTCCTGAGTCAAAAATGCATCAGTCTCCCCTGACAGTAACTTCCAAAATTTGTCATGGTTCCCTAATGAGAGTATGTATTAACGTCTCTTCTACTGGAGCCATTTAGGGCAGCACTGAGTGGCAGAATTAGGGGTATCACTCTTCTGTCATCATCAGTTTTTCAGGATAAAGCAGACGTTCCCACATCAGCCTTCCATGCTGTGGGTACTCCACATCTAATACTGCCAATGAGTCATCCTCAGTCTTCCACAGCACTGACTAATTGCACTACAAGCTCCAACCCTGCACCTTTCACCAGCCTCCAAGAGCCCGGCTGAGGTCTCCAGCTCAGCACAGAGCACGTCCTCCCTTTCATTGCCAATACCACTTATTCCAGATGCAAAGCACGCTCGCAGCGCAGTGCTGCCAGTATGAGAATTTAGAAGCAAAACAGATTTTTCTCTTTAGAAATGCAACACGCTCCTCTCCAACAAGCCCAAGGTCTCCCTTGCTAACTGAGACAAACGAGGTGTTTACTGGGGCAGCACGCACAGGCAGTCCCAGGGCGGCAGCAGCCAACCAGGATAGGCTGCAAATCCCTGCCACTGCTGCCTCGCAGCGCTCGCTGGTGCCTCTGAATCAGAATTTTGCAGAAGACCTGACTGATGGGACTTACCAGGCAAACAGCATGAGACTCCAGCTGCTTCTGCCCTGCTCTCCCAAATCCAGGTGGCTTTCCTGTGGCAAGGGCAGCTCAACAGCCTTCCACCAGAGGAGTGACAGCAAAGATGTCATGAACTTTAATGCTAATAGTGTTCTGCATTATGGAACTCAGCTTTCCAAAGTTTCTCCAGATATCCAAACCTGTACACTCGCCGTAGGGTCAAGGATACTAGGCACTGTTTTGGAGATGGCCATGACTACTCTTGATCTAGCTGCAGTGCCATTAATTACTTCCACTACAGGCCTTTCAAAACCTGAACCTGCTAGCACAAATACTTCTGCCACTACTGTTTTCATGGCTGCACATCTTCCACCTGGAGATGCAGAAAGTTCAGATGTAACTGTAAATGAAGAGAGAAAAATGAGAGTACCTGCTCTTGTGACCCCACATGCAGAATATTCATCTCCAAGGGCTTTAAATCATTTAACCTCTGGTCAGACTTTGCATTCAGTTGATAAAAAGCCACTTGCCTCTGTCATGCCTCCAACGTGGGGTACGCTGCCATCACTTGTTTCCATGACAACAGTGATGGACAGCCACAGTTCTGGCTCTTCCAGGATTTGGAGTGCAGACTCTGAAAGCAATTTAGATCCTGTCAGCCCTCCTGAAGTCATACCTTCAGCTTCTACGTGGACCAATAAAGCATTGCTGTCTGCAGCTGGCATTAGTATTCCTTCAGTAAAAACTTCAGTCCAGATGGAAATAAGGGAAGTTGCTCCAAGTACTTTTCCACTGGAAGATGAGTACCGTGCACCTTACTCAGTAGTGTCAAATCTGCAAAACAAAATTAATACAAATAGGCAGCCACTCTTCTCTACCCCTTCAGCAAACTGTACATATGCATCCTATTGTCAAAACCTTTCAAATTTACCCTTTGCTGAAAAGAATAACTTTTCAGAATTTGATGTAGGTGCATTTGCACTGAAAACATCTCCTGTTCAGTATTCATCCCTTGCTACTGCATTGACAATGCCTGACCCCCTGCAAAAAAAGCATGGAAGCATGGCTGAAAACATTGCTGATTTCTTCACTGTTGGAGATGTTCCTATCAATATACACAATAAAGCACCTCTACATTTACATGTGCCTCCTGGTAGTGCTGCAGGTGCTCTCCCTAGCTCTCTAGAATCCCAAACAAGTGATGCTGGAAAGATTACTGACCAAAATGTAAGGCACAGCACAGTGTTAGCTTTTCAGCTCACTGACAGCTTGACTACTTTAGCTCCCAACAGAAGCAGCGTCACACTCAGCACAGTGCCAGCCCAGTCCCTCTTTCCTGTAACCAAGCCTTCTGGCTTGACTCTCTTGAATAGTTTTATCTCAGAAGGTTCTGGAAATTTTCCAGAATTTGCAGACAACCAGCTGGAGTCTTCTGGTTATTTGGTTATGGCTGATAAAAATTCAGCCATGTTCAGTGAGGAGGAGTGGGACACAAGTACTACAAGTCATAGTCTAGCTCCCAGTAACATATCTAATAGAGCTACCAAGGGCAGCCCATTGCAAACCCCTACCACCAGCGCTCTGCAGTCAGTCATCATAACTTCTGTCCATGCATCACCAACACAGACAGTCTCCTTCTCTGTCAACAACCAACTTTACCCATTCTGTTCTTACAGTGTTATCTGGAGTATCTTCTGGTGCAATACCTACAGTAGAAACTTCAGAAGCAAAACCACTAACAAGAAAATCATCTCCAGCTTCACCAGTGCCAGCTTCTTCCTTCTTTTCTCTAGGCACTGAAAACACACCTTTGCCATCCGTGATGGCTTTAAGCACACCGATACTGATACTAACAAAAAATAACACTGCCACAAAACTGACATCGGATCTAAGCTCGGTAGGAGCACAGGCAGATTTTCCCTTTGCAACAAGAAACACGACTGCCTCTCCTGTGGACATGCCAGTTGTGCTCATAACCCCCAAGAGCAGCACGGCCACAGCTTCCACACTCGCACCCACAGCCCATGTACCAAGGCAGATAGAAACAACAGTAACTGACACCCAGAAGTTCCCGAGCTCAGACATCACCAAAACGCCAACCCCATACCCACTGACAATGACAGCAGCTTTGACATCTATTACAGCATCAGCGAAAACAACTAGGCTTCCCCCTTCTCCAGTGGAACTCACCCCTGCTCCTCCTGAAACCACGGCAGCAGCCGCTTTCGCTAACATGACAGCAGCTCCCTCCCTGGACTGCCGGCTCTCTGCCAACATGATGGTGAAAACAGGTACGTGCAGCCACTGCATTTGCTGAAGGGACCTCGTGTGTCTGTGCGGGGCAGCTAGTGAGGAGTGAGAAACGCCCTGGTGTCAAAGAATGTGGGGCAGTGGTGATTAACCTGCTGCCCTGACAAACCAGATGGGTACAAGCAGGGTTGTTAGATGGAAATGGCATTGGAATTTAACACGAACGCGTCAAATGAATTGGTGAGATCAGGTGCTCTGAAGTTTGGGGAGTCACTGCAGGACCACCTGTGTGGAGGGACAACCCTGTAAGCCAGGATGGTTTGGTGCCTGCTTTGCAGGAAGGAGACCGTGTTGCTGAAGAGGACAGTGCAGTAATCTGCCTTGGTCCTCAGCCCTGTTTGTGCACAAATACCTGATTCTGTTCTAACACCAACACCTAATTCTATCATTAAAGATTAATTTGAAAGTAATGTTTAGCATTTAGAGTTGCACACTTCAAAATGGGAGGATTTTGAGTTCTGTGTGAGCAGTGTCACTTCTGGCTCTGGCTGTTTGTTCATGGACAGCTTCTCTTTAGCTGTAAGAGCTCTGAACTGAAGGGGCCTGGAGAGCTACCTTGCCCAGGCTTCACACGGGCTCCTTGTGGCAGCACAGCACAGCACCAGAAGGTGTGTGTGTCTTGGATATCTCGGCAAAGAATAGGTACAGAGAAGAGTTTATGACCTTGCGTGACACAGGCTGCAGTGAGATAAGCAACTTTTGGACCCAATGTGTGGTTGTTAGCTGCTAAATACCTCCATCAGTAGTGTGATGAGTACAACAGCTATTTCTAAAGATAGAAGTAGCTTGTGTACAGTATATGACTGAAAGTACTCAAGCACAGCTCTAAAACTCTCCCTGCAAATTATAAGTGAAAAAAGAGTAAAACGGTAGTGGTAAGTTTATTAAAGAAAATGTACAGATGCTTCCTAAATAGAAAATAATTGTAGCAGTGGAGCAGCACATTTCTTTTATGTAACTGTGGCCAAGAAGATGTGAAGCCTGCCTGTGCAGCTCTGGCTCAGTCCCCTGGGAATGCTGTGCCAGTCTGTCCTCAGGCAGTGAGTGGCCTCATGCCTCCTTGGAAAGGCAGCATGGCAAAGACTTGTTGTTGCTGCTGAAGAAATTGCATTTGTTAGACCTTGCTCTGGAAACATGGAAACAATGGGCTATTGCCATGGGATGAACAGGGAACTCAGGAGCTGCTGCAGTTCTGTCTTTGGAGCTGCTGCTAATCCAAGCTGCTCTGATGATCCCTGCACAGCCAGCCCGATGTAAAACAATTAAAGAAAGCAAAGAGGAGCATGATGATGTCTCAAACCACCCTGTGGCTTTTGTTGCTCCACAGTTCTGTTTCTGAACACAAGGAGGATGATGATTAGCAATGCCTTCAGGGAGAGCGTGAGAAAAGGACTCAACCAAGCACTGAGACAAGCTTTCAACCAGAACGTCAGCGCTCAGGTAAGTGTGCTTGGCTTTACCTGCATGATTTCACCAAAACTGCTCTCCCACCAAGGAACCCCAGCTGGTTGCAGCTCCAGTGGTGTCTCTGGATGCACGAAGCCTCTTGGAGGGGAGCACTGAGCTTTTCCTATGGAGAGCAGGCATAGGTATACTAAAAAGATAAGGAATACTCCAAAGCTTTTACCAGTTTATTTGATGAAGAAGAAGAGAGAAATGCAAACTGCTTTTTAGTGTGTTCTGGGAAATGACTACTGACAGCAGTTTCCTCTTCCCCCTGCAGCTCAGGAGTGACTTCTGCTCAGGGGCAGCCGAGTGCTGTTGTGCTCAGCCTGGATCAATGGCAAGAGCACTGCTGGTAAATGGGATGTCACTGCTGTCAGTCCACTCCCTGCTTTGAAAACCCAGTACCCGACAGGTGCAATTCCACAGGGATGAAAATCCTGAGCAAGGAGAAAGCACATTTTATTGAAAATAAATGGAGGTGATGTGTTCATCACTTTGCAGCTAAATTGCATGAACCTCTGCACTGCTGTGTGTGAGAGCAGGCTCGGGTGGGCTGCCAGGTGCTTTTGCCTGGGACACAGCTTCCTGTGCTCTCAGGCTGGAGTTTGTGTGGAGTCCAAGGCTGGTGGGAGTTACACTCACCAGGCCTCTGGGAAGGAGAAAAGTAATTTTTCTCAAAACAGAGGGCATCAAGTTGTCTTTGGCCCTCACGCTTTATTGCTGCAAGTGTGGAGGATGTTATTTGGTTTGGGAATTGTGCGTTCCTTGGCAGCAGCAATAAAAACTGCTGGGTTTAGTCCCCTACCTTTTTGGAAACTTGAGAGGAGCTGCCTTCTTCTAACAGAGAAAATTAGCTAAAACTTAGTGAGGAGGATCAGTTCCAGGGGTAAAACATTTTGGAAAATACAGAATTCTGAAGTAAAACTCAGCTCATTTTCTGGCTCACAGTGTGTTCACTCTTGTAGTTTGGCATTTCCACTCATATATGTTGACTCATAGACTTAACCATCTGGGACAGTACAGGAGAACAGGATATAAGAAACAGCCCAATCAAATACTGGAAACTTTTGTCTTTCAAAAATCTGTCTGCAAACCTGCAATGACAGAAACATGCATAAAGCCAGTGAACTTCAGACATGAAGTAGGAGCTGGAAGCCCTCTGTGTTTTTCCATACACATGTAAAATATCCCAGTATCTGTGTATGAATGAAGGCCCAGCCTAACCTGGAGGTTTGCAGCTGTGGTAGCAGTACTGCACTCCTTCAGTTTGGAGCCCATGCTGCGTGGGCTGAGCCTAAAACTCTCTGAGCAGTTCTGCTAATACCAGGTCTGATACGACACTGACGGATCCCATAGGGTTTATAGGGGATTACAGGATAAAAACCCCGCAAGGGACACATATTCAGGGTGAGAAGCCCCATCAAATAGTGGCTGAACTGCAAACAAAATAATACAAAAAGATGCTCCCCTGTGTGTTTTAGGTTGAAATCCTGGAGCAATCGAGTAACCTCACAGTTGGTTACTACGTCACACGCGGGAGACTGGTTTTCATGCCAGCTGCTGTCATTGAAAAGCTGCTTGCCTACGGCATCAGCAATGCCACGTTGGACATGAAGCAGCACGTGCCACATCTGCAGGCCGTGGTGGCCCTGGCCCTGCCCTGGCAGCCCCTTCCTGCCTACCACTTCCAGCTGAAGACGGGTGAGTGATGCCCTGCCCGGGGTGGGTGTGTGTTCATGGTTCAGTGCTCAGGGACTCTCTGGGGCAGTGGTGTGGCAGCAGGACAGGCTCTGCTCTGGGCTCAGGTGTTGTTTTCCTGTGGGCATCCCTGTCCTTCCCGATGCTCTGCTGCCAGGGCCATTGGCGCTGCTGTGAGGGGAGATGGCACCGCAGCAGGGTTGAGTCACACCAGTGTGCCTGACTAAGGCTTGGCATTTGGTTAAATGAGTTTCAAGCAATGGATTGTGCAGTAACTTGTGTCTTTCTTCTGGGACAATCAGATGAGAAACATGACTGTATGTTTTTTATATATATATATATATATATATATACACATACACACACATTGTTCTGTCTGGACCAATGTGACTCAAATCTCAGCTTTCTGACCCAGGCTCACAGTTTAAACCCCTCTGTGCAGAGTAATGGCAGGGCAGTATAAGCTATGAGAGGGCAGAGTGCTCTGAAATGATGTATTAAATGATAAAAAATATTTCTTACATGTGTGCTTGCATGTTTATATACACACACTTTCAGCAGTTAAAGTTAAGTACATTTTTCCTAAAGTGAAAATAAAACAGAATGAGAATCAATATTATGATTCATTATGTTTTGCAGGACCAAATGGCCTGCAAGATTTAAGATTATAACTTGTCTTTTGGAATGACTTCACTTAGTGCCTGGCTCTGAGCAAGTATATGCACAGTGAACTGGCGGTACCATCTTATATATCATTGCAGAAGCAATCTCCATTTGTTTGTGGAGAGTATCAGCTCTAATAATGCAATTTAATTCTTACATTTTGTCTTAATTAAGGCTAATTTACTGCAGTTCCTGAAGTGGCATTATTTTCACCTGCTTAATGTGTAAATTGATCGTGTTGTTCTTGGTGCTGCAGCTGAGAATACTTTGTCCACATGCTAACACTTTCCTTTTCCAGAGCTGCAGTTTGTGGGTCAAACAGACAATATTCAGTCGTGCAAATTTGTCCAGACCATGGAACAGCGGCTCCAGAGAGCATTTCAGGATGCTGAAAGAAAGGTCCTAAACACCAGCAACAACTTAACCATTCAGGTACAGTGCTGGGTGCTTTGCCAGTGCCTGTTGCCAAACTGTCCTGCTTATTCTTTGCCGTGTGTGTTTATATTCCAACACAGTGCCTTTGCTAGCCACTGTGGAAGGAGGTTTATGTTTTCATCTGAAATAAGATTGTTTTATGCATTGCAGGAAAACTTATAAATGTGTGATTTATAGAAGGCTGTTGCTTTTCATGATACTCTTTGCAGTTCAAGTATAAAACCACACTCTTCCAAACTTATATTTTTACTGAACATGTTATTCTGACACATTAGTTGCTTTCAGTGAGGCTATCCGGGTATAAAGATGGTGCTAGGCATAGCTGTTTTTAAGATATGAAATGATGGAGTAGGTTTCTTTCTCTTGGTAAGCATTTCAGTTTCATACTCACGGGCAAAAATTCACCACTAAGGGCCTGATTTTTACACACCTGTATATGTATAGTGGGCCAACACCCCTATGCTCAATGCTGTACTTCAGGACTAAAGAAATGATCCTGTGGGCGATATTATGATATATTTTTGACTTGTAATAAAACTCAGTGCATGGACTTGTGCTCCTCAGAAGGAAAGATTTGCCATCAGAGATCTGCTTAGTTACTTTGGTGCTGTTTCTTGTGAGCTTGCGTTCAAACTGGAGGAGCTCAGAGAGGCAGAAAAGCACAGGGCAAGAGAGGGCCTACCACAGTAGGTAAAGTGATTATCAAGCTTTTTAATATCTGGACCTGTGGCACTGAGGGGAACTTCATGGTGGCTAATTTCCTTGTGATGGAACTGGCACATCTCACGAAGCACCTAAGCAATTTTGGAAAGAGCCCTAGAAGAAGGTAGTGGCTGTTTTTGCAGGTATTGCCAATTTATAGCGAGATAGGATGGAGGTCCTGGAGGCAACATGCAGGCTGGGAAGTAAGAGGCTCAAGGGTGTGATCTTCATGATAAATTTTTCTGAAGTTAATCCAGTATCGTGCAAAAGACTAAGGGAGTGAAACAGACCTCTGTATGAGGCTTTTAGAGTAATAGAAAACTGAGGAACAGTTCTGGAGCAGACAGAGCCAGTTCAGAAAAGGCAGTGCTGCACTAGGAGAGTAGAGGGAAGGGCAGGAAGTTCGGTAAAAGGCATGAAACGTCTTCCATGTGAGGAGAAATGAAATTGGCCATGGCTCTCCAGCCATGAGTGCTGTAGTGAATCTGGAGTCACTTGGAGTTTCCCATGACAGAATTACTCAAATTTAAATGAAAAGAAGCATCCTTTCACACACTGTGGACTAGAGATGTCCAGATCCAGGTGGAGAAAAAACCTCGAAATTACAAAAAACATTTGTCCAAAGATACAGAATAAAAAGTCATCAACCCTTTTTAAACCCAAGCATAGGATTTATGGCTCTGACCATAGATGTGGGATAATCTTACACTGTTGAAAGCCTCCTCTTGTCCTGTGCTAACTCTCCAACCCTCTGCTCCAGCCATTTGTAAGTGGACATTGGCTAGGCAGACTTTTGATCTGACCTTGGACCCTTCTGATGGTTTTTTTCATACCATGGTTTTTCTTTTAACTTGGTGATCCAAACCATAAAAATGGGGTATTTAAATAACATTAATGAATGCTGTTGGGCCTACCTATCAGTAGCCAAAAAACCTGCATCCCTCTGGCCCTAGGGCATAGGTTTTCCAAGAAAAGTATGGGGTTTGTTCCTGTTTTTTGAGGATCTCATCCAGTACTCGCTAAATAGAATTGGTCCTTAAAATGCAGTCATCAGATCTGGGCTCAGGATGAGACTGGCACAGAGCTAGAGTGGGGAGGAGAGCAGGAATTCATATGATGTTAGCAACAGAAATACATGATTACCCTTAATTTCAGATGGAAAATGTGTGGGTCTGGAGAACCACAGTAGGAAGGCAGCAAAGACAGCAAGATGAACAGGACAATTTCTCTGCATCAAGCACTGGGGGATTTTTATGATAAGCCTCCTTTCCCTCATCCCACATTTCCTGGTAAAAACGGGGGAAAACATTTTCAATCCTGACTGCACCTCTTCTGCCTGGTGCTGTCCTCCAGGAACCCTGCAAGTGCTAAAGTAGGGATTAAAGTATCACACAAATAAAGTTGAATGAGATGTAGCTAATCCATTGTTCAAGTTAACATTTCCCCAGTTTCTTTGCACTGCCTTGGCGTTTTTTGGTTTTCTTCTTTTTTTTTTAAACTGAGCTGAACCACAGCAACACATTATTTTTTGCCTCTGTTTCAGATTTTGAACACCTCCAATGTCTCCCAAGCTGTCACTCTCTTTTACGTAGTGAAAAATCAAAGCACAACTCTAAATGGCACTATTTCCAGCAACCTCCTTAATCAGCTGTCAGCTGAGCTGGTGGGTTTCTACCTCACCTACCCGCCTCTCACCATTGCTGAATGTAAGTATGTGCTTCCCAGCACCGAGATTAGCCAGCATTGGAATTTTGCTTTGTTGTCGAGGTCAGGGATTGTAGGTAGTTCTTCTGACTACTTTTTAAACTGTTTTTTGTTTTTAAAAAACAAAAACAAAAACCAAACTGGGGGGGATTAGGTAGGTGTTTTTTTTTCTCTTCGGGGTTTAGTGTTTATTTTGGTTGCTAGCAACCCTGGCAAATAACTAAGAAAAACATATATGCTGTCATAAATAAGAAAAAATTCCTGTGCCGGGTTTCGAACAAAATAAAATTGTAGTTTTATGTAAAGCAAAGCACAAAAAGTCCCAGATTCCTAATTTCAGGAAATCTTAGCACAGCACTGGAGGAACTTTAGCTTCAGCATAGCCCTTTGCTGCAGTGGAATCCTCAGGTTGCTCCAGGGGCTGGGCTGGGATCAGGCTCTGAATGTGTGTTTGGGTAGTGGGGTGAGCTCCACCTATGCTTCTATTATAAAAAGTTGTTGGGGTGTTTGCTGAACTGCATCCTCAGTTTACACGTGATCTGAGCACTTTGGCATCAGCAGGTTTCTTGCATTCCAGCTGCTATGAAGGCTCTGAGGTACAGGGGGCTGGAGACAGTTGTGGTGTGTGTGCTCTCTGACTCTGTGTGCTCATTTCTTTAAAACAATTAAAGGGGCAAGACACTTGATTATGGGGATTTCTGTTTAATCTGCTTGTTAATGTGATGGGTGAAATTAAGCTCGCTGCAGACAGGTTATCCCTTCACTGGAGGTCTGTGTTCACTGGGAGTGACAAGAGACAGGGACACGCTGGGTACATCAGTGCAGAAGCAGACTGCTGGAAAGTGAGCACTGAGGAAAACACAAGTTTTCTTTCGTTTTTTTGTCAGTCCATTTCATTTGCAAACAGCCCAACAGCAGAGAAATTACATGGTGCAATTCTCCATCAGTGACTTGCACGGTGAGCTTTCTGCGGGATAAGAGGTTTTTCTCTGCTGTGAGGCAGTCAGGAATCACAGCTAACTTAGGTGACTGTGCAAGTCTTTGGGAAAGGAGGTTTGTATGTTGTTCTTGAGGCATTACCTATCAAATTTTGATATTTGGAAACAAATAGGTGACACTGCCTGATGATAAGTTCTTGCACTGCGTGGGTGCACTTTTGAATCAGAGTTTCCATCATGGGGTAAGAGACACAACTCAAGGTGGGCTTGTGTTTTCATAAAGTCTTTCCCTAAGGCAAGGGGAGGCAAAGAGAAGCTGTTGACAAGGGTACGCTCAGGGACCTAGGAAGGGATGTACCCCATTCCTCATCAGAAAGGCTCCTTCTTTTTCACGGCTGGTGGGTGCCCTGTGTGCAGGACATGTCTTCATGGGCCATCCAGGAGCACAAGGAGAAAGCTGGAGGAGGTTTTGATGCTGGCTGTGCTCAGTTCAAGTGTTTGGCCTCCAAAATAAGCCTATTGCATAGGAGGAATCCTATGTGGTGCTTCTCACAAAGGCAATACAGGCATATGCTTGGTAGTCAAGAGCTGAGAAAGCCATTTGTCACACAGCAAATCTCGTGTGGTCCTGCAGCTCTCTGCTGATCCCCACACACAATGAACAGAACTGATAATCTTTAGCTAGTCTTTCTTTAACATCTAATGGCTTATATTTCATTCTGGAGTTCTTGGTTTTATTCCCAGTGCAGCAGCTCTACTGCAAAGTCATGAACTTAATGCACGCGCAGTGTTTATGGCTCCAGACTGATGGTGTGTCTGGAAAATGTTTCCTTTGAAGAGTGTTTGATGCTTATTCATGTGGCAGTGTAGTTGTCTCAGTTTATCAAACAAATATTGAGGTTGTTCTCTGAGCATGTTATTTCCTAGTAGGCTCCACTGGCTCCTCCAGAGCCTTCTCAGTCTGTCGTGGAAATGCACAGCTCAGGGCATGCTGTGAAATCCTCCTCAAAAGCAGCTACTGTGTGTAATCAAATCCTTTACAATGTTTACTACTCCGAGCCACTTTGGGGTTTAAAAATCAAGGTGACTCAATAGCAGCCTATCAACATGCAGAGCGTGGATATTTTCTGAATTAAGTTCCCAGTATTAATCCATTGAACAAATGCTGAGCTGCGTAATGAATTAGCAGCATATTGAGCTTTACAGCCTGGTGCACTTTGGAGGTGCAGGAGCTAACAAAAGGCATCAAAACAACAAATATCAGTTTCTCACAGATGCAGACACATATGGTAGTAATGCCTTAAACTGTGCACAGTGAGAGAGCACCACACTCCAAGGTGTGCTCACAGTTTTGTTAGTCTCGTTTGCAATCCATGTGGAGTCTGATCCTGGTATATTTTCATATTATTGTAGGCTAAAACTGTGGTCTGGGTTATATGAGGATTAATCACAGAATCATCATGGACTCTCATCTGGTATTCTGCAGGGGAGAAAGCAGCAGAAATGTACACAACGCCTATTACCTATCCTTCTTGGTTCTGGGCAGTCCTGGGCTTCGTTCCAGACTCTGTACCAGCCAGTATTTTGGCAACAGGAGATATATGTTCTACTTTGTATGGCAGTGCTTCTTCTGTTTGCCCTTGCTGTTCTTTTTCAGACAGAAAAGAAATTGTAACCCTGAAAATTATGCTCTAGTTCTCCTCTTGGGCCATAGTTCAATTTTATTTATTGCTGTCTGGTTAGCCAATTTTTGGGATGCATAATGTGTAGGACGTTGGAATATTATGACATAATTTAATCTTTTATTTTCAAAGCTTTGGAGTATCCAAACCTTGATGTTTCGGAATCGACTAGAGACTACTGGGTGATAACAGGTACTCTTTAATGTCCTTCCCTCCTCTGTGCATTCCAGGTAATATTTTTTAGTGCTCATTTCTATGAACACAGTGGTGCAGTAATTTTACACAGAAGTAAGTGGCTGCCCACTGAACCTGCCTTTGACTGGGCAAATGTACTTACAGTCACTCTGGGGCATAAGTGATTCATCGTCTTGAGCACTGACATCTCCAGCGACCAACACCCACCTCAGAATTTATGGCACTTTGGTTGAAACAATTCTGAGAGCAGCGTTATCTTCTGAGAGTTTTGAGACACAAATAGCCTTTTTTTTTTTTGTTTTTTAAATATCCCTGGACTTGGATTTAAATCTGAAATCAAAAGAGACTCATGAACATAACCCAGGAACAAAGGTGAAGCTGTTATACCAAGGAAGTTTGTTATGATTTGCTGACTACCTGGGTGCAGGGATTTTTGCATCTTTCACTTGAAGCTCTTAGGCTTCAAAAGACATCTTTTATCAAGTCGTTTCACAGGTGCCACATTCTCAAAATTCACAATCATTTTGACTTCAGAAATGACAGCTGGACAAGAAAGAGACCCTTTCCCCCAGACATCTTTGAGTGATGCCAAAGCCTTTCTAGTTGGTGTGTCTGTACCTCGAATTGTTTAGTGCTCAGGAGAGCAAGAGCAAGGGGCTCTGACATGAAATAGATTTGACCAGTTCTGTCTTTTCATAAATTTGAAATAAAACATAAGTTTATGCAGAGATTATGATCCTCTGAAGGGAGTTGTACAACTCTTCCCAGTATGGACCCTGTGAACCTGATACTCCATTTCTTGCCTCTGTGCACTTGCTGCAGTGGAGTATTATTGATGTTACAACGCAAAACCTGTTTTCAAAAAGATCCTGGTGGTCCCAGAAGACTTTTTTGAAATAATACTGAAAAAACTATACATATGTATGAATCGAATCAGCATGTCATATCACTTGTTTGAACTTTAGAATCCAGTGTCTTTTAAATCTTGCATTCATTTATATTTCAGATGCCTTCATTTATACTTCAGTAATGTTTATTCAGGTTTCAGTGCTCTCAAACAGGATATTTTGTTTGAGATTATACAAAATCCAAACTTCAGAGTTCAAATCCTCAGGATGGAAAACTGGTTCAGTTAAAAGGAGCATCTGTTAACAGGCAGTAAGCCTAAAACCTGAGTAAGTTCTCAAATGGGTTTGAACTTAATTTTTATATTGCAGATCATAGAGTGGGTGCTCCCCTGAGCCATGTTGGTAAACTGAAGGGCTAAAAATGGTGTTTTAAGATTTTTACTCTCTTAAACATCATAGACATTATCTGAGAAGAACAGTTCAGGGACTGAAATAGAAGCATGTTATATCCCCACAAGGAATTACTGAGAGGGGACAACAGCGCCCAGATATTTTTCTTCTGAGTTAGTCTGTGCCTCCCTGGCCCAAACTGTCCCACAGACCACGTGTTATTTTACCTGCCCATGCATAGTCTGCTGATTTGTGTTTTTTCTCCATTCCCACAGTCATTCAAGGAGTTGATATTGCTTTACTGGGGCTGAACAACCAGAGCTTTGCCAGACTGATGGAGCAGCGCCTGGCCCCGCTGTTCATGATGTCCCACCAGCAAGGAAGGCGCTTCAGACGTGCCACTACTGTGGGCAGCTACACCGTGCAGGTGCTCAGTGGGCGTGTGCTGAGAGAAGTGCTTTGCTTGCATGTGTCCCGCTTCAATTCCTCTGAAAGACATGTGTAACTAGGCTGAAATTTCCCGGATTTCTCATGGATATCCAAGCAGTGAGGGCAGGCTGCGTGGCATTGCTAACCGTGCCTTTTTCTGCAGCCAGCCATGCTGGCATGCCTGTCATCCCCCAGAAATCATCATTAGTTAATCAGTGTTCATAAATATTTTCTCTCTGGTTGCTGTGAGGATTGGCACAAAGCATATATTTTAACTGATTCAGCATAATGAAGAGTTCCAAGGTTTTTTTTTTTGTGATAAAAGTTTCCTAGGTAACTCAAAGCTAGAACTCCTTTTTTTGTTTTTGTTGGAAAAAAAATGTAAGAAGCAGCCTTTATTTATACAGGGTTAGTCATCAAATCATGTGGCCCCAGATCCCATTATGAAGTAGAGATTTCAGACCTGAGTAATTTATTAATCATCTTTCTCTTATCTACAGCATTTCACATTCAGTATTTTGAACTGATCATATTTTGTTTTCTCACCAGTTAAGCCAACTGATGCTATGGGAAATTAAAAGATCTCTTCTTCAACCTTCAAAAATTAGTTATTTAAAAAAAAATACATTATGTTTTTTGAGAATTGTTTGTTGTATGATATAAGCCCAAGTTATTACATTTCCCATTTGCCCTCACAATTCTTTGTATTTTTCCACTGAAAGAATTTAAAAGAAGGAACACATTTTACTTGCCAAAAGTGTGAAGCTTTGTAAAATTTTAGTCCACAACATAATGGAGAAGAATCACAAAACTCCTTCTACTTCTCATCATTAGAAGTGTTTGACACTTTCTGTACTCTCAGGAAAGGCAGAGGTACAATGGAAAAATTCTGCTGGTGTTCTGCAGAATAAAATGGGAAAAGCGTGGTTCCTTTGTTAGCAACCTGGGTTAAAAAATAATGAGTGTAGAAGTGAAATGTGAGGCTATTTTCCAACTGCAATACGCCAGTAAATACAGTTTTCAGTATTAGGACAGATTATGAGAATTCCCCCTTTACAGAGGACTGTAATGTCCAAACATTTGATCCTTTCCTCTTTACTGCATGCTTTTCTTAGTGTAGGGTTTTACCTAAGGATTTTGTTTAAAATTTTTTTAGGAAAACTTTTAGTCAGTTCTCTGATTGACAGACTTAATAGCCTGGACTCTGAAGGGGAGAAGCTCTGATCCTATGAGAATATTTGCATGGAGCTTATGCTTGTAGGAGGTCTTGAAGTGCCTGTGGGCACTGCCTTCAAATAGCTGCTGGCAAGCTTTGCAGTGGTATAATACAAACAGAGTTTATTTATCTTCTTAATTATTTATTTATTTCCCTTAAAGATGGTAAAAATTCAACGTATTCCAGGACCCAAGGAGCCAGCTGAACTGACATATTACACTTTGTACAACGGGAAGCCTTTGCTGGGCACTGCAGCTGCCAAAATCTTGAGTACGGTTGACTCCCAGCGGATGGCCTTGACACTGGGCTATGTCATCCAAGTTCAGGCTGATCGTAAGAGTTCTTTTAAAAATTCCACACTTAAGTCCTTGTTTTATTATATGTTCTCTCTTTCTTTGTGAAAACACTGGAGGGAGATGCTCCCCTTGTCACATGGAGCAACGTCCATAACTGAACATTAGGGAACTGTAATAATAATTTTCACCAGGAAAACGACATGGTTGTTAAAGATATTGTTTAAACACAAATCAGAAAACTGAAGTTGAAAAGAGCTACTTGTGCATATGGACAGTTTTCAGATTCAAGATATGGTAGTATCAATCAAAATAACGTGGGCAAAAAGCAATCCATTCTTGAAAAGTAAAGTGTTTTCAAATTTCTCTTTGAAGACCTTCGTCAGTCACTGAGTGATTGTGGACACAGGTTTCTTCAATGTTTTTTTTCCAATATTCCTCTGTAGTTGACCCATAGTCATAAACCTGTGGTGAAGCTTGGAGTGTTTTTTCATGCAGTTAACAGCTCAGTGTACAAATCCATGCCGTTTGCTAACTGGATCTCTCCACTTTGCCAAAGTATTTCTTTAGAAGGAATCAAAATTATGTAGTGGAATTCTGCACTGGATCTCCTTACTGGTGAAACAGCACATAAAATGGGTGTCTCTGGTGCAATTATATCTGCCTGGAGGAGCAGTGATACTGAAATAATTACATGAAATGGTGACAGGAAAAGAAGAGACCACTGTAACAAGTAATTTATGTATCATCCATAAACATAAGATTGAGTTAGAAGACTGAAATATGATATAATTTCCAAAGAATGCACCATGTACCGTATCTGATCCTTGATTTGATCATGGTCAAATGACTGCTACTGACTTTAATTCAACTGAACCTGGGGATCTCCATTCCATAAATTCTGGTATTTAAATTCTAAGTAATTTTGTTTTCCATGAGAATATTTCTTTAATATATTTTTTACTAAAGAAGATATAGATAAAGCAGTTTCCTCGCTCTCTGTGCACTGATGTGATTCATATTTATGTGGGTATTTAGGCAATTATGGAATCTACTGCTCGTCATCTAACTTTGTATTTCCATGGTCTGGTAAGGCAGCCTTATTCATCTGTAGATTTTCATACCAGCCAAGTATGCACAGAACACTCTAAGAAGAGAATATACAGAAATTGAAATTGTGACCTGAGGTAACTGAGATTCTGAAGGCAGAATATTTGAAATGTGGGAGGTAATTCCATCTTTATACCTTATTATGGAAAAAACCCTCCAATTTCTTTCCTTTTGGACACGGTTATTTGTAGTCTGTCTCTGTATTGCCACAGAAAATACTTAGTGTGGATTTCATTTGTGCTCATTATAATTTCTGTTCTAGAAGAATGAGAAGTTCTGTCCCAAAAAACTGTAAGAAAAGACACATACCCTTGGGAGCTCATAGCTGGGTTAGACAAGACAGACGAATAATAACACAAAATATGGATGTTCCTGTGTGATGTGCCAGAGACTCAGTTACAACAGAATGAACGGCTTGTTTCAAATTCCACTGAAGTCTTACTGAATTGAATGAAACATGGGTTGACTTTAGGTCACACTGGAGTCTGGTAACTGAATTAAAGATGTAAATTAGGACTCTTAAATGGCTGTCCTATTAGCCATAAGGTCCTCATTTCCTCTGCATTCCCCTAGAAGGAATAAATACAATTTTTCAACAATTGTTTGCTGCTTCCACAAGAGCAGTCTATAATTAAAGTTACTGTTATTTGTTAAAATTCAGATTCTGTTTCCTTCCCCACAGCCCCTTCATCCCCACACTAAATGTCAAAGTCAATAATTAAGAATTCTGCAAGTCTTTTGAAAAGTGAACCCTGAAAGGCTCCAGCCTGGTCTTCCGGACAGTCTTGTGCTCAAGCTCTGAACCTCACGGTGCTGCTCCTGCGTCACCCAACAAACTTCACCGGCTTTGCAAAAGGTTGCAAATCTACAAGGAAAACAGGCTCAGGCTCCAGCCAGGCTTTCAGCTGGAGAACTTGAAGTTCCCAATAACTGCTGCAGAACAAGCTGGTTTGCATTTGAAGTCTGATCCTGAGAGATGCTGAGTGCCTCTGACAGCTCATAAGCTCAATGACATTTGAAAGCGCCGGTCCCCTAGGAAATGGGAATGGCTGCTTTGTGCTGGTGTTCTCACAATTGCCTGCCCACGCCAGCAACCAGTGCCACAGCAAAATAAGCAGGGATATCATGGGCAAGTCCACTAAATATTTCACTACAGCAAAATTCAGCATTATAAGGAGGTTGCCTGATTGTTTTTCTAGAAAGAAATGAAATGAAATGAGAGAACTGGGAATGTGTCACAGGAGGATCTCTTATGTGTGAACAAGTTGAAGGTTCATATTAAGAGAGGTTATTCTGATGAAATGGAATCTAAAATGTTTTTGCATCACTGCATTTCTGAAACCTCCCCTTTTCCTGGTGCCATTATTAACATATCTGCAAGTAGCTCTTTCCAACCTTGTTATTTCCACTCTTTCAGAAATGATGAATTCATTTTGACCTTAACTATGATAAATTATTTCTAGAGCACAGGAGAAGCATCTTCTTATTGCCTTATTGATATTGATAATAACCATTTGAGTTAGTGTCATTGTTTTTAAAAGAGCTCTGCCAGTTTACTCCTGCTGAGCTAGTCAGTCTTTGACACCATGTATGGACTCCATGTGTGTTCTTTTAACACACATGCTACCTTGCTCTAAGATGAGTTTGTGTTTGAAAAATAGATAAGGATGCTTTACTTGCACCCTTTTTTGTTTGCTTATTGTGTAAATGAACCATTGGAGGGATATCTAATATGGCATCTATCTTGACTTTGGAGTGGATGTCTGCTTTTGCATATAGCCAAGTAACATATAACTAAGAGAAGAGAGCCCAGGGATTTGTGAATTCAACAGTGCTGCTGATTTTTCCTTTTTTTCCCTAGTTAAGTAATACAAAGGTATTCCTTTGTGTAGAAAGCTAGATTACTTACAGGGCTTTTATACTAATTTTTATGTGGGGGCAATTGAAGGCCAGAAGGAACTGGAACCTTGCCTGGTGAAGCTTACCAGTGTTGGTTTGCCCTTTTCTGCAGCTGTGGTGAAGAACCCCCCAAACAACCTGTGGATCATTGCAGCAGTGCTGGCTCCCATCGCTGTGGTCACCGTCATCATCATCATCATCACCGCGGTGCTGTGCAGGAAGAACAAGAACGACTTCAAACCAGACACCATGATGAACCTGCCTCAGAGAGCCAAGGTGGGTGACCCAGCTCTAGATCTGAAAGGCCACTTGCTTGCTGAGGCTGTGACTCTTTGATAGATGTAGTTGAAGGATGTTTGGAATTGAAAGGGTTGTTACTCACAGCTTGGATCAGCACATCTCCTGTAGGACCTTAAAACCTGTGGCCTGAGCCGTTCATGCCCGCTGAAGGTGGGAATGTCTGAAGCCCTGGGCTTGGCAGCAGTTCAGACCTGGCCCTAACCAAAGTTCTCCTCCCAGACTGCTAATTCAAAATAGACATTCTTTGAATTTTTTTCCTCCTACCTGCTATTTTTCTTCTAGGTGTTTTGAACTTTCAGATTTGTTTGTGGATATTGCTGGTTGGATTCAAACAATTATGTTTTTCCTAAAGTCACTAATCCATATCAGTTACAAGAATTCTTTTCCCAAATCAAATGCACTTCCAGTTTGATCCTCTGACAGAAAAATGCCACAGAATACTGTTTTATCTCCATAGTGAAAAAGTCTGTCCTCTCAATGCTGCTATTCAATGGCTCTTGATCAGGCCCACCCAAAGATAGGAGTTTTTAGCCTTGTGTGTAAGTCAGACTGTTCCTTTGCCCTTTTAGCTGGCTTTGTTCTTCTCCACTGGCATGAGATTGAGATGATGAATTTTTTTCTTTGGTTTCTTAATGATACAGACAGCAGGATTATTGAGATTTCAGCTCTGTTGCTTCTGCTGAAAAATGTAGATTGGAAGAAGAGTTGAAGGAAGGCATGATGCATTTGACAGCTCTTTTCTCCTTATCTTAGGTTCATTGCAAATGGGTGCAGCTGGTGCCAGTTGGAAACCAGACATTTGTATCAAAAATGATGCAAAAAAGACATTTCCATTTTGGTTCCAGTGTGCTTGTCTATTTATCCACTATTATCCATTGCGTGTTAAGACTAGATCTGCGGAAGTGAAACACACAGTATCACAAACACAGACAAGAATTAATGGCACTGCAGTGGTATTTGACGCCCCATTGAAGCCCCTAAAATGCAAATTATGCTTCATTAGGGGCTGTTGCAAATGCTATGCACCACTTGATTCTTTTTTATATATAATCCTGGTTCCAGCTAAAGGAGGAAAAGAAAACCAAACTTGTACATTGTTTTGGACTGCCCATCATTATGGGATGCTTTCCAGCTGAAGAAAGTTGCTATTTAAAAAACCCCAACCTACTGCTGGTTGAAACTACAGCACAGGAAAAACTTTTTTTTGTATTTTAATTTTCATATTTTAATCCATTGTTTTCATTCCAAAAAGAAAGACAAAATTGGATTTTCAGTGTTCCAGAGAAACCAGATTTAATCAGGCTGTAAGATACATGCTCAGGTTAAAACCTGTTCAGTCAGGTTACATTTGCATCAGCCGTCAATGTCATCAGATGGGAGCAGGATCTGCAACTGCTGGAATAAAACAATCAGTGCTGAGCTCCCAGCACCCCCACCACAGTCATTCCAGGAGCTTTTCCTGCAGGTTTGTTCACACTGCAGCCGGAGTGCAGAAAGTCCACTCCCAGAGTGCATTTCCCCTTTCCGGTTTATTTTGAGACTCCATAAAATTTAATTTAATTCATTACCTGAAAAGTGATGCATTTCCAAATGAAAGCTGAATTGCTTTCCATTTAGTTTCACAATGATGGCTCCACCAAGGAGGTTCTGCCAGGTCTATACCTGCATATAGTATAGATTACGCTGCTATATGGACTGTGGAAGATAAATCCTGCAGTGGGACTGGGAATGGACTGGTTTGGTCATTCCTGATTTCAGCACCTTTAATTAAAATAAGGCTAAGAAACATATTTTGAGAGGGCAATGAAAGAAGGTCTTTTTAAAAAGAAGAGTTTTAGTTTAATTTTTAATTCCAACATTAGGGATAGTGGTAATTGCTTGAACTGTACTTGCCACATTTCATGCAGTTTGGGAGTACAAATAGCTGATGAGCACATATTCATGTCACATTTAAAACGAGTCTGTTGTATTTCATGGCCGAGGAAAGTGCCTGAGACTGCTGATTAATGCTGACTCTGCCGAAGTGGAGTCACAGTGGAGTGATTTGTACTTTAAGCAGCCGTTTTAGTATTTTGCTTCTGTGCATCTGAGGTTTGCTGGGGAATCACCGGAGCAATTTTGCGATACCTTTTGAACATCCAGCAAACTGTGCAGGGAGGAAGGGAGCATACGATGGGATACCTGCATCCTGGGATCTCAGGTGTGTTTGTTTTTTGGCGGTGCTGTTTCCTGCGTTCGGGCTCGAGAAGCCCTGTTCCAAGGGGACTGGCAGGGCAGAGTTGCTCGGTGCTGCAGTCCTGCAGGAGGCTGCGGGTCCTGCCGGAGCAGAGCTGCCACATCCCGCAGCCGGGAGGCACGGACACAGCGCCCAGGGTAATGACACGTTTAGCATTAAATATCCGTGTGCAGCAGGGGGAGGTGATGGAGCAGAGCAGCAGGGCTGCTGCCTGTGTCTGGTAATTAAGGCGTGACTTTTGGGTTGTAGCAGACTGAAGGGTAAATAAATGAAGTTTGCAAAATGACCTCTCATGCGCAGCGTAGTTTATAGGATCTCTCTTGGGAGTTGTCTTGCTGTTCTGAATTGCCTCAGCAGTCAGGGACATCTGGATGCAGTTGCAGGGAAAAGGGACTGTTACTATTTTTTCAATTTTCTCTCTAGTTGGAAAATGAAAAGAAGTATAAATTCAAATTGGTGTAATTCTGATGGGATTTTATTTTAATGTTATTTCAGTGCTGTTTTTATTTTAAGCAACTTTTTTTGTTTTGAGGTTTTGGATGGATGTTAACTTTGCCTCCCTTGTTTTCTAATTCACAGCATGCTTTTTTAAAGTCTAGAATCTCATTTATCCCCCTACCTTGTTTTTTTTTTTTAGACCACAAAAGAATAAGTTTGCAAGTAAAGAGAGATAAAATCTGTAGTCTAAGACCCACAAGCCAAAGCAAGTCCTGCAGGCCATGGGAAAACAAGCCTTATCAGTTTGATAAAGGGCACAGAGAAAAAATGTCAGTGAAACTGTACCTGGGCATACAAATAGACAGGAGGAGCTGATCCTTCCTTCCTTCCTTCCTTCCTTCCTGCCTTCCTGCCTTCCTGCCTTCCTCCCTTCCTCCCTTCCTCCCTCCTTCCTTCCTCTCTCTCTTTCTCTCTCTCCCTCCCTCCCTTCCTCACTCCCTTTCCTCCTTTCCTTTCTTTTTTTTCATGTCCTTTTTTTTTTTTTTTTTTTTTTTAATGTCTTTAGTGTCTTCTTAATGATCATTACAAGGAAAAAGAGTCCCAGAAACAACTCTCCAAATTCAGTCTGCTCTTTGCCAGGCAGTGTAATCTAGTGGTCTCATTATCCATTTATTATTTCAAAAGCAATATTAGCATCTCAGTCCTTCAGTCGTTGTCAGTATCTTGGATGTATTGGACATCTCTGCTTGCACTGCCTGATCGTGATTTAGCCTTGCCAGTTCCCTTCAGGGGTGGCAGAGCCATCTGCTCCTGTGGGCTTTTACAGAGAAGGGATCCAAGAGCAAATTTTATTTAATGCAATATGTCTGCTGATGAGGATGACTTTCTCAGCTCTCCTTTTATTGCAGTTTGTTTCTGGACATGGTGGTAAGTAGAACTCTGATTAAAATAATCCTTCATTTTCTTCCTTTGGCAGATCTGATATGGGACACTGCAGAATTCTTTAGTAATTCTCATGTCCTGCTGTTTCTGGTTTGGTTTGTTTTTTGTTTGGAGAGTTGTGTTTTTTTGTTTTTTTTGTTTTTTTTTTTAATAAGATATGAAGTATAAGTTGAAACTTATTTTACTTTTCAAAGGCATGGAGGGAGAAACAACTGATTTAATTGCCTCTTCTCTCTTGTTACCTTTTTTGCAGAATATCTAGAGGGAGTCTTAACTGACTCTTAATATTTATAATGAGGTTGAAAACCATTATTTTGGTTAACAATATTATTATGTAGGATGTTGTGCAGTATTTCTTCCTAGCTGTCCTTCACACAGCTTCTGCTTCCCGTCCTTCATTTGCTGCCTCTGTAGCTCATTTGGTGGTGGCTGTCTGTGACACCCTGCTTGCCATGGAGGGGTGATGGTGAACTGGCATTTCTCTGATATGTTGCAAGTTCCACGGTGATGATTTGTGGAGTTGTCTGCTCTCCCATATCAGCATTAGCCCCTCCTTAATGCACTGAAGCTTCTTATCAGAGGAATGCTGAGTGTGGAAACACATTAGGAACCATTAGCCTCAACCTGAACAGGAGATGGGGAATGCCATGCAGATCCACATGAAAAAAAAGCATGTTTTATGTTTCAAAAAGTAAAAGACAGCCTCGTTCTTTTCAGACTGAGATCACCTGTGAAATGTATCTGAATTTAGAGCTGCAGCCCAGACTTAGTGAGGGACACAACAAGAGAAAACGCTTTTCAGAGCTCGTTCTTTTTCTGTGCCAACAGCAAATTTTTTCTCCTGCTGATTTTCTTCTGGAACTAAAATACTCAGACATGACAGGAACCTGGAGAGACTAATCAGTCATGAACTAATTCCAAAATATTTCCCAAAGTATGTGTGAGGTTTAAAATCACCCCTTCTCAACTCTGAAGGGTTTTGTGGACCTCTTTTAGCATTTTGTCTATAGTATTTTTACTTCAGGAAGAACAACCTTCCAGTTTTTGGTAAATTACTTCTGTTTAGTGTAGCAAGAACATCTTTTCCAGAGGTGGTCAGGAATTTCTTTGAGTGATTTATTTCTTTTTTTTTTTTTTCCAACAGATAACACGGGTTGGTTTGGGGTTTTTTTCACTTCTCTTTTCCTTCCAACTGAAAATGAGGTTTGGAGAGTCAAGTTGGGTCTAAATGTTTAATTTTTCCATTGAGAGAATCCACCTTTCCATGGCTGCTTTGCCCAGAAGGCATGTGTTAGTTCTGCTGGGCAAGAACTGCCCTGCTGCAAGGCTCTGCTGAAATGCCACTTCCCAAGAGAAACAAGTGAAGTCAGTAACATCCTTCCCAGTAGACAACTGGCAAGCCAGGGGAAATATAATTTCCCTGATCTGAAAAAGATTCTTTTCTGGAAAATGTTGGCCATGAAACTTTCTGATGTGTGTGGCTTTTTTACTTTGGCTTGACTGGGAATAAATTACTCCCACCCTCTTTGGAAGCACAAGAGTTTTGTCAGAGAAAGTTTTCTGTGTGGTTTTACTCCTAATTTTTTGTGCCACATCCTCATTCTTCCACTGTCTGTCAAAGTAATTTCTAGGGGTGTCACAGCAGGGGAAGAAAGGTTAGCCAAGATCAATTTTATACTAACTAATCATGTTTAAAATGTGTGGAATGGAGATCTCATCAGAAAATTGATTTCTTGTTGGGCACTCACATGGTAATCTACATATTTTTACCTGTCACTTACGTAATTAAAAAAGTTAAGGAGTAGTGAAAAATTTTACATGGAATTCGAAAATTTATATTAAATCTCATACATGCTGGAAATGTCTGTTATTTCTCCTATTTTTTTGCAGCCAGTACAAGGCTTTGACTATGCCAAGCAACACTTGGGTCAGCAGGGAGCAGAGGATGAGGTTTTACCTGTGACTCAGGAGACTGTCATACTTCCACTTCCAGTCAGAGATGCTCCTGCCTCCCAGGAGAGAGAAACCACCCAGGATGGGAGCACCATCAAAACTGCCAAATCCAACGAAACAAGGAAAAGGTATGGACTGGCCTCTGGGATCTTTCCACAGAGGGGTTTAAGAGGATATGTGCTGCTGGTTGCTGTAAGGTTTGGCAGCCAGGCTCTGTGTGTGCCAGATGGCTCCTCCATGATGTACACTTGGCATAACGCTGGTCTGTGCTGGGTGTGTAAGGTTGCTGCAAAATATGAGATAAAAGCAAGTGAAGTCTTAGCAGAGGAGGTGAAGTGGCTTTTACACTGATGTTGGTATTGCACAAGAGATGAGCCCAAATGAAACATGGGACCTGTAGGATGAACACTGATAATTTCTCAAGGAACCAAAAGACAGGTCCTTAGCCACTGTCAATTGCTGAAGCTCCACTGGCAGGCTCTCTCACTCCAGAACTGGAGCCAATGCCTTCACTAGCAGAAGGGAAAACCCTAAACACCCACTAGATTATGGAAGACCTCTAGATCCAAAGCATCTACAGCAGGACAAAACCTCTGAAGTGTAAGAATAGACTAGATAATGTCAGTGCTTAGGATAAAGTGTCCTGGGTTTGCACTCTCTTCCTACAAAGTCTCTAGGATTGCAGGATCACAGATTCAAAGTTCCCAGGAAACTCTCTGGCTGCTCTTCTCCACTGCAGGGTCCAACACCCCCCTAACTCAACTTCATCTACCTTATTTTAAAGTCTTCCACTGGTGGGATGATCACAGCCTCCTCCAGCAATCTGTTCTCTCCTGCCTTTTCTGTCAGTAAGTTTTACCTCACATCTGCCCTCAACCATCAACAGAATAGCTCAATAGAAG
The DNA here is from genome assembly GCA_013397975.1 of Machaerirhynchus nigripectus. Taxonomy (NCBI): domain Eukaryota; kingdom Metazoa; phylum Chordata; class Aves; order Passeriformes; family Dicruridae; genus Machaerirhynchus; species Machaerirhynchus nigripectus. The sequence continues at coordinate 216,052 of VZRQ01011255.1, read as the reverse complement.
GTCATTATTTCTTGTATTGGTCCTTGCAGGTGAGGAAAGCAGATTATCCCTTTACCCCAGCTGTTTTGCATGCTTTGAGGCCATTTTTTCCTTGACCCGCTCTCCTTGGTATTAAATGAGAGTGGAGCTGAGGAATGGTGCTGAAGGGAAGAGAGGAAAATAAACCTGTTAGGTAAACAGCCTGAATGGAGGTAACAGTTGCTGTGTAGTTCACAGGCATTACGCAGGCCTGGCCTCTTGAAGGGAGTTGATAACATACAGGAAAAGCAGATGACTAGTGCAGAGAAATTCTAGAGAAAACCAAGCCTTCTGAGCTGGGTCACCTCATCATCCAATATTTCCCCTTTTGGAATAATGGGAAAGCTTAGAAAGCTCAGCCAAGTGTTGCTGCACACTGTGCTGGAAGGAGAAGGTGTCAGCCGGCATGGTGTGGGGCTGGAGGACTCACACTGCTGCTCTTCTTGGGGGTAGGCACCCCCAGTGGTCATCAGCTAAGGTTTTCCCTGCAGAAAAATGGGGACAGAAGGATCCTGAGCTGGTGCCTGGTTTGTCATACTTCTTTGGCTGTGTAGTAAATCACCTGGAATGTGGAAAGAGCTGTCTGCAAGGAGTACAGTAGAGAAGAACGAGCCAGCTGCATTTGGATGTAAACTGTTTTTCTGCCATTTAATGCCAGCGAGGTGTTGCTCACGCTATAAATCACTGAAATGTGAGGGTTAGGTTTTACAGTCCATGTGAAACAAGCAGCACTCGTCCCTTTCCAAGCCTTCCACCCTCTGAAGAAATGACAAATGGAAGATGACCATGACACCTGCAGCGGTTTCTGGTGCTGCGCAGGTCAAACCTTTGCAGGAATTGTTCTTTAAAGTGTTTTGAAGCCTCTCCAAAGCCATGTGTAAATACACATAGAAAATGTAAACCGGCCCTATTAATTAATCCTCTAACCAAAGTGATTAAGCACTTCCCTCAGTCCTTTGAGTGAACGCAGAAATCCCCCACTTAATCTGCACCATTTTAAACAAATGCTGATAAGCAAAATTGATCCAGGAAAGTTATTCTCATTATAAAATATGTTGAACCTTGGTGCCCTTCTAAGCAAATAACTAAGAGTTAGTTTTCCCTCCTTCAGGGTGATTACTTGAGTAAGTGAGAACATGTAGAATTTCTGTATTTTTCATCCCCAGGAGCTGTGTCTGGAAATGGAATTTAATGGTTGCTGAAGATGAAGAAATATTTCTTGACCTTTATGTGTTTGCTCTTTCATTCAGGGTACTTTACAGCCTGGAAAGGTCAATTCAAACTAGACAGCCATGAAGTGGCTGGTAACTGATCAGAGTATCTTCTCTGCTATCACCACTGAAGGAAACTTCTCAATTAATAATATGAGGCCCACTTAAAAAGGATGAATATTTGGATTAGTGACACCACAGAAATTGTTGTGTGAGCTATCCATGCTCACTTCTTTCCTGTGTTCCCAAGCTGAGCAGATTTTCTTCAGGTGTTCGTCTGTTCTTGGATGAATTTTTTTTACTGGACTGGGATTATTCATTTAGCTGAGACAGACAGGTTTGTAGGGGAGGAATCCTGCTTCTCAAGGATATTTATTTTCAATAGAATTTCACAAGGAACCCCTCAGGCTGGACTGAGCTGGGTTGCATGCTGAGTTCTCCTAGAACACTGTACCTGGAAAGAGCCTGTCTCAAATTATACATATTTCTCTGTTGGTTATCTTCAAAAGGAAATCCCCAAGATTTCTCATAGTTCTCATATTTTCTCATATTTGTCCCTTGCTGTTCTGACCACAGTAAATGCTTTCTACTTACACCAGACAGCATGGCCAGAACTGGAGGTAAATGAATGTCTCAAGCTGATGATACAGTATTAGCAATGATTTACAGGATGGTTTTGACAGTTGTTTTGTTTTAGTACTATTTTCTGGTTATAAAACCATTGTGACAGCAATAGAATTTGATTTGATTCCTGTTCTGTGTAAATGGAAGCCTCTGTGACTAGGCCCATTTTTTTTCTCTAATGTAACCTCTTTATATCACCCTGTCATGACAGCACATGACAGTTCAGTGGTAGATTGCAGATAGGTTTGTGAATAACTACACAGGTCCTGAGGAGAATTTTCATTCCCTTTGTGGCAAGTTTCACATGTAAAAAAAATGTGACCGTGTCTGGATGTGGACTAGCACCAAATGTACTTTTTTCTGCTTTGGCCTGCTTTTCCCAACTTGTGCATTTGGACTGGAGTAGCTTGCCCCCCCAAAAAAGCAGAGAAGCTGTGGTGGGAACTTGCTACCAGAGCAGCCCAGAGCACTCTGCTTATTTCTGTCCCTGCTTCTCGCTGGGACTGAAAGCACAGCGGTTCTGCCCTGCCCTCCCTCCTCACCCTGCGCAGGGACCAGTTTCAGGACAAGGATATGCAATGGCTGATTAAAACAAGCATTTTCTTAGGGGTTTCAGCCAATAATGGTGCCAGTTAAACCAGGTTATGTGCCCAAAGGAGAAAAGGAGAATTTTCTTATCACGCTGTGTGTGCATACGTGCAAAGTGAGTGAGTGAATTTTGCATTGTGGCTGACAACAGTTGACTGTAAATGCAGGCTAAATAATAACGGAATTGGTTAAGCCATACATCAAAAAACAAAGGTTTACTTTATTTTGTCTGGGTTAATGACACTGAATTGACAATGGGACTTTTTGTCCTCTGTGGTGGCACTTTTATCACTGTGGGACTTGTGCATGAGGAGCAGCTGCGTTCCAAGCCACCAAGATGCCCATCAGCCCTGAACTAATTGAGAAAGTCGTGTTCACCTCCCATCCCTCTGCTCCTACCTTTACTGTGTTGCTGTGTGCTGTTTATATTCTTTCTCCTCTTGGTACCAAATCAGACTTGAAAACTCAGTGATGCAAACTGTGCAAATGAAATAACCTTGAAATGAGGTTTAGCAGGAAGAACTCACGTCCTGCCTTGTTGCTATGGTTACTTGCAGCCGGTCCCCGAGTCAGAACGGCTCCATCCTCAGCAATGGGTCGGGAAAGCCCAGCTCCGGCCGGAGCTCCCTGCAGAAAGTGATGGCACCGCAAAAAGCGGCGAAAGACGAAGGAAGGAAAAGGAACGGTGAGAAGTGTTTGTTGTGGTCACTCCCACAGCCATACCCACACAGGCTTTAGGGACGCTGAAACCAGTTTCTTGTGCCCTCAGCAGTCCCTGGGCATTTTGTGTGTGTGGCTTTTTTTTTGGGTTTTCCCCTTCCCCTTTACTGCTATAGCTGTTTCTCCAGATCCCATGAAACATTGTGGTGTTTGTTCTTTGTGTAGGCCCTTGCAAGTTTTCTTGCTTTTTTGGGTTTTTTCCCCTTTTTTCTTGAAATGCCAGTAACCTAATGAAGACATGATGCTGCTTACTAGGTGGACAGCGTTTACAGCTTTTTTTGTTGTGTAGATCCCTAAGACATAATTCTGCTCCTGCTTCTGCTAAACTGGCCCAGATCTGATGAATTAATTAGATAAAAATCAATTTGAGAGAGCGTGAAACATCCAGTGCTTTATCTTTCCTCACATCCTTGGCACACCTGTTTGTTATTAACACTTACTGGCAGCTTTCCCTGATGCACCTGGGCTGTCACGCTGGATGTTTCTTACAAGACTTTGGTTGATGGTGGTGACCTTGTGACTCGAGATGGATCAGGAACATCTGATGAAAGCAGTACTGGATCCCCTTTCTTCCTTGCTTTTCTTCTCTCCGCTTATTTTTCCTGAGCTACAGCTTTGTTCCCATAGCTGTGTTTTCCTTGTGAATAGAAAACAGTGGCTAACAGGTTCTAAGTTTCAAGGGGGTTAATTATTTTTTCGCGGCATCAAATGTTGCTCATTTTACGAGATAACAAAGTTTATGCTTTCCATAGGTAAAAGCTGTAATTTCTGATGTCTTTTTTCTTGCCCGCCCAGGAAAGCCAATATTCAAAACCAGTGCCAGGTGCTGTTTACATGGGTAGACAAAATAATTTAGTGAAGGTATTTTTTGTTTTGTTAGGTTTTACATCTTCAAAGAAAATTGGTAAGAACTCAGTTTTGTTTGTTTGGTTTTTTTTAGAATTGACCAGCACCTAACATCCTTACTTCTGATCTGGGCTGTATTTCTAGAACATACACAGGCTACTTAAATAGACCTCTGAATGTAGTATAAGGAAATAGTGACCCTTTATTTTAAATCGTAACTTCATTACAATTTAGGAGAAAACTGTGCATGAGACATCTCATCTGCAGAGCCCTCCTGGTAGAGACTTCAACTCCTTCTGGAGGAACTCTCTTCACTCGACTGCCATGGCCCTAAAAAAGGGTCACCTGGTCATCTGGCACAGATATGAAGGGGAATAAATACCTTGTTCCCTGGTAAAGCTGGGGAACTTTTTAGCTGTAGGCATATTTTTGAGGTATGTTTAGGAGCGTTTCCTCAAACAACCCTTTCAGAACAGCATCTGAGAAGGAGGATGTGATCACGGCAGATGAGAAGACCTCCCCTTGTCAGAATTAATGGAGTTCCGTTTGGAGTTGTGTGATCCCAAATGCCTATCGAAGTTGAAATTAGAAACCCAAAACCTCAGTGCACCCATTGCTTCTCATCACAGAGCCTGCCCTTTGCTCCCCGGTGCTGTGACTGCAAACACTGCTGTCGTCTCTGGCAGTTTGTTCTTCCTGCAGGGTTTTACCTCTGCCCACTTCGATCAGCACCCACAGAAGGTCGTCTGTTTTTCCTTCCAGTTTAAGAAGGAAGCTGCTTTTCTCGCAGCTGTTTGCCTGAGCCTGCCCCAGCTCCCCAGCCTGGCTGTCGGCTGGTGGCTCTCACACGCACATCGGCAAAAGCAGCAGCAGATTTTCTTCTCCGAGAAGCAGCATCTTCAGACTGGAATGAATCCCTTGATGGTCACATGTTGGATTTGGGGACTCCAAGTCAGAATGGCTCATTAGTTGCCATAGTTACAGACCAATTTTAGATTCTATTTCTCGCTGACATTTAGTTACAGGGAGAAATGACAGCACTGGTTGTTACCTCAGTACGTAAATTCTATATGGCTTGTATCAAAATTGACTCCAAATGGAGTGTGTCAGGGCTGTGAGTGAACAACGTGAAGCAGCACAGACTGACAGGCTCGGTGTCAGGACCTGATGCTTTGGAGGATCAGGAGAACTCTTCAGCTGAGCATTATTTCTTCAGAAAACACAAAATATCTGCGTGAATCAAACAGTGATCAGCTTTTGTAAGATAACAGCATGTTTTTTCTTGAAGAACACTTATTATTGTATTTATAGAAAGTTTTCTTCCTAAAAGTTGACGAGTTCTACATTCATTTACTTTAGGCACTTAAAAAAAACCAAAACATTTTTTAAAAAGTGCCAAGTTATGTATGTTAAAGGACTGTAATGTGGATGAATCAGCCAACAGAGGTACTGGCAATTTCTGAGGTGGTTTTGTAAGAGAATGTGGAAGAGAATAACAGGATATTAGCAGTTCTACCTACCATTTATCAGGCCAAACATCATTCAGGGAGAAGCAAATGACTGAACCCACTCAGACCTAGAGAACTAAAGCAGCCCACAGTAAAACCTTTCCTTTCACCAGCTCTTCACTAAATGAAGCCAATGAAAGTGATATAGGTTTTGTTTTTCAACCTTTAAGTGTCTTTGGAAGAGTGTGAGTGCTTGTTTCTTTTTTTAGAGAAAAACAAAAGTTTTGATTTTCTATCAATTCTTAATGAAGTATATGACTCCCCAACTTTTGGGCTAAGAACTTGTGTAGTTGAGCTCAAGATTGTATTTAAACTTCATCATCACAGGTGGAGATGTGCAAGCAGCATTCCCAAAGAGTCAAACTTCCTTGTGTAAGAAACTGGGCCAACTTCTCATTTTCCAATAATTTGGACATTGTCTTTGAAAACAGATATAACCTTTCAGAAGTCACTCAGACAAGGGCCTCACTCCTTTTTAAAATATCAGTCTCTAAGATTATGATTTCCTTTGTCCAGGCAAGAGCTGTCTGCAGGAGCAAAGCAGCAGGGGAAAAACATGTCTGTATTATTGGCTTAGCTAAAATCGAAGGGATTTTTGGATGTAACTCAGCCAAGCTATGATACACTGCCTCCTTTATTCTACAGAAGCGTGGGCCACTAGTTTTCACTGTCTGATGTGGCAGCTCAGCATCAGAGCCTGTTTTTCTGAATTTCTGAGCAGTTGTCTGTGGTGGCTCAAAATAAAATGAAATACAGCAACAGCAATGTTGTCCAGTGGCAGGAATGCAGCAGCTTGGACACAGAGTTAGCGGGGGGAGCTGGTGGATCCCAGCAAACATCCAGCACCCTTCTTCTGCCTTTTCTGTGCTGGGTGAAGTACAAGTCAGAGTGGAAAGGGCTGCTTCCGGAGGGTCATGGCCAACTGGGACAGATCTCTGGAGGTAAGATCCAGTCAGAAAGGAGCCCTGACAACTGCACTGGAGCACTTGTGCAGATCTGAAGTGAGATGATTCAGCTTCATGATGCCTGTGTCTTTGAAAGGCTGAGAAATCAGAGTGCTGGGAAGAATTCATGGTGTAGGGAAAGGAGCCTCCTCTTTTCATCATCCATTCCCTCATCCTGAAGCATTAGCTCCATTTGCCTCAGAAAGGCTGCTAAGTAGGGGATTCATCTGACTCTTGACCTCCTCACAGTAAACTCCTAGGCCCTGTGGAGTAATTTACTACATTTAACCACAGGGGGGTAAAAAACCCCAAGAAGAAACAAAGTCCACCCGTTTAGCTGAAATCCTGTGCATTGGCACCAGTGGTTATTGAACCTTCCAGAAGCTTTATACATTGATTCCCTTTTCTTTTCTCTCAAGATTTCTGCTTGTGTGACACAAATTAATTCTTCCCCTTACTGTTTCAATTTCTTTTACTGCCCTTCTTTTTTTGTTTATTTGCTTTAAATAGTGAGAGCACTGTGACCCTGCTAGCATCCTGCTTCAGTCTTACTCAATACCATTTATTTTTTTTTTTTTAGCCAGTCCTTTTGGTTGCTCTTCTCATGGCAAGAAAACACCGCATGCTGTGTTGCTAAGGTGCCTGTTTTAGCTGGTCTCTGAGGGATCTGGGATCTGCAAGTGGTCACACAATTAAATATTTCTTCATTCACATCTGCCTTCCCCTCTGGATGACCTTTACTCTGCCACTAATTGAGTCTGACAGGAGTTTCCATCCAAGCAATTGTGTAAAGAGCATGTGGATGTTGATGCCATCAGATCCAGTGGCAGTCTGGATGGCTGAGATTTTTCACTAATATGTCAGCACTGACGAAGGCAAACGGACAGTTTTATTGTGCAAACAGAAAACTATTTCTGCAAAGGTTTTTAAGACTCCTAGGGCACCACTTGTTAAAGAAGCTTCTGTTGTGGGCTCTCATGCCTTCCATATCTCTTGTATGTTCTTCATCCTTGTCAGTTAAGTAGTTTTCTTTTAATTATTGAACATACCTACTTATTACAGAAGTGCCAGCCAAGAAAAGGGGTGATGGATTCACTGCAAGCATTATGAATATGTGGTCTCTTTTTGAAAGACTTTGGTGTTTAGAAGTGAGGCAGATGTGGTTGGAGGAGAAGACATAACCCCAGAGAGAGAACCTTCCTTCTGCTTGTAAGGGCAGGAAACCCTCATAGAAAGGGAATAAAGCAAGCAGCTAAGAGACAAGTACTCACCCTGTGTACCCAGTTTCATAGGGAACCTGCAAATACCAGTTTAGAGGTCTCAAATGACCTCCTCAGGTGGCTTCTCCTTCAGGATCCCAGGCAAACCCAGGAGTCCAGCACCCCGGGCACATCACCGTGCTTTTAGCAGATTTTACACCTAAGGAAGTACTGTCCAGGAGGAATCATGAGCTGCTTCCATTAGTCTCTAAGCTGTCTGTTTCTGAAAATATAATATTTGTGCTGTCTGTGAGAGGTTTAGCATTGCAGTGTCTCAGAACTGGCTGCAGTTTTGAAAGGGTGTGTGTGTACACAAGTATGTTTTCTGTTACCTGCAGTATCTTCCAGAGAGGTACTTCTGTCCTGGATAGGTTCAGATAACAATGTTAGGAAACTCGTATTTTACTTAGAGGTCTATAAACTCCTTCAGAAACAGACGTTTCCTTATTGCTAAGAGCTCTTGTTTGTACCTTTCTGTAGGTAGTCATCTGACCGATGGAATGACTTGGATGATACAGAAAAATGTATATTTTCTTCTATATAGAGAGATTTTCTCTAAAATGAAAATTACTTCCCCATTATTAAAGCACATTCAGGAGTCAGGATTGCTGTTTGAAATACTGATACCTGGACTTTTTCCTAAGGAGCTATTTTAGATAGGTGACATTGCTTGCTCATTGTCAAATTGCAGGTATATTCTGTAGGTATAGTTACAATATTTGCCTTCTCTTCATGCACAATAACTCTTCAAGGATTTTAGTACTTCATTGAGGGACATAAAAAAAGACACAGCATGTCCACCTGCTTGCAAGCAAACCCAAGTTTTGGCTTCATGCGTTTTTCTCTATTGATGCCATTCTTTTACTGAGGACTTCCAAAATCTTTCAAATGGTTGTTTCTGAGCAGGAGAGCACAAATCTTTGTTTCAGGTGTTTGGCTGGAAGGTTAGCTGATTCACAGGCAATTTAAATGGCCTTATTTCTGGTTTGG
>VZRQ01011255.1:164662-207284 GCA_013397975.1 Machaerirhynchus nigripectus | reverse complement strand
TTTTTTTTTTTTTTTTGTGCAAGTACTTCAGTCCTTTTTTCCTTCATTCAAGCATATTTTGATGGGGCAGAGGGGAGGAAAGACAAGGTAGAGTGAAAGAGAGAGGAGGCGAGGAATCTTCTGTGGCCCTCATTGAAATCTTTGGCTGACACAAGTATCACTTTTCTTTTTTGACTCTAAATTATTAACTAGATAAAAACAGGATACTTCGCCTGTCTAATTGTCTTTTAAGCGTTCAGAGCTGCCGTTCCACAGCCCCTTTTCCATGGGACCAGCTGGTCACGAGTGGGTAGCACCACCTGCTGGCATTGCCGGCTGGAAGTAGCGCAGAGCTGCACGGAAATGGGAGGACAGCGTCCCTGGGGGCAGCGTGCACCGAGCAGATCTTGTGCACTGAGAGCTGCGGTGCTGTGGAGACAGAGCTTCAGGGATGGTCCTGCTCCTCAGGGACCCAGTGGCACGCTGCTCTTCCCTGCAACTGGCACTCGACCCGAATAAGTGACTGCTCCGGATAGATCTTCAGGTGCTGCAGTCACAGAAAGATCAGGAGGAGTAATTCAATCTCAGTGGATCATGTGGCATGAGATATCTAGCACGAGATATTTCAGAATGGGAAATTGCTGTTAAGTAGTGATTAAGTTGGGTTTTGCCCTTTCTGCTGCCTAACTTCTGAGTCTCACTCTGTGCTCACACAGACAGTGCAGGCACAAGTAGAATGACTCCACAATAATGCTGGAATGCATCTGTTTGAAAAGAGAAATTTAAAACATCACTTTTAAACCACTTTACTAACTACAATAAGCAAGGGTGCACATTGTGAATGACTATAAAGAACATGTGGGCAGTTTCCTGAAGATTCCCAGGCTGGCCAGTTGCTCACCCAGCTGAGATGCTGGGATGGGTGGACTGGCCCAGAGCAGGGATACACAGCAGAAACAAATCCTCCAGGAGTCCTCCCACATTTCTCTGAACTGCCTTTGGTTTGTTCCTCAAAGTTTGGAGGTTGTTGTGGTTCAGTCATGTTATAAATGGTTGCTGTAAATTCTCTTGGGAGATGGATAGGAGCAAATAATGAAATTCCCAGTGCTTGTTATAGGTCACTGCCAAGACAGATGATAGCAGTGTGCCAGTGACTGCAGATCACAGGCTCTCTTTATCGCCTACCAGTGAAAATGGGGCAGTGGGAAAAAACCCCTACTTTTAGATTATAAATGCCACTTAATGAACAAATTCAAAGCTAAGGTGGAATAAAATTCCAGTTTCTAGTCCCATTTGGCTCTCATTTCCATGCCAGTAGCATGGCCGTAGATGCAGGAGATGTGCTCACCTTTGAGAGGGCTGATACTGAGGGTGCTCTGTGGTGTTAGCGCTCCACATCAGAATTAGTTATCACCTACGATTTCTGATTCTTTTTACCCTCAATTTTTTCTTTTCTTTAATGAGTCCTAGAGGAGCTCTGTTTCATTAAGAAAAACTTCTGGTTTCTGATCCTGAAACGAGGTCTGGGGGGGGCACCCCATGCATCTGCAGCAAGCTGAACTCTCTGTGGCTGCTGGGTTTCAAAATCCCCCCAGTGAAGAGCATCCATGCTTCACTTTTATACTCCTTGTGACGCGAATGCCTCCCGGGTCACATGTGGTCAGTGGCAGCAAGGATCCCCTCGTTCTCTGGTCCTGCTGCTGTGGTGTCCTGGTGGTCCCTGGCAGCCTGGGTTCCTGTCACTGAGCCGGGCTCGAGAGCCGCTCTCTCCACTGAGCACACACATCCGGAGTGTTTGAACAGCCCCAGGAGGGACACGGGGATTCCAGATCCACTAAAGGCTCTATCGTGTTTGGACAGATCTGTGGAGCTGCAGGGACAATATTTAATGACACAGTGACTTAACCCATCTATTGCTCAAAAGCTCAAGTGGTGCCAACCGCAGTCACGCTGAGCGCAGACAGAGATAATGAGCTTACTCAGAGGGTTCATCTTTTATGTTACTGCTGTCAAATATTTTCTTACCAAAATCATTGGCTGTCTAAACTGCTGAGTTTATACGAGTCCACTGTAATTTGTGCAGTGATTAAATATTAAAGCAGTGTATTTTCAGAGGAAATAATTTTAGAGCAGACCACTTTGTTCTTTAGCAGAGGATCTCTGCTCCTGTCAGTTAGGAGATGGAGCAAGCATTCTTCCCTCTAATAGCATAATTATTCAAAAATGTTTGCAAGGATTTCTTTGTAGAATTTGTGCTCGTGCTTTAGTGTCATTCTTTCATTTCAAAATGTGAGTAAGAGGTTTCAGATTCAATAGCTGACAAGGTGATGCAGATTTGCAAAGAAAATTTGGAGAAAGGGCCCAATTGCATGTGAAAGAGTTATCCATTTATATAGAAATCTGAAACTAAAGATGCTTTGCCATGGCATTTAATTTTAAGATTTACAGAAGCCTTTTTCTGGCTCTTAAGAAATTTCAACAGTTTAATTTTACAGAGACCTGAGGTACTGCTTGCAAAGCAAAAAATTAACATGAGATTAGATACCATCGGTTTCTTAAGCATTTTTACCACACAGCAGAAAATGCTTTTATTTTAATAAATGGCATTTTTAGCATTAATAAGTTTTGAAAAATAAACCTACTTATTTTAGCAAATTTTGAGTACACCCTTGCTCTTACAGTATAAGATGGAAAAAAAGCTGCACTCTTGGGATTGATCAGGTGTTGCTACTGATGCCTTGGCACATGGGCATTTGTGTGTGTGTGTGATTCCACGTGACACCTAGGAGAGCATGTACTTTAAATTTCATTGTCATTGTCATACAATTTCCTGTTTCATTCTTCTCCTTTTCCCATCTTATTAGTGCAGGTTGGAAATCAACCTTCTTTGGGGAAGTGACAGATAATCCTTTGAATGCATAATGTTTTCTGTGATCTAATGGGATGTTTTTCCTGGTGTAAAGGTCTCCCAGGCCTGCACCTCGAGCACACCGAGCACATCATTAATCCAAAGCGCGTGCTTGCTGAATTTCCCCTTGAGCATGCAGCAGAAATGTCTGTGTCTTTATGCTGAGTGAGTTTGATGTGCTCTAGTGGCCGTGAGTGATGAAGAGGAAGGAGGGATTCTCTTTGATAATGTTGCCAAGTCTGCCATCGACCCCTTCGACACCTCCTCGGGATCGGTGCAGCTCATCGCCATCAAACCCGTGGCCCTCCCTGCTGTCCATGCTGCTTCGGAGAGGAGCCAGGAGTCTGCCATCATCAATGGAGAGGTAAGGACTGTCTGACAGTGTCTCCAGGTGTTTCCTTGGCTACAGCCACAAGTGGAATGATCTTAAGCCTGTTAGATTTGAGGGCTGCCAGGAGCTTCTCACCTTCATGCTATTTAAAGTTCCATTAGCACTGTGGGCTCAGAGATCTGAGCATTTGAGATCTGAGAATTTAAGGTCTGCTCTTTCACAATGCACCTGTGAATGCATGCAACCTTGGAAGAGGCAATTTGCTATATTCCTACCCTCCCAGTGTCCTTCTCTCCTGTTTGAAAAAGTGAGTCATGAAGGCAGAAAGCAGAGTAAGATCTTTTCCTACATGAATTTTGTGGCTGGGTATGAAAATATGTATAGATCAACTGGGTGCCAAGCTGATCTTTCTATACTGAGCAAAACATCTCATTCAGAGTGAGAAGGGGTGCAATGGGGCCACGGCCTTGTTCTGCACTCCAGCCTGTGCACAGAGGGTGCAGTTGTTTCGAAGGAAAAAAGTGGGATGGCACAAATATCTGATCCAGATGCTGGCCTTTAAAAAGCATGCTTTGACTGCAATACTTATATTCATGTTTTGATGTAGATTTAATCAAGACCAGTCCATTTACAAAGGACTGAGGCTTTTATGAAATTGTTGAACATGATGGGAAAAAGCCACAGAGGCACTTTGTTTACAAATTCACACTGCAACAGTCATTTAAATGGCTAAAAACAGTTTAAAAGCAGCAGGGAGGGCTGCTGCCAGGGACACTCTAACAGTGTCATCAGAGTTCCCACGTGGGCNCAACAGTCATTTAAATGGCTAAAACCAGTTTAAAAGCGGCAGGGAGGGCTGTTCCCACATGGGTCTGGATTACTGCAGCCTGTTGTGCTCCACTCTGGACTTGTATTTTAAATCCTGACGTGCCATGTACCTTCCAAACTTGGAGAAAGCCGTATTTAGCTTTCAGCATCTCTTTTCTGTAAGGCAGCAGGATGACACTCCCGGTGCTGTGTGCACCCTTGCACACACGCTTCCTGTAATTTGTGAGAAGACTGTAGAATTTGACTCTGGGAGCACAAAGCCCAAGTGAATTCCTGATTTCCAAGCAACTTGCAGTTTGAAGCAGGAGGGAAATTTTCTTAATATTTAGGAGAAACCATGGAACTAAGCTGTACCAGGACAGTCCAAACACTCCCTTTTTTAAGGTTCCTCTCTGACAGAAGCCCATAACAGATTTGTAAGAAATAATGTAAACAGAAGAAACATTTGATGTCATTTCACTGGAGTTCTTCCCCAGCCATTAGTGGTGACTTATTTAAGGTTTTGTGTAGTCAGGGGCGATGTCTCTGTACCCCAGCAGAGTTTTGATGGGTGAGTTGTGCCCGTGGTGCCCTGAAGCACACGCGGTGTTGGGTCACACCAGCTGGCTGACACCACCAGTGTTTTTCCTCAGTGGGTGTCTCTGAGTCACTGTTGTAATGGTACACGGTTTTTTAGGCTAAAATTATTTAACCATCTGCCAAGCCATAAAAATGCAGCGACTCTGTTCACTTGCAGTTCCTCGCTGCTCGCAGATGGCACGGTGTGGTACAGAGAGATGACACACGCAGCGCATCAAACACGCGCTGACAATATCCTTTGGAGGTAGCCAGCCCACCACCAGCCCTGAAACATCTTCTTGCCTTTTAGGTGAACAAGGCTTTGAAGCAGAAGTCTGACATAGAGCACTACCGCAACAAGCTGCGCCTGAAAGCCAAGAGGAAGGGGTACTATGATTTCCCACAGGTTGATAACAGCAAGGGGCTGACCGACAGAAAAAGGATGTATGAGAAAAACCAGAAAGAACTTGACCACATTTTGGATCCAGATGCACATGTCTCATCTCCATTTGCTGAGCCTAAGAACAGGTGAGACTTTTTATATGCAGTTCTTCATCTGGGAGGAGAGTTGATGTCCTGGGAGTCAGAGGGGCCGTTTTAATGAGCCAGCTGTTTGTTGTATGGTCACTCGTCCCTTCTGCTTTATGGAAGACCATTCATACAGCCCATGGAAAGCATGTCCTCTGGTAGAGCTGCAGTGTGGTTAAAAACAAACAAATTGAAAGCAAAAAAATAAGGGAAAGGACTGTTGCAAGTTCTTGTGAGTCATTCTCAAAGGTAAACAGAAATAGTGGTAGTAATATTATTGGTGATGCTCAGAGCAGACTTTAGGCAGGAAGTTAGCATCTGAGCTGGTTCTTTTCAAAATACAGTGGTGTTACTATTTTGCCATTATTTTAATCTAACTGTAACTATTGCAGTAGGCATGGGATAGCAGAACCAGTGCGTTGTCCAGGAATTCCTGCAGCGATGGTATCTGTAAGGTGTTGCATGTGCTTGTTATTGGTGACCTTCCTGTGCCTTTAACAGAGAAATTCATAACTTGCTCATCTGTCATGTGAAGCTGGCATGTTGTATAACATTACTAATGTTTGATTAACACTCCACTGTCTCCTGAGGGTGGCACACCAGTAGCATTCATCTCCCCAGTTTAGAAATGTAGGGGGAGTGCAGGTGCTGATTGTGCCTGAGCCGCTGCCGTGGGTGGGTGCTCTGTTGCTGGTGCTCTCTGAAACACAAACCGGCACATTGGAAAGAGGAGATCACACCAGTCCTAGCCCAGGAATGGCACAGTGTGCAGATTTCTCCTCCTTTGAAGTTCTGGAGGTGGGAAGGATTATAAGAGAGTGTGTTTGCCATTGTACCTTGCACAGGAGGGCTCTGGTTCTTCCAGTGATCGGGGACAAGCACCAGTTGATCCATGAGAGAAAAAGGGATACTGAAGCACCTTTCCTCTGGAAATGGCCCTCACGCCTGGAGGTGCAGTCTTGCAGCCCATCTCCAGGAAAGTTCAGACCAAAATTTTCCTTCTGAGCTTAAACTGACTGCAATCAAAGCATCGCTGGTGACACAGGCATTGCACACAGTGCAACTTCAGCAATTACCCTCAGGGCACAGAGATGAAAAAGGCTGTAATGGGAATTACAAATGCACTCTTGGTTCAGAATATGGGCAAAAGCTGTGATCAGATGAATTTCTACAGGTCTAGAATTCAGTGGCTGAGGGATACTGCCCTGGAAGAGCTCTTTTCCAGGGCTGCCCTGGTCAGTGAAAAGATGCTGACTCAGCCATATGCTATGTTCTTGCTGGAGGTCCTGCGGCACCATTTCCTTGTGCAGTTTTTCAATTCGTTGTGCACTGAAAAGTTAAGGAATGGAGCCTTCCTTACATGGGAGCCCTGCTCTGCACACTCTGTCCAGGAGGTACAGGCAGAGCACTGGGAGCACGTGTTGAGGAATACATTTAGCCCAGGGAGCTGGAAAGTTCCCTCAACACATTGGTGTGGCTGTGTGCTGTACATACAGTGACTGATTGAGGCATTAATTTGGATGTTCATTATGTGTCACATGGCTCACAGGAAGTGTTTAAAACATTAAGCTGAAGCTTTAACACAGCCACGTGCTTTTTGTAGAATACAGTGATGTTTGTCTGTGCCAGTGTGTGGGATCCCATAGATCTTCCCTGCGTGTTTTCCTGTGTGTTGTGCAAACCTGTCACGGTCTGTTTGAGACAGTGATCCCTGGCATGATGTAAACTGCTGGGAGGCAGGTAAACTGCTGTGGAGGAACGACTCCAGTGTGCAGCTGCACCATAAAAGGCTGGCTGCTGGACTTGTTAAATATATTATCTGTATCCCTACATGGGAGGAGAGAACCATTTCTGATGCACTTTTTGTGAAGACACAAAACCCTTGAAGAACTTTACAGATGTTGCAGATGTTTACAAACAAACCCGTTCTGAATTCCGTGCTAAAATTTCCATGCTACGACCTGGAACTGAACTTGATATGCTGCAACACACATGACAATTACTGTCCTTATTTTTCTAACAAAAATAAGATGGCTAAAATCTTACACTGCTGGAGGAAACCTTGAAAAATACTACAAGGTAATGTGGGGCTTGGTTATTGGTAAATGAGTCAATAAAATTGTATTTCTGTAATGAAATAAAATTGCTTTAAAAGCAATCTGGGTAAGCATACAATTGAAAAAAAATATTTCTAACCTTTTCTGTTTTGAATCATTTTTACAGCAATTAAAACTTGAAAAATTGCAGTTTTAAAAATGCTTTCACTAAAAACTAAGTCAAAGATTTCAAAGTTTCTAGGGGAAAGGCCAGTTCCACTCTTTTCTCTTTTGTATATATTCCTCTAACTTAAGTCGCATTATTACAGCACTTCCAAAACATGTCAGAAAATAGAGATGCAGTTGATTACTCAAGGTTACCTTTATATTTCAGATAAATGTTTAATTGTATTTAAAAGTGATTTACAGAGCATTGCTGCTAAATGATTTGATTTTTTCCAGAACAAAGAGCTTTGTGCTCTAGGTACCTTTCAGTCACCAGTACCATAATACTCATGTTTTAAAACATTCCAGCTGTGTTCCCAGTAGGCACTTCCTAACCCATTTGAATGCCAGTTGTTCCTGCTCATACCTCCTTTCTCATTAGTAAAACTCTCTTAAATGAGGTAATCGGCAATCTCAAGGTAATTTTTAAGAGCCTACTGATGATACGCACTATTCTTGGATTTTCTCTAATAGTTTGTAATCAGGTCAAGAATCTGCATGTTTTACAGAGCTGTATATTTGAATTCCTTAGAAAATTATATCACAACTGCTTCAACTAAGTATTTATGGACCTATTGTAAAACATATGAAATTTTAGAGACCTTTGATGTAAGAAGATGAAGATTGTCAGATCTGATTGACCTGTGCATAACCCTGCTTTCGGTAATATCAACAGTATAGTCAGAGAAAGACTATATAGGAAGAAAGAATTCATTCAATATTATTTTTATAGGGGAAACTTATTCCAAAAGCTCTGCTTGTCTTCTGCTTTGGCAGTGCACTTGGGACTTTCAAACATGAGCATGGTGATTTGTGATCAAAGGTCACACAGAAGTTTTTCAAAGTTGCCTTGAAACTAAGCACATGCCTGAGTAATTTATTTAATCAGAAGCGTGAATTTGGTATTTTTTTGTCCTACCTTTTATCCTGTCTGATCATGTAAATGTCCTACTTTCTGGATTTTCTGCAAACCGGTTTCTGCTGCTCTAATCTGTCAAGGCAAAAAGTGCTGTTAACAAGATCTGGAATAACTGAAGAATTATTTATCAATGAATTAATTTGGACTGTCTTGTCTGTTCATTTCATTGATGGTTCTTGAGATGTTAAACCATAAAGTGACTTGAAAGTGTGACTTCAGACATAACAGTGCAACTTGTCTTACTTCACTCTGAGCACTGCCAGGTCCCCTGTGTGAAGTAAGAAGCACAGAGACATGTTAGATGACCTGATCTAATTTTAATATTCTGGAGTAATTCCACCAGGCAGAAAAATAGCATGGCTAGGCAAAGATAACTTTGTATCAGGCTCTAGCAGTGTAATTACTGTGTTAATAAATGAAGCTGGCATGACATTACTTCATCTGTTATTGATCTACTTTGGGACCAGTGCTTCTCTGGAGTGTGCAGCAAAATGAGTAATGGCCAGACACAGTATGAAAACAACTCATAAACTCTGCTGGTGTAGAAGTAGCCTTCTTAAAAGATGCAGCTTGATGAAGCATAAAGTTCCTGTACCACCGTTTGGCAAGCCCTCCTGCAGATATGTTCAGATATGTTCTGCATTTCACAGAGGGGTGCTGCATTTGTTTTTGTATAACCAGCAACAAGGGCAGAAATGGTTTTGTAGGTGAGATGACCGGGTATTTTGAATACTCATCTTTATTCTGCCTTTCTATTGCATTTGCTTGCCCTTGGTTTGGAGCACCCAGCAGTGGAAGCTCAATGGCCAGGGATGAGCAGCACTTTGTCCCAGTGCTGGAAGCAGCTGAATCCCAGGAAGCAGAGCTCTCTGAGAAAGCTGTGGCCAGTTACCAAACTGGATATTTAAAAACAGCATCTTGCAAGCAGTTTCCTCCCACTGCTGTGTCTCTTCCCGTTCCCTTTGCTGGGTGTTTGTTTCAGTGGAGTGTTTTTCTGCTTCCTTCTCATTGCTCAGGATCAGCAACCAAAATCTCTGCTCCCCATCTGTGTGTGTGGGAGATCCTGTGATTTTTTAATATATTTTTTTAATGAATTTGAATCATATCAGCTGAAGTTAAAAGGGTCCTGACATCTTCTTGGGACATATTTCCTCTGATAAGCTCCCACATATGATGTCCATGTCTTTTACGTAACTTTATTTTCCTTAAACCGTAAAAACCAATCAATCATCTATCAATAAGGTTACTGATTTCTAGCACTTCCTATATGTAGAAAGAATATCCTGTAACAAAGTGGCATTTTATGGATGTCGTCATTTAAGAATGAAGGTGAGTATCGCAAACTGCTGCCTGTCAATAATTTATTTTTCATGTTACTGTTTTCTTGTTTCCTGTTTTCTAGGCAGCCATTGAAGAACTCGGTGTACAGAAGCAGGCAGTCTCTGAACAGCCCCAGCCCAGGGGAAACTGAGATGGATCTCCTGGTGACTCGAGAAAGGCCCAGACGTGGCATCCGGAACAGTGGATATGATGTAAGTTCATTGGGGATAGGCAGTGAAATCTGCTCAGCAAAGTCTTAACTTGCTCCTAAACCCAGGGAACCACTGATGAGCCACAAGCCAGACTGCCATGAGATATTTAATGTTACAGGAGTTGATGTGCACTCAGCATCCTGAAAAAAGCTCAGACTCTTTCATGTGCTTTATCACTCTACATCATTTTACAGCCTGAAATGCAAACAAAACGTTTGCCCAAACCCCATTATTTGCCAAAGTATTAAATCTTGAATTTAGCTAGTTCTTCTAAGTGTGTGGCTACTTCAGAGTGAGCTTTTTTCATTGCTGTTAAAATCATCTGTTTGTTCTGAAGAACAGCCTGAAGCTGCTCTCTTGATTCACAAGAATGAACAACCAACTTCTGGGATTTTCACCTAAGTCCCAGTGTCAGTGTTTTGTGGAAATCCCCTAGGGATGGGTATTGTCCTCTTGCTCCCATCAGAACTTTTGTGCAGGTAAAAGTCAAACTCAGGCAGAGGAGATGCTGCTTTATGGTCCAAGGAGCTCATGCAGCCAGCACAAGGCAGAGGAGTTGTCTTGTGCAGTCTGAACAAACATTGGGTGCAAGTTGACATTGTGTGAACCCAGAATGAGGGTTAAAAATAGCCCCCACACTGGGGCAATGTCGAGTTTTTCAATCCTTTGTCCTGTGTGCAAACTGCTGCAGCTCAGCCAGCCCTGAAGATCAGCCCCTAGAGAAGGTCTAAATCATTCTGGAAAACAAGGAAGTTCACCTGTGGTTGCCCATCCTCTAAACACTGNTTTCATTGTCGACCCTCTCTCTCCAGGAATGTGTTTTTAGCAAGGTGAAAGAAAGTACCAAGGTCGGGGGATGTGTTCAGTAAAGTTTAAACCTTTTACAAAATTCATGAGGGCATGTTGTAGTTGTCAGATTCCTGAAATGATTCCCTGCATTTGGACACTTCCCATCAGGCTGCAGGAGTCATGTGGGGCCATGGGAGTGGGCTGACTGGTACGCTGCTTTCTGAGGAATTAGGATACCAGTACTATGCTAATAAAAGCTCGTTTTTCACAGGGGATTTTCCTGGAAATCAATGTTGAAAACATTCTGGGAGTAGGCATGGCAGCAGATTTTAAGAATGCTTTTCAATATATTGTGTATACTATATATAAAACATATTTTAGAAACAATTTGTTAAAAACCTTGAAAGTAGATTAATGAGCTTATGCAGATTCTGGAGTGTCCTCAGAGTAATTATAAACTCTGAGATGTGTGCACATCACAGAAAAAATGGCTTTTGCCTTGCCTTTGATGCTGCAGTTGGGCGACCTGCCCCTGGCACAGTGCCTTACTGATAAGTTACATAAAATCCCTTTGCCCAATGCACTGCAGATTCACTGCAGTGCACCTCTTCCAGCTCTGAGTGCATTTCCCATCTGAAAGCACAGAAATGCCACCAGGAAAATGGGACAGGATATTGAAATTTAGCTGCCAAGCCTCAGCCTGCAGCGTGGGCTGGTCCCTCGCTGCTGTTTGAGGCTCCTCGGAGCTGTGCCGAGCGTCTGACAGGCTTCGTCTCCCAGGATACCCACGGGTGGGCACTGGTGGCTGCATCCATGGAATTCATGGATCTCACCAGTGGTGCAGCTAAACACCTCTGTAAACCTGACCTCTGAAAACAGGGGGGAAAGGGCTGATTTGAGTGCTGACTCTTGTGCCCTTTCTGTTTCACACGGTAACGCCTGGTACCCGTTTTTTGACAGCCGATTTGTCATATTAAATGTTCCAGCCTTCTCAGACTGCTGCTAACCTCTTCCTCCCAGCATGTTATTTAGCAGCAAGTCCTGCCTAAGAATAGTGAAATTTGCATTTTATAAGCAGTGCCAAATAATTAAATGTATGAATCAAATAGTTCATACTGCCTTCATGTCGCAAGATGTTTTTTCCAGCATGAAAGAAGGGGGGGATGGTGTTTGAGCTCTTACCAGTACACCCAGGTTATGTGCTGAGGTTTTTCTTCCCAGCAGTAACAACACTTTTATTTTTAAAGAAAAGAGATTGAGATCTCCCAAAATCTCTAAGAAAATGCCTTAAGAATTGCTACACTCATGTGCACAACCATAAGGTTTCCCTTCAATAACAAATTTCTAAGTGGTTTTCTAAATTACTTCCTTCATACTTTTCTAAAAATACTTCGTTCTCTATAATTAATTTTTGTAGTATTTCTCTGAATCATGGTTCTGTTTCTCAGACCTAAAAACTGGTAAGGATATGAGGATAAAGATATTTGTCCATATGGAATATGTAGCTTTTAGTATTGTCTTGGAGGGTACATTCTACTGTTCTTCAGTATATTATTTGCCTTTATAGTGTCTTTTATAAATGAATTATTATTGAACAGTACCTAGCTTTCCATTTTAAAGAATCCCAACAGGGTTTACTCTTATCACCTTCACCTAGGAATTAGATTAAGGAGACTTCATTAACATGTTTATTATTTTCAACAAGTTCATGAACAACTGTGCGTAGAGTAAACGCCATAATGAAAGACCCTAGAACCTCTAGACTGCTCTAATGAGCTTTATACCAGAGCAGAAAATATTTAGGCTGTTTTTGGTATAAAGGAAGAAAATGACCTTATTATACATGTCTAAGAGATCAGTGTACAAAAGAATTCACTGGCATAATTTTGTTGATATGGTTAAATTAATGCAATCCATCCAAAATCTTATAGATTAATGTTCACATAAAGAATTTTACTGATAAAGTTGCAGCAGCAGAATTATTCAAGAGGTATATAAGGTCTGTCTCACACTGCAGAGTTTTGTTTGCCTTCTCCATGTACCTCTAGTTCCTTCTGTTGTACAGTAACTGTGTATGATTTTTTTAATGGTTGCATTAATGTACAGTGGCCTCTATTTATGATAGCTACGTGTTTCAGTTGATAGGATAGCAAATGGCATACCTCAGAAAGTGATAGGATGAATGAAATAAATTTTAAATTATGAGGAAAGGAAATGATTATTACTTTCCTCCAAAATCTTCCTGTCGGCTTTTATATTGATAAATCAAAGCTGCCTTAATGTTGACTGCCAATATGTATTTTGTATACATGTGATGTATTTTAAACATTCTGTGGGGGTCTAATGGCTTCACCAGTGAGCTGTAGTAGAAAATCTTATTTATTTCAGCACTGGGTACTAATAGGTCTATGTGGGATTCCACTCCCATTTTTACAGGCATGAGCAAATAGAACCATGGTTATTAATCATCCAGTCAGGACATTATGATTTCAGAGGCTCTTTGGCTGCACTTACACAAACAACCATTGCATTTTATAGTCAGGCTCCTAAAATGTGGCTGATTTTTATTTACTGGAGCAACACAAACAAGAGTGGAATCAAAATACATGAAGAAAATTAAGGGAAAGTATTGAGCTGAAGATTTCACACAAAGTTTTCCCATTTAAGATCATTTGGTGCAGTTGTATTCTCCCTCCCCCAATCTGATGTGTGTACCACTTGGGAAGCTTGAATTTGAGTTTGTGGTTTTGAATTTAGCTAATATACTGTATAACCACAACTGTATAAATTATGGTTAAATTCTAATGTGCAAATGTTTAATTTTTATCTTAATTTTTCCCTTTTTTTACTGCTCTAGTTTCATTAAATACAAAATATAGCTATACTTAAAGCAGAGAAACCAAATTAATATTTTACTGAGATTTATTATCAGTTTTCATTAGTAATGTAACCCTTTTCTGAGTGGCTGATAACAGAAAAAGAAAACAATTTTGGTATTTCCCTCTGAAAAGGAAGAAATATGTCTTATGATTGTCGTATAGCTTGCAAAAGCTTGGGGGCGCAGCCACTTATCTATTCAGGTGTAGAAAAGCACTCTTACAGGGGAAAAATGCCACACCAGGAGCTACAGAACACTGAAATGATCAGGATAGTGATGGACCTTTTAACAAGAACATCCTGTTGTATTCTTTTATTTATGGCTATTTTAAACACTAGCACAGTTCTAACCACATGCTATATATAGAAGCAGGCACATATCCTATTGCTCATCTCAGTTTTCCTGGCATAGTCAATGCATTTTACAGATATTTTAAGTATTATAAGGAATCAGTTGCCGGTTTAAAACATATGTTTTTAAAACTCTGGGCTGTAAAACTGATTTTAAAAATACAAAGTGTGGTATTTCACTGCCAGCTTCTTGAAATGTGATGATTGTTTTCTGTCATGGAGTTAAAGCCAAAAAAAAAAAAAAAATCAGGGAGGTGATTTCTGTTTGTACTTATCTGTACAGAAGGAATCACCCTAGGAGTAACCCACCAAGTTAAGCTGCCCAAGCACTATCTGCTCATTGGCATATGTACTTCATTCCCTGTTCCCAGGCTAACCTTGCATAAATACCTCTGTAACTCCTGTTTGCTGGCTGGGTAAGACCCCCGAGCAGGGCCAGGGTGTTCTCTGCAAGGGGCAGGACTGAATTTTTGGTGTCATTGTTAGGAAGCTCAGAAAAACTCCTAAACTTTAGTTCTTCAGAAATCTCAACGTGAGAGCATGAACAAAGGAATTTCAGTCTCTCTAGCTGCAATAAGCTGTCCCTTGTAAGGGGTCCTTCATAGTGATGGCACTGTCTAGGGAACCATACTCTTCCTGGCACAGTTGCACTCCCATTGATACCACCACTAAGAAAAGAATTCAAACATTAATTCTAACTGTTTTTAAGTGAGTCACTGACAGTTTAATCTGCTACAGTGTGTTCCTGCTACTTTTCCCAGCAAACAATGTAGAACATAAAAGGCTATTATACTCCCCTGCATCATATAATTTCTTTCCAATATTTGTCGTGCGTCTACGTTGCCACAATTCCCTATTTGTACGTGTTACATCTGTGTTTGAGAACGATGAAGCAGCACAAATACTGTCTTGTAAAGCCTTTGACATATACTTTTATTCCTCACAACAGACCGAGCCTGAAATTATAGAAGAAACAAACGTTGACCGTGTCAACGAGCCCCGGAATTACAGCAGGTCCCGCCAGGCCAAGGGCCACTCGGAGACGTCGACACTGAGCTCGCAGCCCTCCATCGATGAGGTCCGGCAGCAGATGCACATGCTGCTGGAGGAGGCCTTCAGCCTGGCCTCGGCCGGCCACGGGGGCCAGCCCCGGCAGGACGCCTACGGCTCGGCCCCGCACCTGCCCTACTCTGAGGTGGTGACCAGTGCCCCGGGCACCATGACCCGGCAGCGGGCAGGCGTGCAGTGGGTGCCCACCTACAGGCCAGAAATGTACCAGTACAGCTTGCCGAGGCCTGTAAGTGGAGCCTCTCTTTACTACACTGTAATGTCAGGAAGGTGTTTCTGCTCTAAGCCACGCTTTTTTTAATGTAGTCCCATTTACATGCTTAAAACCAGATGCTTACAGTAAATAAGTATGTGTCGAGTGGTGTATATATATATATATGATGGGAGGGCCACATACACAAGAACCACACACATACACCATGAAAGACTCAGGATCTATTTTAGCAGCAACGTTGTCTTGTCCTTATTGTACTAAGAATTAAAAGAATAGGCTGCAGGCTGTTCAACAGATCCACAGCTTGTTTGCACATCTTGTTTCACTTCTATTCAGTGAATGCATGTTAGGAAGCAATGTGGTTTTATGGAATAACTACAGTGGCATCTGGATGGGGAACATCAACACTTCTGCATCACTGGAGAGGTTCACTGCTGAAGAGCAGCCTGAAATGTGGGCTGTTATTGGCAATCTTGCACTTACAACTATTGGCTTGGGACTTTAGAGAAGATTCAATTCCATGGGTCTCTTAGTTGACCTTATAACTCACTTTATCCTTCATTTTCCAGCCTCAAGCAGCAGCTAACACCTCCTCACCTCACAGAAGTTAATACATGAATTAGGAACTTAAACCCATGGGTGGAAATTGTTAATGGAATTTTGTAGCTGTCTAGACAGCAGTCACACTGGCACAGTGCATGCCCTCATGTGTGAAACTGCCCCTGAATTCCCACAAATGGTAATGTGAAACTCAACAACACATTTTCTTATATGTCAGGCGTAAACCTAAACCAGAGGTGATTGCTTTCAGATAAGAAATAGCCCATCTAACAATACTGTTGTGAGAAGTTGTTCATTTTAAGGCTTTTATTTGGTCAGAAATTATTTATTTTTAAAATAATATATTTCAAATTGAGTCCCTTACTCTGGCTAGAATAAGAGGATAATGCAGAAAAATGTCCTCAGTTAAAAATAGCCATTACCATGACTTCCTTCCATGATAATAAAAAATACATTAAGGGATGCTGCTTCTGAACTATTCTGAACATATTTGAAAGCCAGTGGCACTGCCTGCAAAGGTTCAGGTTGGTGCTATTTAAATCAAGCTAAAGGTTATTTCTGGCACCTTGAAATTGGTCCGATGAAATTCATACAGCATATAATCATATTTTATGGTTAGAATTCGATTAAAAGCTTAAGAGACAGCTAATGGGGGGGGTCAAATTACTTCAAAACTTCAAAGAATCTTTCTAAAATGAAATTAAAAATATTATATGGTGAGAGGTTTTTTAAAAAATGTAATTGCCATACTTTTTTTGGTGAATGATACACTGTTTTCTTTCTAAGACTTATTACTCTCCTAAATCATCTGCATATTTGGGACCTTCAAGCATTTGCTTATCCTTCTGGCATTCTGAAGGCAGCATTAAATTCCCTGAAGATAGTTGATTGCCACAGATTAGGATAGGCACAGACTGCTTGGCTTTAGATAAGGGCTGGTAATTCATGGTTTTCTGCATATCAGTTTCATGAATATGCACTGTGCTTTAACCACACCAGTTTCTGGTTTGTTCTCATGGGGTGGAGGGTTAGAATTGAAAATATCCCCAACTTCGGGGATAAGAGGTACCTGTGCGGATGTTTGTTACCTCTGTAAACAAAGAATTAGTTATTTTTGCCCTTTCTTAGAATTCAATTCTTAGTGGCAATGAAAAGTCAACATCAACAATGCTGCTACAATTCAAAATACTGAGCATTTTGAAAATGAAAATTTCACCTTTTAAAATTCAAGAGCATATTGCCTGCTTAGGTGGAACAAATACAAAGGGGTCCAGAACCACTCTTCAAATCTGTGTTTCTTCAGGTATCCTCCAAATTGTGGATCTTTAGTTTTTGTAGTCAACTTCTTGGCTAGTCCCGCCATCAAACATTTGTGTATCTCTCCAGAGTGTGCATGCGTCTTCTTTTTCCTTTTCCATTTTATTTCTCCCTTCTGAGGCCTTCTGTGTGTTTTTCATTTGTTTGGTTTGTTTGGTTGGGTTTTTCTGTATGTGCTGACATTAATACCAAAATTATCTGTAGCTCTTTTGAGGGAATGCCTGTTTGCCAACCTGCCTTTTGGGTGACCTGTGAAAACAGGATTCCTCCACATGGGGCTCACGCCTTCTCCTGGCAGAGAAAAGCCAGTGAAAGGCAAACTCTCCCTGTTGTTCTGGAGCATCCAAAAACATGATGAGTAACACTTGGCTGAGTCCTTGGCATCCAGCTGGTGTGCTGTGACTGGAGGATGGAGTTAAAGAGTGGAACGTGTGACACCAGCCTGACCGCTAGCTCTGTGCCTTGGTGTTGATCATGTTACAGCTTTGGAAATTTGCTCAGCTGAGTCAAGCAGAGAGCTGAGACCAGGGAAGAAAACCCTCTCCATTACAAGGCTGGGCCAGTTTCCATCTCTCCTCTTCAGTGCTCTGGAAAGAGGAGTGAGAGTAACAGAACTCTGGGTCCCGAGGTGAGACCCAGCACCATAAACAGGCACTGGTGACCAGCACTTACAGCCTGAGTGACTGGTAAAGTATCCACGTCCTCAGAGCTCCCCTTCATTTAACAGGGGTAACGTGGGAGCATTTCGCCAAAATTCAGCCACTTTCAATAACAGCTGCTTAGTACTAAACAGGACAGCTACAAAGGCAAAGCCAAATCAATAAACTTGCATTATTCCTGGATTGCTATTCAATAATCAACTAAGTTAAATCATTCAGTGAGTAAACAAAGACACTGGCCTTTTAATTCCTATGGTGAGATGTAAGGAGATGGATGTTTCTGTAATTAGAAGGCACTATAGAATACTTTCACCCAAGACCAATCTGTAAGTAGGAGGTGGTAAAAATATTTAAGTATTGCAACTAAGGAAATGTAGCCTTAAAACTAACTGCAAAGTTTCTGCTTTAGCCTATAGTTATTGTGTGCTGGCCTAGAGACACAGGCTGGGAGAGATGGGATTGTCCAGCCTGGAGAAGAGATGGCTCCAGGGACATTTTAATGCACCTTCTGGTACTTAAAGGAGCTACAAGAGAGATGGAGAGGGACTTCTTACAAGGGCATGTAGTGATAGGACAAGGGGGCAGTGGCTTTAAACTGACAGAGGGCAGGGTTAGAGTAGATATGGGCAAGGAATTCTGTACTGTGAGGGTGGTGAGGCACTGGAGCAGGTTGCCCAAAAAAGTTGTGTATGGCCCATCCCTGGAAGTGTTCAAGGCTGGGCTGGATGGAGCTTTGAACAGCTTGGTCTAGTGGAAGGAGTCCCTGTTCACGACGGGGGGTTAGACCTAGATAATCTTTAATGTCCCTTCCAAACCATTCTGTGGTTTTTCTTTTCTGCAGCCTGACAGGTGGTACCTTAGGCTGTTGGGGGTTGTAGAAGACAATGGTGCAGGTGTCTGCTGGTGGCTGGACTTCATCCTCCAGAGGGTTTATTGTCCTTGGCCAAATGGCTGCTAAACTGCACTTCCTACTTTTTAAAATTCTTCACTGGTTTGCTTTTTAAATTGTCAGTGTTTTAGTCACAACAGATTCCTTCACTGGCATTTCTTCCTGAAAGGGTGGCATGGGTTCTCTGGTCTGGTACCTGTGCAGTCTGTCCTGGATCTCAAGTGTGATTACTTCTGCCAGTGATTGTTATGGCCTTTGTATTCTACAAGTCCTCATTCTTCAAAAAATAGAGTTTGGAACCCCTGCAGAATATTTTCCTTCTTAAGAGTTTTGGCTTTGGTTCTTTTTTGGGCTTTTTGTTTGTTTGTTTTTGTTTGGTTGGATTTTCTTTTGCTAAAAACCAAGAGATCCTTTTAAAAGGATAAGTACATTTTGAAGAGTAAAATTAGGCAAATCTGTG
The DNA here is from genome assembly GCA_013397975.1 of Machaerirhynchus nigripectus. Lineage (NCBI taxonomy): Eukaryota > Metazoa > Chordata > Aves > Passeriformes > Dicruridae > Machaerirhynchus > Machaerirhynchus nigripectus. The sequence continues at coordinate 188,255 of VZRQ01011255.1, read as the reverse complement.
AAATCAGCTGGGTTGTATTTTTTGTTTGTTTATTTTTTTCCTGACTGGATTCACAATGGTGAAGTGGCTAATTCTGCAATCACGCCAGTTAGCCAAGAGCTTAGGGACTCATAAAAATCTGTAACAGGCCTCTGTAGTAAAACTTTGGTTTCATTTAGCTTCTGAATGCTTTTTTTCCCATTTATATGTGGCAGGCAGGAAAACACTGATGTCCCAACCCATTGGAGAAAGTCTAGAAATTTCACTGGATTTCCCTCCTGTAACCATATTGGTGTGTGTGGCAGCTCAGGACAACGAGGACTGGCTCCTGTCCCCTCTGTTCCTCAGAGTGGTGTTGCAGATCTTTTTACAGGATTTCTCACTTTAACAGGATTCTCTCTGCCCAGCCATTAGCAAAATATTGCCACTCACTCAAAGTTGTTCATCTTCTGTGTAAGAAGCAAAATAAAGGCTTAGATTTTCTGCTTTACTTTTTTCCCCGAAATTTCCAGTGCAAGTCACAGCATATTTGTGAACTGTGATCCCTCAAAATACCTCCTTTGATGTCCATATTCCAAAGCACAGCACACAAGAGAAAGCCCAGATCTACCTCTGAGTCTCTGCCTACCCTGCTAAACAGTGTCTGGAGTCACTTTCCACTCTGAAGCATTATCTCGTGTGCTGTTCCTTTAAAATAGGGGGAATGAAAAGGATTTCATACTTGGCACAAATGCATGCTGAGAGCAAGATGTGGGATGAAAGGCTTGTGGAGCCAGAAGGGAGTGTTCAGTCAGCCTGTGAGAGCCCTGCCAGCGTTTGAGATGCAGAAGAGGCATGGCAGACCATTTCCCATCCAGCTCTATTAACAGAAATATAATTGAGGTTTTCTTTGAAGCAAATAACATTTGTTTTTTTCTTACAGTCCTTTCATTAAAAATCAGTATTTCCAACCCCTGGCTAAGAAATGAACCAGTGTCTTTTTAGATTTTTTTTCCCCACTTAAATGTAGAAATTCTTTAAATATCATGGTAGGATGGTGAGAGTAAATATCAGGAGACTTTGTAGGTGGCATGAAAGGAAAAATTATTTTCAGAGACATGCCTTTGAGGGTTTCTAACCTGCTTTAAAAGGGGTGGCAGTGAGAGGACAGAGAAAGATGCTCGGTCTGTATTGCTTTTCCCTTGGAGACACATCAAAACTTGGTGTTTGATAGGTTACCTCTTTGTTAACCTAGTTTTACAGGTGTTTGAGAGTGAAGATATTTGGAATATGGTCTAAATGTGTAATTTTAAAAGATTATTACTGAAAGACAGTGTTTTCTGATACATAGTGTGGGATTTATATTGCCAAAGTCAAACCTAAATGTAGGTGGTAAGTCTGAAATAATCATGTGAATCATGTAAATCCCTTTCTCTGGGCAGGAGAGAGATAATGCCTTACCCCATGGTAATGTGTTTTTAGCTTTCTCTGCTCTTTGTGGAGGAGCTTTTCTGGCTAAACCAGATACTTCTTGTTTAGAGGGCCAAGGTCCCACCACTGGACTCCATTTTTTAGTCAAAATGCCAGTGTCTTGATAGTGGTCAGCCCTCCCAAAATTAGTTATTTGTTATAGCTCTGATTTTATCTTTAATCCTGTGCATTGCTCTGAAGCATCGTCATGAAAACCACAACTAAAAAAAAATCACAACCAAACAATAAATCAAAAACCAGTAGGAAAACAAAACCCTCACCAGTGACATGTTGAAGAAAAGTGTTAGTGAAGCATCTAGTGAGATACCATTCCTCTGTCTCTAAGTATCTTTGGCAAAATTACGGCCTCTAAGCTATAGCAGTGGAAATTGGGTGCCATGGGTTTCACGCACATGGTTACTCCTCCTTCACACGTATTGGTGATGAAATTCAGAATTACTGTGGGCAAGGTGCTTAATTTGGTGACTTCGTGGCTTGGGCCTGGTGTTCCTCTGGATCAGGCTGCCTTTTCAGAACTGCTTGAGGCCTTTGTTGCTGTGTTGGAAAGTTACAGAACTTGGGGGTTTTGTGAAGAATTTTCTTTTCATCTCTTGAAGGCTGACAGGAAGAGGTTGAAATATGGATTGCTCACAGGCAGCTTCACCGCAGTGCACACAGCTCTGAGCATGCTTTCTGAATCTTTAAAATACTTTTCTTTCCGAAGAAAGTGAAAATACTCAGGTCTTTTTCCCATGATCCAAAGCAGCTGTTGAGTCTCACATAATCACAACAGATCTGCTTTGTTTTGAGGTTACAAATGTCACAGAGACAGTGTTTAATACATTTTATTTTAATTAGACTTCACCTTGTCTCTGAGCTCATGTGTTCAGGTTTTCTCCCACATTCTAAAATCACCAAAGCCCTGTAAACTCTCACATAAATGCAATTACTATTGATGCCACAAAAAGTTAGCTTCCTGTTGACTGGCACATGGAGCAGGTATTTAATTTCTGATTTTCTTTTGTTTTTCAAATTGAGATCTACTGGTGTTTCAGAAAATATTTATTTTTGTCTTTTACAGGCTTATAGATTTTCTCAGCTTCCTGAGATGGTAATGGGTTCTCCTCCCCCTCCTGTCCCTCCCAGAACGGGTCCTGTGGCTGTTGCCTCTCTCAGGAGGTATTTATCTGTTATTTTATTTTAGGCATGGTCTCTAAAACCCACTGTTGTAATAAGAACTGAGGGAAACCCTGAAGGGGCACTTACAAGGCACTTTAAAAGATACATTCATGAAATTAGAAACATGTGTTTTATTTCATTATAATACAAAACGAAATAACAATGAATCTTCTGTTAGCTAGTCTGTGTCAATAAAATTAGGAACTGCAGGCTCTTGTTTCTTTTAATGCATTCTTTGCCTCAGCTTGCATAATGGTATATTGGATTGAGGCAGATAATTCACACCATCATTCTCCTGCTTTCCTGTATTGTAAGGACTTGCAAGAGGAGACGGATGAATTGTAAGATCCTTCTTAGTAAGCCCCGGTGTGGGGATATCAGCCCAGCCCTCAGATATCTCGTGCCTACAAAGCTGAGGCCAAATACATGCAGAGGCCTGCCTGTCTTAGCTCAGGGTGTGCATTTCACCTCCTGCTCACAGGAAGGCACCCCATGAAATGCATTTCAAGGAATTTCTGCAGTTCTGTGGTGGGGGAGCTCATTCAGCCCTCGGTGCTGGGTTAGGCTCTGCCCGGTGCGATCTGAAGCACCACGGGCCTGTGGAGAACTCTGGAGCACCCAGGCCAAGGGAAACATTTCCAAGTGGCTGCCTATCATACTGTAACTGCCTCGAAATATTCGGGATAGTGGCATATTGAATGTTGACATATTCTTGTTCATCCATTATATTTTAACTCTAAAGCAGTGGGGGTGCACCATTTCCAAAGATGTTGGCACTTCCCAAGTGCAGTGTGTTATTTACCACAGTAGTCTCCTACTGTATGATACCATGTCATATACACTGTAGTGACTGTCTGTAGACTCTGTCGGTGAATTATGGTCAAGCTCTGGTGAATTATGGCAAAGCTCTGCTTTTTGTGTTGTATTTCACAAGCATTTGTTGGAAGCAGCAAGCAAAGGCCCTATACAACGGTAGTAACATGCTTTGGTACACTAGCAACCACACTAAAGGGGTTGTTTGCAAACTTCTCCAGACTTCTGTCAGGCCAAAGCAAAGTTGAACAGCTTGCTCCTAGCTGGCTTGTCCTGCTGTAGCTGATAGGCATGTATGTGGCTACAAATCTCATCTGTAGGTCAGAATGACAAAAATTTCTACTTTTTTCTTTCTTAATGCACAGGTCTACATCAGATATTGGCAGCAAAGTGAGACTACCTGAGTCCAGTGGAGCAGACCAGGCTCAGCATCACGATCAGACAGCTTTTGCACCAGGTTCGAGAGCTCCGATGTCTGTTGGTCCACTCGATCAATCAGCTTTTCACTCAGGTGAAAAAATAATGCAGATTCAACTTGGAGCTTTGAGAACCTTATAAATTATTTTGGATATAAATGAATGTATGGGATATAGCAAATAAGGAGGATTATTTGGAGAAAGACTGTGTTAGGAGGGTTTTTTCCTGGTGCAACTGAAGGAGACCTCCACAGGATTGTCCATCCTTTTGTAAATGCAGCATCAACATTCATTTATTGTAAAATACTCATCCTGCAGAAGCACCAGGAAATGGCCTTTTCTGAAGGTAGGATCCAGCAGTAATTTCCCAGACGTTCTTTGTTCAAGTATGCCATTCTGCTGGCACACTAATCAGGACTCTGAATTAATAAAACCCAGTAAAACTGTTCATCTGTACCACAAAATGCAGTAGAATTTTTAGGGAGGGTATAGAGGGTGTTGGTGGCAAAATAAGTTGCAGTATTGGGACTGCTGTGTGACTTGTGTTGCACTTCCTACAAACCAAGCAAAGTGGGAAAGACAGGTAGTGGGGTTCTGAGGGGAGAAATGAGTTGGATCCTTCCAGTGTTTAATCAGTCAATAACATTGATCCAAGGGCTTGAAAACTTTTTTAAGGCTCCCTTAAAGGCTCTTGAGAAACTTTACTCCTACTCTTGTCACAACAGTGGGCTCCTGAGGAGGGCAAATTGAAGGTACGTGGCCCCTTCCCTTCAAAACACAGTCAAAGCTAACCTGTTAGCTCTTCACCCCTCCTGTCCTGGAGAATATAGCTTCTGTCCAGGTGCAGAACTTGTTTTAGGTCTGAAAGTCCCAGTTTTAAAGGCCTAGTCAGTTCCTGATCCTTTTGACATGAATTGTGTTTATCAATTATTTGATTTAATAGTGAGATTAAGCTGATACATTGGTTTGATGGTATCTGGATAACATTTAGCTGGAAAAATATTTCAAATGTCACAGAGTTGGCAAAATATTTTCTTTTATGGAAAAGAGCTTATAATATTCAAAAGAATTTTACATTAGTTCAAAGTTTTGAAATTAGTAGGTTTGTTAGACATTGCTCTGTTAATCTGCCAGAAAAAATTCTTTCTTAGCTTCCTCAGAAGTAACAGAGAGTTATCGGCATTGTCTTTGACATCACCTGCCGAGAATAATAATGTGGCTATGCAAATGTGTTGTCAATTAATTAAACACAGTAGGTTTGAAGGATCCATTCTACTCTCACTTACTGTCATACTTTCTGCAGATGGTGCAGTACCTGAAGAGAGCAGGTGCTCACCCTCCCATTGCAAAACATTTCAGGCTATAAAATAAGCCACACTACTAAGACCTCTTCTTTATGTGTGCAGTAATGTGATCCGTGGGATACACTTTTTTATTGGATCCAGTGATGGGGAGATTTTATTGCTGTGTGCTGCTGAAGAGTGGCTGCAGTTCAGAAGAGACAAAGTGACCTTCCTGTATATTGTGGAGTTTGCCAGAATAATTGTGGGAGTAGCTGAAGGAAACTTTCATATATGACAGGTGCTACAAAAGGCTGTAATACAGGCAAGGTTAGACAAGGACAATTGTGAGAAATGTGCAATTTTAAGACAAGGTTTCTAACGTTCTGATATGCCTCAATACATGAAGAAACATCGCTGCAGGGGCTGATTTGGAATGTTAAGGCCTAATGTCACCCTCACACAGCCCAACATCAGCTCTAAGATAAGGATGCTGCAGTAATAATTTAGGATAAGGTATTACATCAGCCAATTGAATATTCATTTTGAATAGTAGCTCCTTTTGCTGTGGTTAAATTAAAAGAGTGTTTTGGTGTAGCAGCCATGTGTCATGTGCAGGAGCAGCGCTTTCTTCTCTGTACATATCTGAAGAATGCTCATTTCCAGCCTTGCTAACTCATTAAAAATAGCCACCCTTGTGCTGCTTTTGACCTGGAAGGACAAAGGATTGACCACGCCTCTTCTCTTAGCCCACCTCCTTCCAAACCATGGGGCTGGAGGAGGTGGGATAGAGGTGACGTGTTTCTGCTCTGGAGAAAAATGTGCTACAAACCATATTTTTCTCCTCTTCTCATGCCCTGATTGCATCCATAGCACTCGTGGCAAAGGACTGCATGGGAGGTCATTTAGAAACTGTAAATATCTGGGTTTGTGGGGACTGCTTTGGGATGGATGTCACTGGTGGAGACTTTCTATCTCTGTGCATGTGCCCACGCAGTGTCCCAGCATCTGTCAGAGTAGGCAACATAACCCTCTTGTAGATCGTTTAGGAGCAAAAATGTGCCAGGGCTGTAAATGGCATTCTGGGGGATGGATATTTGAAGCAGCCAGTAATTGATGCTAATTCAATTATACTCTGTATGAATTTCAGGGGAAGGCCCATGTCTTGTGATTTTGTCACCATAGTGGTATCATAGCTACTGAGAGCTATTAGTAGCAATATTCAGATGATGTGCAGTTGGAAGGGGGAGGAATTGTATTTTCTCTGCATTGATTTTAGTACAGAGACTCTGCCCACCTGTGTAATATTACTGTGCTTCCATTCCTCAGTGAAAATGTTTGAGTTGTGCTTTCATGTGTTCTTAAAGGGCTTACTGCCCTTCTGCTTTCATGTCAGTGATGTTATTTTTGCTATATTCTGTGAATCTGAAAAGTAAAATACACGTCCATGTAGTATAACTGAATAAACTAAAAACCTAATAGCTAATAAAGATGATATGCAGCTGTCCCAACCAGGATTTAGGGATGAGGATTTCACGCCCTTTTAGTGTGATGTTGGTGATTCACTGCTGGAGTCTGTCTTTGCATGTAAATAGACACTAGAGGAAGGAAGACTTAACTGGGCAAGAGAGTTGTTTGCATTCTATTTTAAATTTGGCAAGTACCTGGAGATATGATAGCAAATCTCAAGGCAAATATGCACATTAGGATGCTGGTCCTCCAGACAGCCCAGTTTTAGCCTGTGGATAATCTCTGTAACACATTGTTCTCTGCATCTCTGTGGGCCACAGCAGTAAAGCCTCCCTGGAAGGATGTGTGACTGTATCCAGAGATTGGGCTAAAACTTATGCCAGGATGGCTGGCTCCTTCCACACGAACTGAGGTGTGATGGTGGGATTTTAATAGGAGGTTTCCTGAGTGTTCCTATGCATGTGTCTTAATCAAGACATGATAAAGCAGATTTGGAATCAACAGATATTTAAGCTGTAGCTGTGTAATTTATGGTGGTCATAGACTGTTCCTGGGAAAGGAACTGAGCAGGTAGAACCTTGGTATTTTTTGCAAAAGCACTGAAGCTTTATGATGGAATTGTTGAAAGTACAGGTTGTTAAACATACCAGTCTCTCATTTTTGTAGGTTTTTTGCCTAGAGATATTAAGAAAGACTGAGTAAACTGCGAAAAGAAAGGTGCATTACACTGAAATCCATGGTAGCAACAGCTAAAAACTGAATTCAAGGAAGCAAATGTAAGGGGAACAAAAGCCTTTTCTCTAATGAGTCAAAGTTTTGATGAAGATCATTTGTTACAAGGATCAAGCCCTAGGGACTCTTTACCTGAAGGCTGTACATGTTTATGAGGACAGCTGTGAATCTTGCCTTCTCCAGTATTTCCCAGCATTATGAAGATGCTCTAGTCAGATGGTGGGACAAAAAAAACCCCCAAAGCTCCAGACAAAAAACCCCAATAAACAACCATCAGGTCCATATTTCATAAGCACTGTCTTCTGAATTATAAGTGAAAATCTCAGCTATTAATGGTGTCTACTCTTTTTATATTTGACAGGAAATACGGTACCAGCAGTGTTTGCCATTCCAGCAAACCGACCTGGCTTCACGGGCTATTTTATCCCAACTCCACCCACTGCCTACAGGAACCAGGCCTGGATGCCCTATGCTGGAGAGAATGAGTTGCCTGGGCAGTGGGCAGACTCTGTAAGCACCCTTGCTTTTCTAACCACCTGTGTTTTCTGTGTTTTCTGTGGTTTGCACAGGAGGGGTTTTCAGCAATTCTTCACTGCTCTGCAAAGAATCTGATAAAGATAATTTTTCCTTGAATGGGAATAATCTCTAGTAGTGAAAAGCTGTAAGAGAGGGAATAGATACTTCAGCTGTTCATGACATGAACTGTAAGCAAGGTCTTTAGAGGGTGGAATCATTCACTAGGTTAGGGCCTGGCAGCTGTTAAAGTTGGTGGGTTAGATGTCATTTTTCTTTCCCAAGAAAGGTTTAAGTATTTGGATAGACACGTGCCAGGAGAAGGTGATGCTGCCTCTCAAGGTGGCCTTGTGCTGTTTGAAAGTTGGGGGAGCATCTTTCTCTCCTGGAGGCTTCTCTCAAGACAGCCCGGCTCCCAGATCTTACCTCCCAGCACTGCTGCAGCCCTGCTGTGCAGTGTTTCAAATCCTCCTGAAGGCTGGAGTGACAGATCATAAATTAAATGATTAACTGCACAGTCCTAGACTGGAACAGATGTAATTTTTAGCCCAAAGTAAACCTACATTTTGAAGAATTGAAGTTGAAGCATCCTAAAATGAATTGCAGTAGTTTATCATGTTTGAAACAATTTCTCAAACATAGGGCCTTTTTTCCACTAGGGAAAGAAAGATCAATTCTTCTGCTTGAGCTCACATCTGGTATTTATGCAGAACCACTCTGGCTAAAAAACCTGGGAGATAGATTCTATTTCCCTGTGCAAATCATCAACAGAACATTTTAATGAATTGCAGTTGAAATCTAAGTTGGCTTTGAGCAGCTAACCAAGAGACAACACAGTCATATAAATGTTCCTGGAGGCAGCTATTTGTTGTTCACTCTTTATCGCTGCTCCTGATGCCTGTGAGGAAAAGAATTCAGTATGACTTTGGGATGCAAGTCTGAATTTGAAGGCTGAACTGTCAGAAAAAAAGCTGTTCATTTGTAAGCTGACCGTATCTGCTGATGGGCCCCTGACACCTGGAGGCTTGTGATGCCATGGTATAAATTTTCTTCTCAGAGTTGCCTTTTAAAGCATGAAAAACTTTATTTTCCTTTGTTGTTGTTTTGGTGTTTGTTTATTTGTTTTGTGTGTTTTAACCCTTCTGACATTTTAGATCCAGGGGGTCCATTGTATCTTAGCAATGATTTTAAACCTTTTCTCTAAGAAGGAAAAAAAGCCACAAAACAAATAGGGAAATCTTACTTTTCTTCCATTCGTTTTCCTTTTTTTATCCTTACTCTTGAGTGCAGTCTCATGGAAAAAGAGTCAGGTGTCATCACTTGTCAAAAGTGGAGATGGAAACAAAGGGTTCCAAACTGCAAACCAAGTGTCCAGCCCCCAGCTCCTTCCTCTGGAAGGAGAAGAGTATAACCCTGTTGTGGGTTTCCTTGTCCTCAGGGAAAGAGGAATGGAGAGGGATGTAAGAATCAGTCTGAAAAATAACCATGGCAATATAGCATTCGAAGGAAACAAATGTCCCTTTTAATTTCACTTACCCATGGCAGAGCTTTAACAACTCCTTGTTACTCAGATTTTCAGCCCTCCAGTGGCTTTACAGAAGAGGTAAAAATGTAGAAACCACTGCAGTTTCTGCAATGAATTCTCAAATCTGTCAAGATATTGTCTTTATTTGCAAATCATTTCTAGAGGAACTACTAATAGCATTAGCAACATAACACAGTCAGAAAGCCTGAACAAAAGTGAAAAGCATAAAGATCTGAAGTAATATGCAGGTTTTCTCAGTAATACTCAGGGTTTGAATTTCTGGAAGTGTCTTGGTTTCTGAGTTTCTAGATTATAGCTTGATCACACTTCCAAGATTTTCTTACAATTGTTAAGAACAGAGACTTAATATCTATAAGATTCTTTATTTTTCATGCATTCCTGCTAGCCTAGACTGTAAACAAGGAAGTACAGGAAACGGGAGTTTTGACAACAAAGAATTATCCTATAAGCTCAGTGACTATAATATAATATTCTCTGAGGTCAGTGGTAAGTATTGAGACATTAAGTTTTGTGGGACAAGGCAACTGTATCAGATGTATTTTCCGAACTGCTGGATGCTGCTCTGTGAAGACAGTAACCTGGTGGCCTCTAGTGGCGTGTTCATACGTTGTACTACTAAAATCATCTTTGGAAGAGCCTATTGTAAACTAAACAGAGGTGCCTGCATCTAATGATCACTTTCATACCATACCTGCTTCCTGTATTTGTCTCATCACACCATAGTGAACATGCTTGACATTCTCTTCAGCATTTGATGGATACCCAAGGCTGTGTAGAGGATGTGTAAATCCCAATGGTCAGGCTTCAGACATAAAGCCTTCTTCAAAATTAAGGCCTGTAGATTCCTATTTTATAGACTTTTGGAAATCATAAATACTATTTTTATTTGATGCATTAAAATCTTCTGAGTGCTATAAAAACTGGTATTGTGGTTCATGGATTTGTGAAAGAAATTTAATCTCTCACAGTGACTAAAGGGCCTATGTTATTATTTTAGTTTTAGCTGATGTAACATGGGGCTGAAATCTGTGAAGCTGCAGAAATTATGAATTCCCCATGTAATTCTGTTGAACATGGCCAGGAATCCTGACACTTCTGAGCAGTCAACCTTCCCTTTGAGTCTTGAGTTTCCAAGCGGGCACACCTGAGCTTATCCCTGTTGTCTGGATCTAGTGAGTTTCTGTTGGGAGCAGTGAGACCAGACGCTTGGCTGGCTTGGATTAGACAGTGGCTGAAAATCAGAAAACTCTGCTTTTCTGTTCCAGGCTTTTTGGTGTACTAAAATCATGCTGTCTGTTTAAAACCGAAGTGCTTGCTGAGCAGAGAGCACACTTTCAGAAAAACCGTTTCCCTTGGACTTTTTGAGCTGATGATAAATGAGGACACACGGTGTTTTCCCTGTTTTTGCTGCCACAGCTGGGACATTGACACGCACGTAAATGGCACATGCCAGGATAGGCATTTGCAAGCAGAAGCTGGGAATGCTGAAGTTTGCATTCCCTTCATTTGGCCCCCTCTGTCACATCTGGCTGTGCCCCGGGGAGGTTTGTGGTAGCTGGCGGGTGGCACCGCAGACGGACCGTTCCATGTAATTCTGTGGTGTTGCCGTTCTCCACAGGTCCCGCTCCCCGGCTACATCGAGGCTTACCCGAGGCCCCGCTACCAGCACAGCTCTCCGTCCCGCCTGCCTCGGCAGTACAGCCAGCAGGGCAGCCTGCACCCCAGCCTGGAGCAGGCCCCGCTGGCGTCCGCCGCCGCTTCCCAGCAGAGCCTGACTGACAACGACCCCTCCGACGCGCCGCTCACCAACATCTCCACGGCTGCCCTCGTCAAGGCAATAAGAGAAGAAGTGGCCAAACTGGCCAAGAAGCAAACAGATATGTTTGAGTTCCAGGTCTAGTATCTGCTGGGTGCAGTATTTGTATCTTGTGGCCTGGGGTAGCCGAGAAAGCAACCCCTTTAATTATCAGCTAGAAATTTTCTGTGAATTGTGCCAAAGCAATGGCATTTTAATCTGTCTGAAAAGTCAGCACTATGAAATGACTTACAGCAGAGCCACAGGACTCTGAAGACATGAAATTCTGCTTTCCAGCTAAGGAAAAGCTGCCAGGAAACAGTTTCATACCAATGAGATCGACCATATGCAATTGTTTGTCCCTAGGCTCTTGTATTATGACCTATCATCACTAAAGACGCTGCTGAACATGTCTGTGCCACAAGAAGTCTCATTTGCAGGCCCAGAGGTAGAGCTGCTGAAAATAACTTCTGCATGCCAAAACTTTGATTCAAGAAGAAGAAACCTGCAGAACATGGTTTGCTGAAGGCCATGGTTGGCGTGGCAGTGGCCATGTTAATTGTTTGCTGCGGGACATTGTATAAGGGGTGCTGATTTCAGCAATGCAGAGTCATTTCAGCCTTTCATTCCAGAGACTGTATTCAAACCAAAAGAATTCAACATGATTAAGTAACACAAATGAAAGTCCTGTAAATAGCTCAGAGTCTCTTCATCCTATCAGTACAAAGAAGTGAAAGAAGAGAGGACTGTGAAGAAGGTGAGAGTGACATTTCAATAATTGGTGGCTACCTTGTCCCTCAGTGCCACTGATGAGTTATGGAGCAGATTTTTTTTCAGCGTGAGAGAATACAATGCATGAAGAGCCAGCAAAGGATATTGGTGCTAAAAGCTTCCAAGAGAAATGAAAAAAGGTTATCCGTGTTTGCTCTATAATCAGGCTTTTCACTCTGAATGCATGTGAAGCTGGTAAATCTGAGACCTTTAAATCCTTCCAACCTGGAAAAATGAATACACCTGCTTGGACAAGAAAACCTCTGTCCAACACAGTGCTTTTTTCTCTTTCTTTAACAATGCTATCTACTAAAGTGATGCCAGAAAGTGCTACCTGAAGCTGCAGTTGATTTTGATTACGCTGGCACAGTGAATGCGCACCCAGGAAGTTCTGAATGTAGAGGACCTAATTACTACATTAACATGTAAATAAGTTAACTGTTACATGGATTAACAAAAATACTAATGTTCTGTGAAAAAGAGAGCATTGCCAGAAATTATGTAGACTTTATATTGTGCAAGATAACGGTCACTGATTGTTACACTGCGTTGTGGTCTGAATCCAATCCCAAAAGAAAATCAAACCACTTGGATGGGAGAGTAGTTAATATTTTGCAGTTGTACAAACTAGTTGGAGACCACGAACAATTGTTTTCAGTTCCTTTAGCAATTGGCTTCAGGAGCTGAAGTTGTTGCAAAATTTGTTGTGTTGGGCGTGTTTGATGTCAGCTGGAGGTAAAGGTAATGTCCTTCATTTCAGTAGGTTATTTAGCTATCCTCAATTACAGTTTTGTCCGATCATTTCATTTCCCTGAGTTTCTTTGGTCTTAACTGATGTGAGAAAGGGAACTTGGTTTAGCTTTTTGGCCATCAGTAAATTGAGAGGAGAGAGAACACTAGAATAGGGGATAGAAGAAGAAATTGATGAAGCACAAACTTTTAAAGCAGAGCTATTTTTCCCCCTAATAATTATATTATAAACCCTAACTGAGACTGTGATGCATAATTATCCTAGAATATACAGACATCTTCTGCTCCAATACCTTGAATATTGCAGAAGCGTTTGGAATGCTAGTTAATCTTTCAATAAATGTGAAATTTCATTTTTATTATTTAAAATCAGATATAAATAAAATGTATTTTTGTAATTTCTATGTATATATGTGCTGTATATTTATAAAAGTGACTAGTCTGCTACAGTCAGAGAATTTCCATAAACTAAGTGGGAAAAAAAAAAGAAAGAAAGAAAGAAAAAAACCCTGATAATTTTAATGATCAATATAAACATGCTATGTCTGGAGTACACAAATATACATTTGGGTGACTTGGATACTAAACAACCAAAGAAACTCAATCTTTCATATAAATACAAGTCTAGTAAGGACTGACTGCTGTCTCAGTTACCTGTCAGCCAGATAATACTGACCTTATCAGTGTAATACAGCACAGCCAAATTGTGTCGAATCAGTAGCTGGCTAAGAGCATCACACTTTAGAATAACTACTGAAAAACACTGGGCCAAAATCAGTGTGCCACAGAAAGGCTTCCTCTGGTTGGCTTCAGCGGGGATTTCACTCACTGAGAGCAAGGCTGAGTTTCTCTATTGGGCTTCATCTATAAAAGCAAATTTCACTAGATTCCCTTGAAGAGCATTCTGCTTATTTTTCAGTCATTTGGATCACTGTAACATAAGTGCAGACATAGTGGAAGAGCAGCTGACTTTTATTTAACCTAAGCTGGTTCTCAGCTGGCTTGACCTAACCTGGGAAGTGAAACCTACGCTAAGTCGTGTCAGCCACATTTTGCATCAGCTTTATTATCTCAGTTTTTGAATGATTTTTTTTAATGTAAGCCCAGCGAAATTTTGCAAGCAAATGGGCCCTTCTATGCAATGGGAGTGAAACGTGCTGTGTAATAAATTTCTCTATCTTAGACTCCAGTTTTGCAGAGTTATCCTGAGGCTGAAAGTGCGGAAGCAACCGCGATCCCATGGATGGGCACGCTGAAGCCATAGAGCTGGGAAGGGTAATGTAACGAGGTACTCCCAAAAAAGTCACAGGAAGCAGGACATTCCAGTTTTAAACAGCATCTTCTGGACAATTAGCTCTGTTTGTAAGTCTGTTTCCATTCTTAAATTTTAGCAATTAAATAGCTTTATTGAAAAATGTGTGAGGGTAAAGTCTCATATCTCTTACATGATGAATCTTATATCTTGCCGTACTGGGAACTAAAAATTTTGGAAAATGCAGAGATGTCCAGGGTTTGGATGTCTGTAGAAAACAGAAAAACCCCAAGAAAAGCATTTAAATAGCCTTCTAGAAAGAAAAACCGTTTCAGTAAAGTTAAACAAAGTACTCGTCACACTTCTGAGGAAGACCTGTTAGTTTCAGAATTAATTTTGTTTGGTATTATTATGGACGATGTGCAGTCTATTGAATATTTCCTGAACCATCACTCTGAAACCATTGTGGTGCACTTTATTCAGAAAACCATCTTGCATTCTTCATTCATAATACCTTTTTATCCTGTTTGTAATATGTTTCTGTATTTTTTTTTAAGTATAAAGTAAGATTATATCAAGACAGTAAGGACATTCCTGGGAAAGAAAAATCATGCTGTAATATTTATACTGTCTGAGCACAAAGCAATGATAAAGTGAAAATATAGTGTATAAATAATTTGTAATATAATAAACATTTTGTATGGCTACAATTACAATATAGTTTTTCAATACTGATTTCAAAGAAGAAAGTATTTGCGTTTAAAGTTATAACCTCATCCAGGATATATCCATGCCATTTTGACTGAGAAAAAAAGTAGTAATTTAGCTTTTTCTACTTAAAGCCCCAATTTTCTTTAAAGATATGTTAAATGTTTAGGTGAAAGTACATGTTTTCTGTGTACACAAAATGTTGATGTTCTGACCACTATTCGTCTTGAGATTTGTAAATCATCGTAGAAACAGTTGCAAATGAAACAACATAAAATTCCTTCTTGGTATGTGTGTACTGACCACTTTCAGCTGGGAAACTATGTGTGACATTTATTAGCATCAGCAGAACAGTTAATTTAAAAGAATAAGAGGGAACTTGTTGGCAGCCATTTCTTGACTTGCTGGCAGTCATTTCTCGACGTATTTTCTGGATTGGAGAGCAGCTCTAGCACCCAGTCTAGAAATATGAGTAATACTTGTATGTCATAACATTTTGGGTAGAACTTGACAGAAGTGCATGCAAATCCTATATATAGAAATGAGGATTTTAAGTAGTGAAAGTTTTTTTTTTTTCAGACTCTCTCTGAAAAGATGAAACACATAAGAGGTGTGAGATAAAAGGGAGAGGCAGGTAGAAAAAGCGACATTGGGTTGAGTGGCAGAATTATTTTGTTTAAGGGCTGCTATATACCAAGCTGACCACAGTTTCCATTATATTTCAAGACGTGTGACTGTTAAAGAATGAATCATGTTTTAAGGCATGCTTTTTAGCCCTGCATTGCCCATACAAGAGCTGACTGCCAGTTTCTAGAAGTCTGAGGGAGCTTGAAAGCAGCGAGTTTTCCGGGCTAGCAGAAATCACTTCATTTCGCTGCCCCTGCTCATCCTGTGCATGTCTGAGCAGCTCCAAACCCTGTGCCCAACCAGTTACTGTCTTGGTCTTGAGTTTCTTACACATTAACAAATCTCAGTGGCTTCCCAACCCTCAGTGACATGAAACGGCATAGGGAGAGGGATCTGGCATGTCACTCATACCTAGAAAATGGTTGTGCTTGGCAGCTTTCCTTTCATGGGTTAATTTTTAACTCCAGGACTGAGCAACAGATTTCTTTTTTGTTTATCAAAATAATTCAAAATTTTTTTTTTTTTTTTTTTTCATTTTTAAGGATAAGAATGTTCTTCGAGAATGCTTTTTTTTTAACTTTTGCCTTTCTCTCATAAATAAATAACACAAAGCTCAACTTGTGGAAGGGAGATTTATATAGGTCAGTAAATAAATTGCGTACTGACTTGCTCTTGAAAGGAAACTTTCAAGATGGCCAAGTCATAAAGGCAAAGCTGGTTAATACTGCAGAATCTCTACTGAGAATAACTGCATTGCACATCCTTGATCAAAATTGTTTTGCTGTGCCCTAAAAGTTAAAGGCAATCAGAAAACTCCACATCTGGTGATTCCTGTTATTCAGGAATCTTTTTGCCTGGGCTGTGTATAAGACATTAGAGAGGAGACAGAGATTTCTGTGGGGTTCTGAGATAGACAAACTACCCTGTGTAACACCGCTGCCCTTTGGGAGAGCCTTAACACCAACCGACATAAAAACTCCAGCCACCAAAGCCATCTGGCAGAAAAGTGGTTTAGGTCCTGATTTTAAGAATAGTTGTAATGTCCCCAAATCATATAATATTTCATGCTTCTAAAATCACCTTAAGACCATATTCTTAGGAGTATTGTATCATACTCGTGTATATATACATTTGTGTGTCAAAAGATATTTTTTCAAAACTGATTCTGTTTGTCCATCAATTTGTCCCCATTCATTTCAGGTTCCTTAAGGTGTACAGAGGCAGTAGTGAAGAGATAAATCCCAGAGTTGTTCTGTTATGAAGCTCATGAAAGATGAGAAATGGGCTTTAAATACTTAGGTGATCAAATGTATATTAGATGTCTTGAAAATAATTACAAGTATCATGAAAAGTTGGTTCAGGAATTTAATTTATTTTTTTTTGCATTTGTTAAAAATCTTATTTTAAGAAGTGCCTGACTTCGTGAATTTTCCACACTTGATTCATACCCAAGGAGCAGGTTGAAGCTATATTACATTCTGTAAATAATTTTGTAACTTTATAAACACACATTTACCTACTGGGCAATAATGGGTGCAAAGGACTGTAAATCACAAAGAAAGGTGATTCCACTGAGTAACAAAATTTAGACAGCAGGTGAATTTCTCTTCCAAAGTATTCCCTCTTCACTGCAGCCCAGTGCATTTCTGTGCTTTGTAAAGCAGTGTCTGAACACCATAACACACACTGGCATCAGTTAAGGTCCTGTGTATCTGGCAAGGAGATCTGGATGTACGTAAACTTGAAATTCATTCTTTATCTCTGTCTTTATCTAATACTCTCCACACTGCAATAAGGAAAAAACCCAAACACTTTATACTACATCAAACAACTTTTAGTATTTCTTTCTATGACAAAGAGACTGGGAAGACTTTTTCATTTCCTCTTGGTGTTGACTTCTGCAAGCTGTATTCAAGGTCATACTTGATAGAAAAAAAATGAGAGTGAAGCCAGAAATTTTGGAAAATATGATAGAACCCATCTTACTGAGGCTTACATTTTGATGCAGGATTTAACAACCCAACAGAAACAGCTCGGGCCCAACAAAAGGGTCAGTTCTGGGCAGTTCTTTGGATCTCATTAGAAAGCATGTTTTTTAATGCACATGATATTCTCATGCTTTTTTGACTTTTAATTTTCATCTAATGTCTTTCCTGCCATTGCTGTGCATCCTGAATTTGAGTTTTACATCGCGTACACAAAGAAGCGCACTCTTCACCTCGCTGACAGGCTGCTGGTGCGACAGACGTGGTCACCAACACCTGACAGAATTTTTATATGGCCATGGCATTGCATGGCTTCACCCCACCTTGTGCTTTGTATGTTCTCCTATTAGTGCTTAGGCAAAACATGGGGCTGTAGGTAACAATTTCCACTGAAGTTACTGGCAAAACACCTGCTCCCTTCAAGGAGAACAGGGCTGAGCCAGTAACACCTCAGTAAATTAGCCATAACAAGTATCTTGAAACTGTGCCAAGAGAGGAAGGATGCTGTCTGGCCATGGGTGGCTGGAAATCGGGAGGTCGAAGGTCTGTTTGCTCTTCTTCAGGATTTTGGATTGGTCCAAAATGTGATTGTGCCTCGGTGTCCCATCTGTAGGGCCGGGTGAAGGGACTGCCTCTCCTCACTGCCCTGCTGAAACACTGGAACCCTGGACTGTGATGGATACTTTAGTAAGAAGCACTATTTATTACTTCATGGAGCTTTGGTAATTGTTCAGGACTATAAATTACCTGTTCCTATGGTAGCATTTAAATAGACGTGAATTTACAAGGAAAAAAACCACTTCTTGATAGTATTTCAGTATGTTCTAGGAAGCCTTTCCAATAACAGCCTCTACACTTTTTTACAGAGATTTACAGAATTTATATCAATAACTCGTCTCACTTCCCAGGCCCCAGATCTCACTTTCCAAGGAAATGAACTTTTCTTACATCTTTGAATTGTGGAAAGGACTAGCTCTGCATGATTACAAATATCCATGTTATCTTTGGTGTTCACAGCTTGATTCAACTGAATTGTAATGGCTGTGTCTGTGAAACTTGCTCAAAATTTATGAGTGTTTCAGCTGTAAGTGGGAAAATTAATTTTCTGAAGCTGCAAAACAGCAAATTTAAAGCCGAGTCTAGGGATTAAATCGAAAGAATAAGAAAATAAATAATTAAAATTTTATACTATGCAATCAGAAGGAAAATCTCCAAGAACTGGTATGTAAAACCATGCTGATTGGCAGAATTTTGCATATGACTGAAAAGGAGGCATTTAAAATGTTCTGGGTCATTACCAAATTACTACGTTTTTACTCTGAGCCATAGGGTGATTCTAGAAATAAAGCTTATGAGTACCTAGAATAGTTCCTTTCATGTTAGTGGCTGTAGCTTAGCTGAAGTTGTACACGTGTTTTCCTTGGCAATTTTGCACACGAAATAAAATACGTCTTAAAATCTGTGTTGCTGCTCATTGGTTGTTGCTGCCGTGTCCTCTTCTTTAGACCAGCTGGGCCCTGTTTTCCTCGGACCTGCCAGGCTTTGTAGGGGTCCCGTTGCTCATGCGAGGACAGGAAAGGGGTTTTAAGAACTCCACAAGCCTAACTCGAGTATTCCAGCGGTGGCATTCCCTCTGGGAACGGTGTCTGCCTCCCTTGCAGAGGTGAGCAGGGCAGTACCCAGCAGGCCTGTGAGCTCTGAGGACATCTTGGGAGTTCGTGTTTCCTTTGTGAATTTTTGTTCTCACCTCAACGTCTTCTATGCCTTCCCCTATAAATTCAGTCAGTTATTGGGGCTTTTAAGATCATTTACTCAGGTCTAAGTCTTGAGCTGTCAGTCTGAAGTAAAAGGAGGAGGGAAATGCAGCTACGTGCTTTTGACAGGACTGCTTTTGTGTAATTTGTGATGCCAGAAATTTGGAATAAGAAGTTCCTTTTATTACTACTTTGTAGTTTCACAGGAAAAAAGAGGCAGGGAAGGATCTTCCAAAAATAGAGGATGAATGAACTTCCTGGTGTACGTATCACTACTAAGGTTCTAGACAGATGGCATAATTAAGATATAATTTTTTAAATGTCAATATGTATATATAAGATACATAAGATCTTATATAAGATATATAAGAATCTTATATAAGATTTATATAAGATATATAAATATCTTATATATATGCTGTGACTGGGAGTACTTAAACTGCCTCAAGGGGTTGTTCTGGTTTTTCTCAAGATACACCAAAATCTGAGCCTCTTTCACAAATGTACATTTTTAGTGTGTAACAGAAAACAACTGACTCGTGTTTTTAATAATTATACGTTTCCTTGGAAAAGAGGAATGCACCACTTATGGATTGCATCCTGATTGGCAACTCCCTGAGTCAGTATCTAGATGTCAGCAACCTTAAGAAACTCCACCTGCCAGACAAACAAAAGAGGACAAGTTTCCCAGAGTTGAGTGCTGCTCAATTCCCCTACTTCCTGTTGAGATATTAGCTCTGAATTTTCAGGGCAGGAGGATCTAAAATGCAGCACACGCTGCTGGAAACAGAAAAATCATTTTATGATGGCTTACTGCTTTTGGATTTCCTTTGTAATCTGTCCCTGAGCTAATTAAGGCAGCTTGACTTGAAGATTAATTTAAGTTCTAATGATCCATTGTAATAAGGCTGAATATCTATTTGGACAATTTTAACATGGCAAGCTCACACACAGCAGTCTGAAATTTAATGGACCCAACTGTTTGGTATAAAATAATTTAAAGTTTAAATGCATTCTGATTTTTGAATGGCTTTGTATGTCATTTTTCCCATCATAAAGCAGCCAAGGCCATTTGAGGTTTCAGAAGTGGGACCTGAGGGCAGCCCTTGGGGAGCACCTGGGTATCACTGCAGGTGCAGATGTGGCTCTTCCATTGCTCAGCCCTCAGGCTGGCTGTGAAGGGGTGGCACTCTGCTTTTTGAGAAGCTTGCTTTGTTTTGAGCTAGAAATGGGAGCAACCTACTGATGGTTTGAGATCTCTGCCTATGAATCGAATTTGTAGCCTAAGACTTCCTTCTTGAATGCAATAGGGATAGATTTGTTGAGTCACAAGGCAGCTACGTGAAAGAGATCTGAACAGTGCTAAATGTCAGGTTTAGCCTCCCTTGAGCAATCTAAGAGAAGAGAAACAATTAAGAAAATGCATGACACATTCTTTGTGAATAAAAGAAAATGCAGTAAGAATCCTGTTCTTTTTTGTCTAATACATGGCTTAATTTTACAAAAGAAAGGATAAACAGATCAGCTTTGAGATGAAACCATAAGCCCTCAGATGAGAGCAAACCACTGGATTTAACAAGGTCAGGAGGAAACAGAGCAGAAAAGTAAAGGTAAATAAAATGTATAGGGGCAAATGAAAATCAGCGTATGTGCCATTATGTATTAATAGCCTGTTTTTTCTAGAGAAAGGGTTTTGACCAAAGCATCCTGATGGAGGAGTGCTGCGGGTGACACTGGCCAAGGCTAACCATTCTGCTAAATTCCATGATCCAGATGATTTTTTGAGCAGGTGTGTGGGCCCAGGCAACTCTTAACTGAGATTACACATTAACTGATGTTATTCCTTGCGTTATCACCCAGTAATTAAACAACAAGTGTCGTTTCAACATAAAGCCCATATGAAAAACAGAACAACAGATGGAAAATATTTAAACTGTGTGCCTTGAAAAGCAGCTCTGTTTAAGCCAAGAAAACCCGAGTGAATAATGGCTGATGAGAGCTGGATGTAAAGTGAAAGACTTGGTAAAAGCTGAGAAGTAATTGTTAGGAAGCAGCAATTCCAAAACCTTCCTAGGCCCTTGAAATAACCCTGGAAAATTTAGGGTGGTTTAGGAACGAAATTGATCTGGACACTGAGAAAATGAAGATAGTTCCTCTGCTACCTAACTTGATTTTAAAGCTCTCACTTCTGCACAAAGCCTTTGAAGGCCTCTGTGTATTGGCCCTTTTTGTCCAATCCAAATTTGTTTGCCAGTATTTAGTTTAGGCACTAACAAAATTCTCATTTTCATAGTAATCAACAATTTCAGTTTAACCATCCACATTTTCACAGCAATTAATCGTTTCTGCTTCAGCCTCAAAACCCTTTGAGAGACTTTTCATCCTCTTTCTGCAGAGGGAGCAGTGAAACACTGCAGCCCAGATTTCCAAAGTGTCCTGGTGTTCATTTGTAATCACATTAAAATGTGATTAGTGTAGTTTGATGATTGACAAATGGGAGTTATAAACTAGATTTTTTTTTTAACATAAACTCTACAGTGTACAGTAGATCAGAATGTGGCTGGAAAGATTGAGGCAGTATAAGGACAAATAATGCAATAAGCAGTATGAGGAAATAAAATTTTGATATCATATTGTGTTAAAATATTTCACAGCCCATCAGCTTGAACACAGTTTAAAAAAACAGAGATTAAAATACTACTCTTAGAAATAAAGCTGTTTGCCAAAACAGTGCAGCTTCAGGGTCAGTTACTTTATTATTTCATGCTGCCACCTACTGCTCTGGAAATGGAATAGGAAAAAGTAATTGGGATATTTTTATCAGTCTGAGGAGCCTATTTACTACTTTGTGGCATTATTCTCCACGCCATGTGTGGCATTACTTTTTGAGTACTAAATGCTCTCCTGATCTTCAATCTGTCATCCCTGCCTGTGTCCATTTTTCCTCGTGAAAGGAAGCGCTTTCCAAACACAAGGATGTTGTCGCTTCAAAAATTGCCACAGGCTTTAGCCTAAGCACTGTTATTCCTAAAATAATAGTAAAACGTCAGTTGACAGTCAGTGCCATATGACTGCTCTGTTAAAACCCAACTCAAGCCACTTCTGCAGTGCACAAGATTGCAACTTCTGCAATCTTGTGGTACACTAAAGACAATAAAGGAATACACTGTGATCGAAACAAAGATTTTTAGGTTAACATGAAAGTAGTTTTTAAAAGCTGGTTTAGAGGCTTAGGACTTTTGACCATATCTATTTACTCAAAATTGCACTTAATATACTTAGAACTGAAAGGAAACAAAACAAAGCTCAACTATAATTTGTATTGCTGTTTCTGTGTTTCCCAGCTACAGATGTGGACTGCTGGGAATCCTGACAACAGCAGTGTTGATTTCTTGGTGTTTCTGAAGAAAACACTTCCTGCATAAAGTAACTGGAGAAAAGAAAAAAGTTAAAACATACAGTAGTGTTATCAGTAACTAGCACCAGATAAATAATGCACAAAAAAAAGTCAACAATATGCTATATTTTTAATTTGGTAGGAGAAGAGCATATAGTGAGTAGAAACCCAACATTGAAGACCCAACAGAACACTTGATAGTGATAGAGTGACAGAATATCCAGCTGAAATAATCCTCAGTATGTTGGCCATTACTTCAGGTTCTGCATTGCTTTCATGCTTTGTATCTTCTTTTCTTCCAGTGCCTTCAGAATTTTATCTAAACAGGAATGAAATATAACTTGTCATTAATGATGTCATTAGTAATTTACAATACTTTTAAGTAAATCAAATAACGTATTAAGCAAACTAATAATCCTTACAATTCCTTGGCTAGCAAATATCTGAAAACTAGCGTTTCTCAAAATAACAGATATTAAAAATGGAAAGATGTGTGTATTGCTCTAACGAAGGGAAAAGTATATGCAAACTACCAATCAGAATCTCTTTTGAGATCTTCCTTTGAATTCACATATCTGATGGACATTTTTCCTGTGTTCTTGTAACCTTTGCACTCCTGAAAGTTTCCTGACTGGCAGCCTGTGGCCTTGTAGGAAGTGATGAGCATCATGTCCTTACAGTTGTTGGCCTCACAACTGGTACTCTAAGTACCGCCATCATCTGCTGACCTATTTCATTTCCTGCATTCTCTCCATGGCCGGCAGGTTGTCAAATTAAAATGCCAAGCTCATTAACTGGAAATAATTTAACTGGAGATTTTTTTGGTCGGTTGGTGGTTTCTTTTGGTGTGCGTTGTTTGGGGTGGGGGGGGGCGGGTTTTTTTTGGTTTTGGGTTTTTTTAATGCCTCCAACTATCTGTGGCCTTTGTTTTACATCAAAGCTGATGAACAACCGCAGGTTCCCATTACGAGCCGATACATTTTGCATGTACAAACTCCCTCTCGGCTTGACAGGCGCCTGCGTTGGGTTTTTTGTTGACACTCAGTGACTTTGGGGGTTTTGTTGCTTTGTGCAACAGTGACTACACCCGTAGTTCTTGCGACTCCTCTAATTGGTGCCCCCAGCCGGCTACCCAAGAGCCGTGGTAGCTGACACGGGACAGTGGCCTTTCTCCCTG
>VZRQ01011255.1:122125-164076 GCA_013397975.1 Machaerirhynchus nigripectus | reverse complement strand
CGAGGCGTCCCGGGACAGCCCCCGCGGATGTCCCCGAGGCTCCCCGGGACAGCCCCCGCGGATGTCCCCGAGGCGCCCTCCTCTTCGGCCGCTCCCCGAGCTCTGCCCCGCGCCCTCTCCCAGCGTCTTCCCAGTTTTCCTGTGGAAAGGTGTTTCACCCAGCGGTTCTGTTTCTGGGCTGGGCACGCGGTGTTCCAAAGGGTGCACTAAGCTCTGGAAGTAGCATTGGTTAAAAGAAGTGAGGAAGGCGCTGTCCTAAGAATCTTAGCTTTTAGAGGTTTGTCTTCAGGCTGTATGTGAAATAAGCAAGATGCTGACCAGGGAACGATGGTGGTGATGAAAAGAGGGAAAAATCCGTCTTCATGTGGTTGCTCTTGGATGGCTAATGCTCTGCATATCTGCTGTTCAGGATTACGAGGTTGTGGGGGTTTTGGCAGGATAGGTGTTTCCCTACTCCCCAAAATTTTCTTTTTTTTTTTGTTTGTATTTGACAATGAGACCTGTCATTAATATGGATTGGTTTCTATTTCTTTAGCCTTACCTCTTTCCATTAAATATGACACCCCTCCTCCAGCCCTAGGCAGCAAGTGAGGGCATTGCTGATTGCTTCTGTGGAGCTCGGAACAGGCCAAAAAGACCCTCTCAGCTTCCAGCGGGAGGACTTTTGGGATGGATTTAAGCTGATTTGAGGTATTCTGGGCAACCCTAGTAAGAGAGGTGCTGTACCGGTGCTGTTGATAAAGGACTGATGACTGCAGGGGCTGTGGAGGTTAGTCAGGATCAATAAATTCACTTAAGGTGAAAAGCCCACTGCACTACTAATGCAGCCTGGAGCAGACTTAAACAGTACACAGCCCCAAAGGGACTGCTGTGTGCTCTGGAGTAAATTCCATTTTTCAAGCCCTTCCTTGAATTAAAAGATTTTCTAGAAGCAGAACTTCTAACTGCAGTGTTCTGTGCTGTGAGCCAGTACTGATGTGAATGTTTTGAAACTTAGCAGATCTACAGATGCTAGCTGTCACCAGAGTGACAGTCAGTGCCCTGAGAAGTGGTAGGGACAGAAAAACAGTGCCACAAGTCACTCAGTATTTTATTTTAACGTGCACTGGAGTGTGCTCTGAGTTAGAGTTAATGCACGTTGTGTTACATGCAGTGTGCTTACGTAATTAAAATTCCAGTGCCAGTACAATCCCAGCCCAGGCTGCACATTTTGTAAAAGGGACACACCTATTTGAAATAAACACTGATCAGATGAGAAGTCTGATAACAAGGTTCTCTCTGGGCAGCATGTTCCAGTGCTCAGTCACCTGCAGAGTAAAGAAGTTTTTCCTCATGTTCAGGTGGAGTTTCCTGGGCATCAGTTTCTGCCCAGTTTTGTGTGCTATTGCTGGGCACCACCGAGCAGAGCCTGGTCCATCCTCTGACCCTTCCCTGCAGACACTGACAGACATTGATAGGATACTCTCTCAGTCATCTCTGCTGGAGGCTGAACAGGCCCAGCTCCCTCAGTCCATCCTCGTAAGAGGTGCTCCAGTCCCTTTATCATCTTTGTTACCCTCCACTGGCCCCGCTCCAGGAGCTCCTCATCTCTCTTTGTCCTGAGGAGCCCAGAGCTGGGCACAGCACTCCAGATGTGCCTCACCAGGGCTCAGCAGAGGGGCAGGATCACCAACCTCAACCTGCTGGCAGTGCTTCCCCTAACGCACCACAGGATGCCATTGGTCCTCTTCCCCACAGGGCACGCTGCTGGCTCGTGGACAGTTTTTTGTCCACCAGGACCCCCAGGTCCTTTTCCACATCCACAGAGCTGCTTTCCAGCAGGTTGGTCCCCAGCCTGTACCAGTGCATGGGGTTATTCCTCCCCAGGTGCAGGACCCTTTGGCCTTTGCTGAATTTCAGACAGCTCTTTTCTGCCCATCAAGGCTGTCGTTCTATGGGACGTGAGAAAAACTCTGCGTTCAGCAGAGGTGTATTTGCCTTATTTATACAGCGTTACACACATGTCAAACACCTGCCTTCACCCTTGCCATTGAAAATCTGTTACCAAAATTGGGAACATTTAATCCTGGGTTGATACAAAGATCAGAGTTTTGAGGTGCATGGGGTTATCGTGTGGCAAACGTGCCACGATGCTGGTTTTTGGCCAGCAGTTGCAGTAGGGCCGATAGCTACACAGGTGTGATCCGGTAGAGGGAGGCAAACACACACTTGTTAGCGTGGCACAGTTTGTCACGTTTAGCACTTTCTTCTCTGTGTGTTTAAGTGCTGATATTTGAAGAGCTTTTGAGAGTGTTTGTTTTGGAGACGCAAATCTTTTATTTATCTGGCCAGCAAAGTCTGTAGTGACAGTATTCCAGCCACTACTTTTCTACATACATACATACATAAAAACTCTTTGAAACACGTTTTTTTTTTGTTGAGAGAAGTTAAGGATAGTGAATTGAAATCATGAAGTCTGAGGGCAGCTAAAATACTCTCACATTACTGGCAGTAGTAGTTAGACAGCAGTGTTAATGACAATAACCACTGATACTCAGAAGTGCTGAGTGTGTGTGTGTGAATTTGTGTTTTCACACAGTTTTTTTATCTGTAAAAGCCACAAAAGCTCTTCCCCTTTAATGATAAATTTTTATGTCAATTTTAAAAATCCTCAGATTTTCATTACACTGACATATCATGAAAAGTAATAGCAAAAAGTTGGATTTAACATCTAATGTGTTATTTAAAATGTAGACTAATAAATCCCATTGTTGCACTTAGTTGAGAATTGTGCTGGTGTTTGAGCATGGATATTCTGCCTTCTTTTTAGTTTAGCTTTTTTTAGCTGAGTTGTCTTTTTTTCCTGTCCTTTATAGTTGATTTCATTGTATTGGAGCTCCTGGTTGGTCCAACAATGTATTTTACACCAACTTCTGACTTTCAGCTCCCAAATTCCCAGCCTTTTTTGCCCGTCATTCGGGTTCTGCAGCAAAAATTGCTGTATTCTCTCCTTTTTAGCAGAAGAGCTTCTAAAAATCTCCACAGGAACTAGTGTGCTGTGCTCCCAAAGCCTGTGTTCGCAGGCAGTGAGCCGTGACCCTCCTGCTCCCCTTGTTCCTTCCTGCTCCTTGTGCTTGTTGTCTCTCACATTTGTGACATTCTCTTAATGAGAGGTAGAAGGGCCCTGCTATGTGTCTGAACTATTGTCCGGCCTCTAATTTGTCCCCTGATTCTGTTTGAAAACGTGCTGGTGCTGTTCCACCCAATCCCCGTTTAGACATGTGACTTCCACCACAGCGTAGAATAGAAATTGTAGTAATTTTAATAAATGCATTAAGTTTATGGGGCTAGGTTTTGGTAGCTGGAAAGAAGAGAAGCTACTGGCAGAAGCTGCTAGAAGCTTCTCCCGCCTCTGATGGAGCCAATGCCATTGGCTTCAAGATGGATCTGCTGCTGGCCAAGGCTGAGCCAAGGGTGAGTGGCATTATTTTCCCCCAGTCGAGCCTGTTTTGCCCGTGACACTCACTGGAGTGGGATTTCTCCCTGCCCTTGTCTCAGTCCATGAGCCTTTTGTCATATTTTCTCTCCCCTGCCCAGCTGAGGAGGGGAATGGTAGAGTGGCTTTGGTGGGCACCGGGTGTCACCAGGTTGGCACCAGGGCCAACCCACCACAATAATCTACATTATTTGCTATGAATAACATGTAGCTATTTTTCCTGAGTTCGCCCTGGTTACAAAGTAAAGGCTTCACTCTATAACCTGTGGGATTTCTCAGCGAAACAAATTCCAGAAGGATGCCACCCCCTTCCCCTTCCCTGATGTGTGTCTGGCCTGCCACACGTGTCACTTTATGGTGATGCAAACCAGTGTGAAGTGGGCTATTTATAAAGTCTCAGAGCACTTTGCCAGCAAACTTAAAATTAACAGAGAGCAACTAATTAACAATTATACAACTTGAAAGAAGTGCTAATTAAAAAGTTTTTAAGAGATGAATTTTCAATTGAAATACAAAATTAACCAGAGACTTGGTGCCTGAAATAGAAATTTGGACTGATTAGCAGAAATGCAAAAAAGCACTAGCTGTGTAAGAAATGAATTTTTAAATTTCCTCTTCAGGTAAGTCCATGCCATGTTTAGGAGCTGAAGAAGATGTGCTGTTTTGGTTAGAAGGTATAAATCAAACTGGTTTTCAGTGTTGTTGTTTCAGTCTTACAGTGTTTATGGTGTGTTCAATCACACAAACTGGAGAAACCATGACTGCCTCTCTCTGATGATTTCTGTGCCACTGAGTTCAAAATGCCTGCCTGATTTGAAGAACACAAAAGGAGGTAAGAAACAAGAAGTTTTCTGGAAGACAGGAGTTGCTTAAAGGGATTCAAGTCTGGTAACTAGGGAACCTTTTTATGTTTTGAGGTTTTTTTCCTCTTTGTCATTATATCTTGTTCTTCTATGCAGTGTTGTGATTGGGAATCTGGTGGCTTTAGGAGTGGCTTAGATGTTACATTTTTGTCAGTCAAAGTGGAGCAGGATGCATAAATGGAATGAAAGCAGCATTAAAAACCAATCTACCTGGAGGCTCTCTGAAAATCTCTTTTGAAATTCCTTGGGTTTATTCATTTTATCTTCTGCACAAGTATGTGTAGGGCGATGGAGAAGAAGTGAGATTATTCTGGTAGAGCAGAGTAACGCCTGCATGTTAATTGAACAGGTAAATACTTTGATTAGCTCCGTTTCTACCTCAACCTCAGTTTGTGCATCTGAGTTAATGATGGGTGCTTTTTCTTTAAACATGAATCTTTGTCAAACCCTGATGGTTGTCTCCAAATATATCTCTAGGATGACCTAGTTTCTGAAACGTAATTTTTCATAGTCTCTCTCTTTTCAGGAGATGCCATTGTTTTAGTTGTGTACTTGGCAATTTAATAAAGGAAATAATGAGACCTCCTGTGAAATGAGAAAGCTGAATTCCGGTGAGCATTAGACAAGAGGTCTGGGTTCAGTGCTACTGAAATGAGTCATCTTAGCAGGTGAGGGTGCTCAAAAAAGGCGCAGTTCACCACATAAAAAATTAAAGAGATCCCAATCCATGCCAGCTTTGAAATAATAAAACTCCTGAATAGGCCTGAAGGCAGACTCACATCTTGCTCCTGGCTGTTATTGTGCCACACTCCCAACACCTTCTGAGATTCCTGTTGTAGAGCCATTTAGTCTTGGCTCAATAAGCACTACTAGCATTGACAATAATAAAGTTTACTTAGCAGTACTCAAATAGGTTGCATATTCTGTTTTTTCCTGTTTTGAATTGTATTGTCACCCAGTTATTTTTCTTTGTGTGTTGGGAGTTGACACTGTCATAAATGCGTGCATTTTCGGATGGTGGTGTGATCTATAGGTCCCAACATTTATTTCGGAGGCTTTATGCCTCTAAAATTCATATGGATTTCACTGTGAATATACAAATACTCATAACTTAATTCAAATAGGCATTTAAAAAAAAGCCTTTTCATGGGTCTGTAAGATTTGTTCTGGAATAGTTTTGCAGTATAATTAGGGACTAAGCATTGAGATAAAAGCTTACCACATCTTTAAGGGTCAGCATTGTGTAGTGTTTTTTCAGAACTGTGTAAGTATTATTGGCATGTAGGGTGAGGTTTTTTTCAATAGTTACTGTAAAAGATAGTTTATCCTGGTTATCCTCAGGATTAGAAGTGCTGCAGTTTGGAGACGTAGATGGTTTCCAATTATAGGAGCAGTGGAATGTGAGTGGTCTCTGATTCACTGGTGAGTCTCTTCAGAGCTGCAGCTGTCCTATCAGGGAATGGGAAATCACATCAGCAAGTGCAATCTTTGCTACTTACATTAACTAAGAGTAATGGAGACTGCCTTGTGCCAAACATAACAGCCCAGTGATTGCAGTTGAAACTGTATTATAATGGCACAAGGAGTTTCATTAAGAGTCATTTTCATCACACAGCGTAGCTGATTCGGAGCGGAAATGTCATTCGAGTGTTTCAGTGCAGTGCCCTTGCTCACTCTGCTGGTGCTGTGCATTGATGAAGAGGAATCATGAGAAAAGTAGAATTTTCTTTGGAGCCGATTAAGGCTGCTTTATTGAAGTGTACAAACAAGATGTGTGGTTCATAAACAGGAATAGCAACTGGTGTATGCTGACTGATTGTTTAGCTTTCCTCTGTTATCAGCTTAACTTTGCTTGAAATAGATTTCCCCCAAAGCATTAGTGTTTCTAGCTTTTGGCTGTTTAGGCAGGTGTGTTACGGTAAGTTTTCTGCTGCCCCTTGGAAAATTGTTTTCCTATCACTGCAGCTAGCTCATTTGGACAACGGTGCCCTAATACAGTGAAAGATGAACCTTCAATTAATTCTGGGGCACCTCTGCTGTTTTCTTACTTTAAGGACTAAATTACAGCGAAAACATGAACAGGTCATCTCATTTAGGCCCGTGTTTGGGGGTAGAGGGAGGGAAAATACAGTGAAGACTTGCTGGCTATTGCCACACACTCACAAAAATATGAAAGGAGGCATTGTCTGTGAAAATGACCTAGAGGGAGAAGTAGCAGCAGGGAGAGCACGAGGAGGACCTTGTGAATAGATGTGCTGTCAGGAGCATAAGGCACCCCTCCGGCGTGTTGCTTTCTAAAAATCAGGTATTATGTGCAATCTGGTGTATTCCAAAAGAAAATGGGAAGTCTGGTCACAAGAGTTTTCCTAAGACCTGAGGCTGAGTCCTGCCTGGAGAGGGAACAGCAGCTGTTGCTTGTGGATGCCATCTCCCACCTTGCAGGGGATGGTGGAACAATGGACTCCTCCCTGAG
The DNA here is from genome assembly GCA_013397975.1 of Machaerirhynchus nigripectus. Lineage (NCBI taxonomy): Eukaryota > Metazoa > Chordata > Aves > Passeriformes > Dicruridae > Machaerirhynchus > Machaerirhynchus nigripectus. The sequence continues at coordinate 157,265 of VZRQ01011255.1, read as the reverse complement.
CAGGGCTGAAAGGCATGGCTTGAGAGTTGGGAAAAGAAGGCTGGACAATTTAAAAAGTGGGTAGAATCCAATGTGAGGCAGCTGCATCAGCAACACTGCACTGGCAGTGGGTTATTGTGTTTATTTGAAATGTCCTGCTGGACACCTGCGGCACATTTTCCTCCTTGGCTCTTGATAAAGTTCAAAATATGAATATTAAGCCACAGGCCAAGCCAGACGAACCTAACAAAGCTGTGGCTAAGTGTCATTTTAAGGCATTGGCTAAGAAGGCCTTTTCCTTTATAGCTCACATGAAAGTTGTCTAAAAATAATCTTTGTCCCAGTTATAGCGAAATAGCCCCAGCACTGGGAGGCTGGCTGGATCCTCATCCCCCTGGAGCTGTGCCAATGATCACACTTCCTCTGGTGCCAGTGCTATTGCTGTGGGTGATGTTGGTTAAGGTAACATTAAAGCTGGATCGTTTACAATTAACTGCTATGTGCTAATTAGTTAATGGATGGCATGCTCTTACTCATTTGCTAAAATTATAGGACTCATCTTCATAACATACCTTGTACTCAGAGCACAGTTTTGAACAAGATGTGTGATCCTTTTAGTAAATAAACACCTCTTGTGTTAAGCTGCATCCATCCCACTGACCACATTTGTGGAGGGGCGTAAAGCAGCAAACGATATCCAACCACCCCAGGGGAAATGCATCACAAACGAAACAGGATGCACCTGGGAGAGGGTGTAATGAAAGCAAATGTGTGGCTTCAGCCGATTGGGTATTTCTAATTAGGCCTGAATGGTTCATTTTCATGGATAAGTGTATATCCACGTGGTTGTGGGGTGCTTTCGTGGTGGTTCATGGTGGGTGCCTTTTGCTTTTACTGCCAGCAGATGTCTCTCTTGATTATTGCACGGGGCTGAATTGAAATCTGATTTACCGCCCATGGACAGCAGGGAAATGCCTCATCCCAGCCTTTCCCGATGAACTGCAATCCTGCTCTGTGCAGGAATGTATCGAGGTGAGGTAGCCAAGGGTGAATATGTGCAAACGTCACCCACGTGCGTGTCAGTGCCACGAAAAATAATAATGGAATGATGCTCTCCAGGGAAAACAATTTGAGGAATACCTCATTTGATTTGTCTGCTGAAGATTATGACAGAAAAAAGTGAGGGCTCAGACAAAGCTTGAATAATCTAGCTGAATGAAAAATCTCTTACCTAAAGCTGAGAGAAAACATCTCGGGTATAATCATGAAATTGCTCAAGTGCCGTTTTAGATAATTTTCCCCAGTTCACATTCTGAGCTGAAATAATAAAGTAACCTAAGTAGGGGTGGCAAATAGATATTATAACCTTTTATATTTTTGACCTTCGCTAATACTGAAATGAGTTTTTGAATGAGAAAGTGGAATTTGAGGAGAAGCTTGAGCAAAGTGGGATTCGACTGAGTCTGACAAACAGTAGGGGAAAGCCTTTCAGGGGGTAGCTGCTGAGATGCTGAGAAGATGAGGGCAAGGCTTAAGTTGTCTCTTGTCGGCAGCGGGATGGCCAAAGATGTGATGTGTTTGAAATTCCAGCTGCTCTGATGGGTGGCAGAAATTCTGACATGCTGAAAAGGATGTCAGAGAGAAAGGGAGAGGCTGGAGAAAGGGAGAGAAGTCACAGCGGAGGTTCAGCTCGTTATGGAATAGAGTTTGGCATGTAAATGTGGAAATTAATTAATTAGTATATGTTGCAGAAGAAGTGGTCTGAAAATAAAGATTAAACCGGACAAGGATTCACTAGGGACTTTCTCCTTATTAGCAGAGCCTGGTGCTTCAGCCTGCTGCTGAGATAAAGGTTCACAGGAAGCATAAGGAACTTCAGAAATAGAAGGGATTATTTAGTGGTGAAAACAGGGCAATGGAAAGGGTCCAGTTTTACCATGCTGAATGAAAATGGGGGTGGTGTGTCCAAGCAAGCGTGTGCAGCATTAGCAGGCTCTTAAAAATAAATCTTGCTGAAATGCAAATGCATTTTCCACCCAGCTCCCTCAATAATGGTCCAGGTGGGGGTGTGGTGAGGGCAGAGATTCATTTGTCTTGTGGTGGAGCAAGGAATTCTCCCCAGTGGATACTCTTCAGGTGCAACACGAGTACAGTGCTAGAGTGAGGATCTCATCTGCAACATGACATCAGTGGTTAGCGTAGCAGGATTTTTCCTTTTCAGATACACACTTCTGGAGAATCAGTTAGAAATGAAGCCTCATAGAATCCCTAAAGAAACCTGCTGTGTATTTTTAAAGTGTTTTTTAATACAAACCCTTTAGGAAACTGTGACACATCTCCAAAAGGATAGATACTTCAGTAAAGCACTGCTAGAAATAAATTCTTTTATTGTGTTTTGTATTACTTTTCAAGTTCTTCTAGTTTCTTTTATGAAAAGCTATTTCTCTTTCATTGTGAGAGCGTTTCTGAGGGAAATACGAATCTGATATCAGCAGATTCCACATAGGGTTGTTTCAGGGATATGTGTAGTTTCTGAAGGCACAACTTCCATTATAAGGAAAATGAAAGTTCTCCTTTTTTAATGAACCACACAATATAAGAACAAAGAGGCCCTTGATAACTTCACAACAAAGAAAAGCAAGAGAGTCTTATTTCCAAGCGTGTAAGCAGAGATTTTTTGAGCGTAGAATTCTAGATATGCAGAAGTCAGAAAAATCCTGGATGGCAAATTACCTTTAAGACAGAGGCAAAATGGATGTCCATTTTCCTGGCTGGCTTTGAAAATGTCAGTCATGGAGTTTCCCTTGCGAATGTAACCTTTGAGCTGCTGCCCTGCTGCATCCTGTTGCTCTGCATACCCCAGGAAACAGTGGAACAGCTCTCTCCAAACACAAATTGATTTGTTGGAAGCTGTGTTTCTGCACAGCTGCTCAGACCTTATTCCACTTGTGTGCTTGTTTGTATAGAGTGAATACTGCATGAAACCATGACTGGGGGTTTTGCTGATAGGAGAGGATAGATAATTGCTGATAAATAATTTGGTTAAATTGCTGATCACTAAATTAACATTGATTTACTGAATTGCCATGCTTTGCTGGGAAGGGAGAGACTTCTTGCTTTCACCATGTTCTGTGGAAATCCAAGTCATTTGGCTTCAAGTCACAATCTGCCTCTGGAATTAAGACTAGAGAATAAAGACACTTTATTCATAACATTCCTGTTTTGTCAACCTTGCCTGGATCTCATATTTACCCTCTCTGAATAGAAGTAGTATGGATCAGCACGTGTTCAGTGCTGCTGTGGATTTTGTGGCATGGGAAATGATGTCTGGGCTTTGAAAAATGGATGGTCAATGAATTTATGGCTGTTAACAGCACTGCAGTTTGCAGAGATGGAGAAAATATTACTCAAATAATGCTCAGAATCTCTACTAATTGGCAAAATTAGGATTATTTTCGCTTTTCTCTAGTGCTGCACAGCAGGTACTGCACATAAACCTTCTGTTTCATGCTGTGATGCCTTCAGTCTTGAAATGTTTGGTCTGCACTGGTCACTCCATGCACCCTGCTCTGAGCAGGCCGGAGGACGAGGTGGCCTCTGGTGGTCTCATCCCACCTAAATCGTTCTGTGAGTCTTTTCTGTGACAAGAGACAACTTTCGGTCCCATTTCTAGGGAAGACAACTATGTAAACAGGTTCTGCAACCTTGGTGGTCCTTTGCTGCTTTGTTTGTTAGTAAATTAATCTTTAAAACCAATTTAGGTAGTCTAAATATTCCATTACATTTGAAGTGAGTGGGGATATTTTTATTGGCAGCAAAAAGGTTTAGATCAGACTTTCTAAACATAAATTTTCACTTATTGTAAACATAGCAAAAATCTCTTAATTTTTATGTAATTCTAATCTTTAAAAAGATGCCCTTTTCTAAAACTACTTTTTCTAGGGGGGAAAATAATATAAAACCCACATTTAATATGAAATGTCTAATAAAATCAGCTTTAAAAGCGACTTAGTTTTAGGTTTAAGTCATTTATGCTGTTTGATACTAGAAATCAGTATATTTTTCACCCTATGAGATTTTGTTTATGTTTTATATTTCATTTATGAAGTTAAATTAGATATGCATCTGGATGTAGACACTTTCATTTATATTATTTTAAGACCCCTTTGTATTTTTTGGTTTCAGCAATGCAGAAAAATATCAAGTTAAAATAAGTCTGATTTAGAAAGCCTTGTAGTTTTATTTATATAGTGTCCTCAGAAAGATAATTTCTGTAATGTTTGGTCGAATCTTTTACGTAGTATCTAAAATTTACTTTTGAATTATTTGAAGATGTGATTCCCAAATGGTACCAGCAGTCTGATACAGAGTAAGACACAAGAAATGCTAAACTAAGGATGCCATTATTCAAGGTTTCATTCACATTAAGATGTATCTAAGTGAATATTATTTCTTTGACCTTCATCTTTCTGTGTTCCATGCTCATATATTATTTTAATATGATTTTTATCAGTGTATATGAGCTTCATGTAATGCTATAGTCCACTAACATTTGCCTTAATAGTTCTGCAAAATTTAATAAGTGTATACTGCAGTCACAGTTTATCCTGATCTGTAATTATTCTTCTGAACTTTCTTTGTCATTTTAGGCTGAAGTACCCAAAGCTCCTTGTTATAAAGCTTTTTTTTCAAAGTGACTATGAAAATTGGTTGGGTAATTGAAGAAAGATTGAAATACACACAACTGCACACGGTGTGTGCCTGCACAATTGATGCACTATTTAGAATTTACAGCTGTTATGAAGATCAAAGCAAACAGGCTGGTTATCTCTGTGCCTGTAATGAGATACACTATGGGGAAATGTATTTTAAGGTCGTTGCTTCTCGTAGGAAAGAACACAGCACTTGTAATGAAGTCTTTCCAGGAAAAAAGAAATTTGCATAGGTGATGTTGTGTTTTCCTTTCTGGGAATGCCCAGTCCACAGCAAGCCATGGATGTGTTTGAAAACATTAAGGGAAAGCTGAGGAGGCAGTGGGAGCTGTGTGATTTGAAGGTATGAGCATGGGAGAGGCCCCTGTCTGTTCCTTCAGGCAGGGGCTGGCTGAGGAAGACCTGCCCAGGGAAAGAGAGAAGTCATCTTGCTTTTTGAAACAGCAGTGATAGGAACAGCCTGGGAATATGGGAGTGTTGATCCAGATTTGGAGCAGGTTGCTGAGCTTTATTGTAAGGTGCTCCTGGACATCTGGAGACGTGCAGGGCTCTGGTTTTCCCTGTGCCATGGTCGGGCTGTGTGAGGCCTCTTGGAGCAGTTCTGCTGCAGTTTCCCTTTGCCACGGCAAACTTCTACTTCTGTTGTGCTTGGGAATACGACACTTAGGGATGGCTTTGAATCTGCAGGTATAATCAATATGAGTTTCTGTGTTCTTTATTGCTTCGTGCTCACTGCAGTCACTTTGTAGTGCTTGTGCTGACTCCGAGGTTGTTGCCAGATGCATTTTAAGCAGTTGCCTTTTTTTCTTTTTTTTTTGAGTATTTTTAAAGTGAGAAGCCAATTGTCTTTTTGTTTTAGTGCAATTTAGGGATCAAATGAGGCAACTGAATTCAGCAGCACCAAGCATGGAGGAAACCTAATACTGCTCTGTTTTGATGTGACATAGGCATGTTTTATTTGAAAATCAATTGTTAAAAAAGTGTTAAATTTTCAAGAGCAGAGCCCCAGGCCATCCCTCTCACAATGCAGCTACCTTGGCTTCTTGCCTGGCTAGAGCTGGAATCTATAGTCGTTTCACAGTATGCCAAGTTACTAAATCAGAATTTAGCCCAAAAGGAATTTACAGGAATCAAAAGCAAAGGATGGGATGGCATCAGCTACCAGTTCCTGTCTGAAAAACACTATCTGTAAACCTGCAGAAAAGGATGAAAAATAGGAAAGAGACCAAATTCCTGCCCTGTGCCACATATTTCACTCTACTGCAGCCTTAGCACACACAGCCTTTGCTGTTGTTCCAGCTGAATGGGAATAATGTACGTGAGAACAGAGAATACAGCCACTGTCATCCTCCTTTCCTTCCAGCATAGCTCCCTTCTTCCTGAGGAGAACTGAGCTCCAATTGACATCCCAAGGAGCATTGTGTGCACTGCCTTGTGGGCCACAGATGCCTTTTGTGAGCGTTCCTGGGCTGTGACCTCCAGGGTCACAGGGTCCCTGCATGTCGGGCAGTGGCGCTGTCTGTGGCACTGGGGGCTGAAGTGTTGTCCAAGTGTTAGGGATGAACCACAACCTTCCCTGGTCTCACTTCCTTCCCAAGCACTGTTTCTAGGCTCGCTGGGCCCTGAGGCCACTCTGGGTGAATATTGTGAGGATCACCTTGGGTTAAAGGAGGATGCATGCCTTTATTCCCAGTTAATTTTCAGGAGGGGGCTGCTGGAGTGTTGCTGTGATGGGAGACCTCTTTTCCATTTCCAGCCTGCTCTGCAGAACGATTCACCCCTTGCACTGGGAGTGTCCCTGGTGCACAGTGGAAGGCTCTGGTGAGCCTGGAGAGTGACCCCATCTCATCCCCCTGCACTTCTTGCCTCCGTCCAGCAGCGCTATCCTGGTCTCTCCTATCCAAGGGTTGTCATTCCCTGAAGATGTTGTGGGTGCCAAGGAAGCTCCTTAAAAAACTGACGCAGGCTCAGTGCAATGAGATTTATGAGCAGTGCTGGAACCACGGAGTTATGTACCTTCCTTAATTTCTGTTCCAGCCTTCCACGCATGATGTACGAACAGCAAAGTCACAGAGGTGTGTCACTGGCCTCTAGAAATGCCGTGTGTTTTGGAGCAAGCAGCTCTGCTCAGCCCAGCAGACAAACTGGTTCCCAACTGGGAGGTCCAGTGCCCCTGCCACGGCCCGATTTTCTGGGCAGATGCACCTAAAGTGGTGGAATTGCTTGTTCTAATGTTTAAATTTTTTCTGTTTTTGAGAAGGTTTTTTTCCCCTGGTCTTTTTAAATTTGTGTTTCCTTAAATTATTTCTAGATTACACTCCTGTACTGTAAGAGGTTTCCCCAAGTTTGTGTATTAATTTATAGGCTACCTCCCACTGAGAGTGTTTCCTGCAGAGTCAGAACTCTTTTTTTTTTCAATGCAAGAGAGACTAAAAACTTTAAATGAAGCTTTGGCAAAAGGAGGGCTATAAAATAAGTATTATTTTTAAAGAGAAGAATTATTTCCCCCGTCTTCTGCTATCAGAATGCTCAATGCCTGATTTCCAAAACACAAGGAGTTTGCAATCTCTAGTACTTCATAACAACTGCAGGTCCCAAAAGATCAATAATGAACAAACATTTATAGTCAAATCTGACAGTTTCATTTTTAGAAGGAACTCTCTGAGTGTAGAGAATGAATCTCTGCTGTTTAATTTAATATTTGTTGTCTGACTGCCTGTCTCCCTTTGCTTTAGTGATGCCAAGAACACGAAAGGTTTGCTGATATTCTTGTCTTTTCCTCTGCTTCCCGATGCTTTTAAAGTAACCAAACATGGGAGGTCGGGCACAGGGCTGTGTCACAGATGTGTTGCTTGTTACTGTCAGGTTTATTTTCAGTAGCCTGAACACAAAGGACATTGTAGTCCACCGGATCAAGGAAGCCACAGGCGATGATGATGATGATGATGATATGATGATATAGGGGAGAAATCACCCCACATGTTTCCCTCTCCACTAATTTGCCTGTTCCTGTTGGCAGTCCTTGCAGTCTCTGTGTTTGTGCGGTGTCTGGCACACCTTGGCTTTGATATCTCAGTATTTATTATTGATAACTGCACTACCGTGTTCAAGAATGTATAAGAATCAAATCAGTTTTTAACTCCTCTTTAAAGATCCTGGTTTATTTCCTCTCTGATATGCAAAAAATTCGAGGCACTTAATGTTACGTGTTATTAAAAATTCCAGGGAACAGGGTTACCATCATCCCCTCTAGATTTATCTAAAAATAAGCGAATTCTTAAAAAAAAAAGAAAAAAAGAGAAATGGGTGTGTGCTGAGACATAAATTGAGTAAAGAATGGAGCTTTGCAATACTGACGATGTAGTTCTAGATGTGCAATTGTTAGGACTTTATCAGAAGGTACCATTTGTGTGGATTCTTTCTGTTTAACGGAGATAAAAATTATTAATTTTTCAGCAGGTCTCTGCTGAATCAAAAGATGAAACAGCAATTTTGTTTGGTGACAAAATAAGTTACTTAAACCAGTTCTGAACATGTTTCCACAACTTCAGCAGTTCCAAGCCATTGCTAGAAAAGTGCTCTTCATGTGAAAGTCCCAAGAGATTAACGGTTTTTCTGGGTGGGTACTGTGCTCATGCATATTAAGAGCTACATTTGAATATTTTTGCATACTCTACAGGATGTATGACAAATATTGCCCCATGTATAAATGACCCAGGGGAATAATGGTTGTCTGTGAAGACTTTCGACTTTAGAATCCAACCTCTTCACTGATACTGTGGTGAATGATGCTGTAGAAAAGCTTAAAAATAGAGTTGAGCTAAAAGTTATTTTCTTTCCAGTGGTCTCTGTGGAATGTGAGTCACCCTTGCTGTCGTGTGATCACTGAGGCCTCAGTAATCAGTAATTATTGCACCTCTTCCAGCAGGTGCCACCTGGAAAACCCAAGGATGATGGGGTTCATGGTGTTTTATTACCTTGATTTCTTGCTTATTTCTCAAGCACTCTGATGGAGCTGGACCAAAAAGTGGGATGAAATGCCTTGTTCTGCCATTTACTTTACTGGAGGCAGGATTTGAACCTTTTAAGGGAGGTATTATATATTATTTATATAAGCATTGGTTTTGCTCAGATTCTGCCATCAGCTCCTGTTTGTACTCCTTCATTTGTGATTCGTGCTCGTGTCTTACAACATTAAGCGTGGAAAATATTGAGAGATATTTCCAAAGGCAGCAGCAGAGGACAATCAAACAATTAACAGACAGTTGGTGGCAGGAGCAATGCAGAAAGGGGAGTAGTCATGCCAGGTATCTTTGAAAAGATCAGAGAATCCTCTCATCCTTTCAGGCTGATATTTATAGACTTTGCCTCTTGACTCAGTACACAGGTTACTCTGGGGTTTTTCTTCCTTTTTTCAGTTCATCTGAAGCCTTTTTTTTTCTTTTTCCAGGAAAGAGTAAAGTTCAAGTAAAACATGGCTTTATACTTGACCCTTTCACTACAGAGAGTTGCCAGGTTTGGTGGATTCCTGGTATTCTCCCTGGGAGATAAGTCTAGGTCACACAGAGATTTTTTTGAGCGAGCTTTTGAATCTGCTGGAGAAGAAGGTCCATGAAATTTTAGATATGACAGAATGGCTGGTGCAAGGACAATACCTTCAAAACCTTTTATTGTCCTATTATTCACACTGATGCTTGGAATTTTTGGAATTGGAGTTTGGAAATTGGAATTTTTATAGGGGAGCATAAAAGTAGCTTGAACAGCATGCTAAATCCAAAAATGCATTGCATTGGAAACAGAGTTAATTAATCTTACTGAATATTGATTCAGAAATCTTCGTTCTGATTATTCAGTTATTAATTTTTTTTCTGTTAAGATGGTCAGAAAAGAAGAAGAAAAAGAGGTGTAGGTGTAGCAAACCTTTTCCCCTACTATATGAATACTGCTCAACGTTTTTTTCTCTCTGTATTGGAGAAGAGGTTTTTATATGTCTCAAATTTTGTATTTACGTTTTCTTTATTTTCTTTTGTTTAAAATTTATTTGGCCCGTAACAGTAAGTAACAGGCTGGATTATGGATAGTGCTAAATCCTGTACAAACACTCATGAAAAAGCCAGTTCTTCCCTAAAAACCCCTTTGTCCAAGTGCTTATCGCTTGTGTGACAATTATTACTTTACTACACGTGCTCTGCCAGAAGTTATTTTTTCTGTTAGAGCTCACTGCTCTGCACCAGAATAATTTTGTGTGTTACACATAATTTATTCCTACCCCAGCACATTATTAATAATTATCATAATCTGCATTACAGCAAAGCCAAGAATTACCAATTGTAGGCCAGAAAGCTGTTGTGCTCAGTGCTGTTAAAACACTTCACGGCAGCAGTCCCAGGCAAGGCAAGGTTTCCATGGGAAATCATCATGGCTGAATGGATAATGGGTGGAATTGGAAGCCAGTAATTCTTGTTTTCTGATTCTGCTTCTGCCACGGATTCACTGTGTGGCTGGTGCCATCAGAGCTGCTGCAGATGTCTGTGTGTGTCTGCGTTCCTCGATGTAAAATGGGATTAATTCCCTGCCACGTTTGCACGGAGAAGAAGAGCAGATAATGCATTATATGTGTAAGATAGCTTTGCTCTGAGCCTGTAGGAAGGGAGAACGATATGGAAATTTAGGCTGGGGGTTCAAGTGAGGGGTCAGCACTCATCCATCAGGACCCTGAGGTTATTTTCTGCAGAGCTGCTGCCCAGACAGTCCCCTCCCTGAAGGGATTCACAGGACTGATCCAGCCCACATTCTGGGTTTTACATCTGTCTTTTTTGGACTTCATGAAGTTTTTGATGGTTTTACCTCCATCTTGTTGAGTTCTCCCTGAATGGTTGCCTTGCCTTCAAACTCCCCCCGTTTTGGTGTCACCTGCAGGTTTGTACAGAGCACGGCCCATCCTCCTGATGACCTGTGGGTGTGAGCCCAGCTCCCCTCCCAGCGTGGGTAAGGCTCTTTTCCAGCAGTCACACAAACATGTTACTCCAAACACTTAGAAATTATGAAAACTGAAAAATTCCGTCTGCACATTCGTCCAGATTCCCCATGGGTGTTGTTTTTATTCCAGCATTTCGGAGCTGGCAGGTCTAATTGAAGGATGGGAGACAGCCCAAGCCCGCAGGTTTGGACTGGAGCTGGGCTGCAGCATTTCTGTTTGGGCATCCAGTCTGTTTCAAGCTGACAGACCTCTGAGAGGGCTTAAGTGACAGCAAACCCTGTGACAGCAGGTAACAGGAACTTGACAGGTACAAAGTGGCCCCACAGGACAGATTTCATGTGAGAAGTGCAGCTACCAGCCATAGCACTGGGAGATGCCCGTGGTGTGCATGGCCACAGGCCAGTGCAGTTTGTGTCTGCAAGAGGGGAAGGGTGATTTTAGAGAGCGGGAGCAGCTTCCTTCACCGTGCTAACAGCCTGTCTGCACCAGTCCAAAGGTGATTTATCCAGGGTTGCAGAGTGAGAAGCATCAGACCTCTCAGTGGTAGCACTTTGCTGTAAGCGTTAGCCGTGCTAAAATGAAGTAAAAGCTTGATTACACCAACAAAAGCAAAGAGAATGCACAATCATATATAACGTGCCTGATCCTCCCTCCCTCCCTTGTGCTCAAAAGTGATTAAAAAAAAAAAAAAAGTGTTTGAGGGGGAGTAGGGATGGAGGGACATTGCGAGGGTTCCTGTCTGCACACAGTGGGGAGATTTAGAAATCAGGTTGCTGCCTTAACTCTGCCAGTTTAAGCCAAAGCCACAGGGATATTATTTTTGACACTGAGCAGTGGATTATAACTTCAGCTCCCATTACCTCTAATGGGATCTTTGCTTGCAGTCTGCCACTGCTACAGCAATGAAAATTTGTCCCTCAATGCTATTTTGCTATTCCAGGTTTTTGTGTTTAATTATATTATATAATAATTTGTTGCAGCATCTACAGGATTCCTTTAGGAGTGCACTTGAAATGCTTATGAATTTTTATAAACACAAGCTGTGTATCACTTTAGGTCTCTCACTGCTTTTGTAAACTATTCTGCCTTAATACAGCAATATTTTTTCTCCCTTCCTGAGTGAGCACCATCTTTTACAGTGTGGCCATTTTGAAAAGCACGAGGATACCAATGCTGAGAAGCCCAAACCCCTTGTTACTGCATTTATGTCTGGTAATAAAAAACACTCAGGTGTTACAGCTTTCTCTCACTTGAGCCAAATGCAGAAAGAAAAGATGGAAAGGCATAGTAGGTAGAAGATTTATCTTTAGTGTTGAAATGCATTATAATTGTTATAAAATTGTTGACATGAGAAAAGAGATATATGCTGCCGCATACATTTTTTTTCATGGATGTGCATTCAAACTTTTTACCTGAATTGGTTTGCATTTTGCTGCTTTTTTTCTCAGACACGCAGGTACAGTTAACTGATCTGCACAATTCCAAAGTTGTGAGATACATCTAAAAATTACTGTGTCTTAATTATTCACCAAACTCTGTCCTTGTGCAGGCTGTCGTCAGCTCTTCAGCCCTGCAAAGCTAATTTCTCTGAGAGATAAAAAAATGAACGTGATGGCTGTTGCTGTTTTCCTCCTGCCTCTTTATTTTTTTGTCTTCTCTCTCTCCCTACATATGTATATATTGGGTGCAGGGAGAGAGTTGTATGTCTGGAGGAAAGAAAAAAAAGCAAGATTTATTATGCTCATTTCAATTTGCTTGGGAGGCATTGCTTACTGGGGACACAGTATGCACTGAACAGAGCGTTCTAATTAAATAGCAGAAGGCAGATCAGCCCAGTTACTTGAGACTTTGCCACAGATGCATCAATTGTTTACACATCACTATTTTTTTCCCATCGCCCTTCGTTTCTGAACCATCTACCCCCTGTATTTACATAGGTACATGTGTATATGGCTGACCAGCAAGCTGGTCAGCACTACTCTCCCATCTTGTCAAAGACAGGAGACATTCCTACTTCTCCTGGCCAAGGAGTTATTTTTCCAGCTACTTGTGTTTCTGGCAGTGGCCGCAGCCCTGGGTTGGTGGTTTGCCCTGGGTGTTGTTTGTGCTCTGGGTACACTGTGTGTTCACACTGGGGGGCCAGCAATAAGTTGCCTCCATGCTACTGTTAGGGAAAATACTCCAATTTGAGCGCTGCTCCAAGGAGCTCATATTCAAACGCGTGACTTTAAGCAGGGAAGGGGTTAGGTGTGGGAATGTTCCTCCGGAGCTGTGTCCTGTGAGGTGGGGTGTGCTGGGGCCCTGCACACCCCACCTGCTTTGAGCCCCCAGAGTCAGTACACACATAGGGCGATGGGTGCTGGAATCTCCCGAGAGCTGGGCATGGAATAACGCTGCAATTATCTCCTGGAACCAGGAGTTGGGTGGAAATCTGTCATCCTTTGCCTCCCACCGGTGACCCCAGCTAAGACCTCCTGAGGAAAGATGTGTGATGTGCTTGCCTTGAGCAAAACACACAGATGTGTGTGTGTATTAACGTGGAAATGCCACAGCCCAGCCTCTGTGATCTGGGATAAACCAAGGGATGCTTTCTCGTGATTTGAGTTGCCTTTTTAACTCCCTCAGCTCAACATTTGCATGCATGTTTTAAAGAGCTACTGCAATATTGGATAAAAAGGTCTTCTAAAAGCAGTGCCTCTGGCAAGCAGAAAGGAGCAAATTTCTCATGAAAGAATCTGTATTTGGTATGATTTCTATCCCAGTTGGACAGGATGGAGAGGTTTAGAGAGGATGGCTCTGTATGGTTTCACTTAGTCCACCCTTGCTTTGCTTCAACTAGAAGTATTTCTAATTATTAGTGGAGCACTAACTCGAAGGGCACTACCTGCAGTGAACTAGGACTTTCACAGTTTGGGAGTGTTCTCAAAATAAATAAAAGGCTTAACTCTGGTGTCTGGTGCCAAGTAATTAATTTCTTCTGGGGAAAGAAACAAAATAGTAAACCACTGCACCCTGTGAGCAAGTGGGGTATGATTTGTTCTTAGATTTTCAAGTTTGATAGATTTTTTTCATATGTCTGCCTTCAAAAAGGAAGGTAATTTTATTTAAATAACTGAGGTAGAAATGGTCACAGCAGGTTTTGGGAGAAGTCAAGAAAGAACACACTGTAATTCTTGCTTTAAATTTATTAGTCAGAACTTAATAAAAAGGACAGTATTTTTCTGTACTTTATGTATTTGTGCACAACAAAGACCACTGTATGCCTACATTTAAACACCCATTAAAGGAATTCTGTAAAATACTGGGCTAACACATAACAGCAACTTGTTTCAACCACAGCCTCCTCTAAAATGCTAATGACTAAAGTGCCTTTACACAGTGTCTATATATTATTTAAAGGTAATATGCTGCTGTTGCACAGGCAGATGTGTGCACTACATCAAAACCTCTTTATCTCTGCTTTGCTTTGCAAGTTACTTCTTTTTCAGAAACCAACATTTCTGTGTATTACTTGCATATCTAATTTTGAAGATTTGCTTTAAAAGTTATATGTGACATTAATAAATCTCTGTCTTCAGAGGGCTGATGTTTTCTTAGTGGCACTCCTTTTCAATAGCTTCTCCTTTGGATATTAATCTTAAACTGCAAATTAAAGATTAAAGATATTTCAGGAATTGGTGAGAATTCTGAATCATGTTTTATTGAGTGTGACTTGATTTGACTTGATCACAGGCCCTGATATTTCCCGTGCTCTAAGGAATACATAAATAATTGAAAGAAAACAAAGCACAAGGAAATTCTAGCCACTGAAGCTCAGGAAGGTAAGCAGATTCATGAGTATCACAGCTCAAGGAAAGCATTTTTAATTCCCTTACAGGTGGCTGAAGAACTGATTTTCTGGCCTTACCTCCTCACTGTGGCTGCAGTAACAACTATGTCTGGGGTAAACTACTAAGGATGTCTGTTAAAATGATGATTTGTTACTCAGCTCTGGATTTATTGATGCTTTGGGGAACTACAAGGCAAGATTTTTACTGAGTGAATCCACCCATTTAGAATTCCACCAGTCTAAAGAATAAAAGTAGTTGCATGCAAGCACTAGAGAAGGAAAACTGTTAAATTTAAATGGCAGAGAAAAATACCATTAATAATTTAAATAGTTGTTATTTGAAAGTGAAAAAACGGGAGTAAGCACTTTTCCAGTAGAATACAGTTTCAGGACCACAGGAGGTGAAATGTCAACCACAACTCTTGGAATTATTCTTCAGCACTAAAAAAAACCATGTTTGAAGATCTACGGGAAGATGTTTATTTCATAAAATGTGCAATATGAAAAGAAGAATTGTTTAAAAACCCCAAACCAACAGGTAAGGGAAGTATATTTTAATACAACCGTTTCTTGACAATTAAGGCATTGGACAGAATAGTAGATGATAATTTATTAGCTCGATTCCAACTCAAATGTCCCTGACACTGTAGTTTCACAGTATGTTAGAACAAAACAACAAGTGGATGAATTCATCTGAACTCGATTTTCAGTCTTTTGGATGTGTTCTGTTCTGCCTCTTTTCTCCAATTAAGACATCTAAAGGAAGAAAAAGAAACACAATTCTAGGAACGGCCAACGGCTTTGAAGGGAACTTGGAACAATAATTCATGTAAAGTCATTGTAAAAGACTTCATGATTCAGTCCATTGTCTGTGAGCTTAATGCCTCTGTGCCCTGCATCATAAGGCGTTCTTATTGATAACAATGCATGGTAATTACTTATTAATCATAGAGAAATATTTTATGTGGGAGTTTTTCAGATAAAAATCAGTCATTCAACTAGATGAAAGATTTCTGTACTGAAGACCTTTCCTCTACAGTTAATGGGTTTGATTTTCCTGTCTATTGTCAAAAAACTGAACTTAGGGAATCTCAACAACTGAGTTGGGTTAACATTTGCAAATTTTCCTTTCTCAGATTTTTTTTCAAATTTTTTACTCTGCAGTTATTTGCCAACCACTTTATTGTTCTTTAAACTGTTAGCTCTAAATCCCGTGGGAGATTCAGGCACATGGAATTAAAATAGAACAGTGTAATTTTCAGAGTCTGGATGGGAGACACAGATCATGCCTCCTTTGGGGTTTCAATCCCTGGGGTAGCTTAAATTATGCAAAAAACTGATGTAGCTGTGACTGACATTAATGGCAATTGCATCAGACTCATGCTGGATTTATTCCATGCAGTTGGAGCACTGTGAGGGATACCTGAGTGATGGGATTTGCTGACTGCCCATGCTGGGTTGGCTTTGGAGCACGGCTAGGAAGGTGCTGTGGATGAGAGACACTGAGGGGCAGTGCAGGTGGGGACAAAAACTACCCCATTTTTCAACACTGGGAATATATTTTGGCTTTTGCTGTGGAGAGTGTGTTGAAAATGGATGCCTTGTCTTCCCTATAAACAGAAACCAGGCACATTTTGGCTGTTGAGTGGGAAAAGAAATGAAGTGCGGGATAGCTGTGGCTCCCAGAGGCAGCATTCCTGCCATGCTGGGAGCCAGGAGCAGCCGGAGCAGGCGTGCCCTCGGGTTCTCCCTGCCTGCTTATCACAAACTGATTCACAAGTGTGGAGCAAAACGGGTACTTTGAAAGGCATATACATCGTGTGATAAAGCACCATTTCTGAAATGCCAGAAATTGTTAAAATTGCTGTTTCTGAGAAGGGTAACGCCTTTTTCCTGGCACTGAAAATGTGATTTAAACATTTTCTGTCTAGATAAGGAAACATCATTAATTGTGAATAAAACCAGGGACATCTTTGAATAATGGCTTCTGCTGAAAATCTTCTTCTTAACAGTGTTTGTTCACATTGTATACCCAGGCTTAGATGATATTTCTCCTCCCTTCCCAGATTTGCTCTATGTGTACTTGTTTTTGGTGGCATAAAATGTAAAATTTAGGGACTGTGTGTTTTTTCCCCTATTTATTCCAGTTCAAAATTTGGACAGCCTTAAAGGAGAAAGTCTTTGTTTCTTTAATGGGCAGAAATGCAGATTCCAGCCAAAGTATGAAAATCAAGCTGAGTTTTTTAGCATCCATAATAATAGACATCTGGCAGGTCAGATTCTGCCCTGATTTACACATCTGTTCAACTCAATTATCGTCAGATTTAATGTGGTGGCAGGTACAGATAAGTGGGCAGGGTTTTGGTTCTGAAATTGGAACTTGGTTAACAATTCTGTTTATGCAGTGGAGAGCTCCCCCATTGCTTCCCAGAGCTGTTTGTGACTCTGCAGAGCTGAGAACAGCAAAATTTTTGAGAAATGGTTTTCATCAGAGCCCACTAGTCACACCATGCTAGGACTGTGAGTGAGGAGTAGCCTGCAGAGAAAATAATTTCCCTCCTTCTGCTGGTGAGAAGCAGTCTGCCTGGCCCTGAGCTCCTGAGAAATGTATGTATCTGTTCAGAACTTTTGAATCTCTCATTCCCAAGGATGCTGTGGCCTGTTCTTGCCGATCTATTGTAGGCCAATGTGTGTTTGTACCACGGGACTGGGTTATTTTGTATGGCAAATACGTGCTATCTTTCCTGGGGGACATGTTGGCATCAAACTAGGAGAATCCAGGAGGTACAGAAGTTATTTTTCCTTTTTTTTTAGGGCCATCTTAAGCACATCACAAGGCTCTGGGTTCATCCCACTGAAACCTTACCAGCCTCATTGCCTGTGCCTCGTATCCTTTCAACAAGAGTAAAAGGCATCTGGCTGGAACTTTTTGGCACCTGAAGTTAGACAAAATGGATGATTTTGTATCACCAAAATTGGTGATACATTATGACACTTGGAGTTTTAATACTTGTATGCTTCATGAACATGTACGTAAGCAGTTTTTGGCAAATAAAGACGAAGCAAAGTCATTGGTTATGAAAAGTAGAGAGGACTGGAACTGCTGGCCAGTCCTCCTGTGGGAAACAGGAGGCTGTAAAAACCTTGCAAACCAAATTCATCACGACAGTGCATGTGAGAGTCCAAACCTTTTGTGTCCAGTAGTCATAAAGAACTGAGCTTGGAGTTTGTGCTCCAAGGGGCTCATCCATTAAGGCTGCATTGGATCCCAGTGTGTGTTTTATCTGCTTGATTGGCTCAGAAAGGTGGGACCTGCTGCCCTGTATTAGCAGTGTCTGTGTTACTGCTGCTGAGTCCACCCTGGTTCCACCAAGCCGGGAAATGTTCAGCACCCACCACAAGGTTCCACGTACAGGTGGAGGCTAAATTGCGCAAAAAAGAACCTTTTCAGATGCTAATTTGCTACTACTGGCCACCACTTGTTTGTACCACTTTGCCTGAATGGCTCACCTGTCTGGATTGTCAGGACATAAGGCTGTGAATGCGGTGGGTGTGCTGTTTGAGTAACAGATACAGCGTGACTTTTCAAATTAGCACCACGTTTTGTAAAAGGGCATTTGGTTCTATTAACTGTCATCTCTTGGAGTGAAAATAACCATCACCAGAGAATAGCACTGGATTTGCTGAAGGTTCAGAAAGAAGTTCAAACGGGAAATGAAAAGGTTGAATGGCTCCTTGCACCACTGATGAGGAGGTGGCTAAGCAGGATCAAGAGTTTCTCTCCCACTGAGGTGCTGGACTTGTTTTGACCTCTGTGAAATTTGGAGGGGAATCAAGACCACTCCAGTTCATGCCGCAGCACTTCTGTGAGTGCCATTCTTGTACTGTATAAATATATCTTTGTAATATTACAAAGATGAAGTTAAAGTTCACGCGCTGTTTTCTGTACTTCAGAGAAGATTCTGTGGGGGAAAAAAAGGGGAAAATGAGAAAGAAATGCTGCAGAATTGTGCTTCTCACCCCTGCCCTACAGAATGTTACGGTGTGGGAGAATCAGCAGCACTTGATGGAGCTCACTGGACTTCCTGAGCCTCAGAGCTGGGGCAGAGCTGGGGGTGGAATAATGCTGTGAGCAGAAATGTCCTCTGCTGGTTTGTCACCCCTGCACTGCAGTGAATACAATATGATTTGGGCATTTTTTAAGTTATCTGTTTCTGTCACAGACAAATGAGAGACAAAAATGGTTGGACTTGATCTTAAAGGTCTTTTCTGACCTAAATGATTCTGTGATTCTATAAAAGGGCTCCATTCGTGAAAATGATCACACAGGCCTAAAAAAGAAATGCATAAGGTAGAAAGTGGGGTGTGAGAGGGCAAAGTGATGGGCTAGTATTCTTCACCTGATTAAATCGGAAATTACATGAAAACTCCCACCCTGTTGAAAAAAACCCCCTCAAAACCCATACCCCAGCAAGTTCAGGAGCCTAAAAAGCAGCCATTGTTCAGGACAATCATCTCAGACTTTCAAGTGGATAGAGCATCTGAAATCTAATAATTTCTGTAGCTTTCCTCTGAAAGATGCTTTTTCAGAAAAACAAAGTTTTATCCTACATTTTCAGCTTGCTTTTATCAAATCCAGGTTGTGTTAGAAGAGCAGCTGACTGGGAACAAAGGCAGAAGATTAAAAAGGGCTACCAGTGAGTAACTTTATTCGAGCAAAAAAGGGCTTTATTTTTAGATTTGCTTCCCTGCCTGTGAAAGAGACACAGAAAAAAGAAACAATGGATAAAAGTGAAAAGAATGGTAATGTTGACAATAACGTGTCTGTATTCACCTTCAGGCCGTGTGCGGGATAATCCATCCATGTGGGAATTTTTGGGTTATGTTTCTGAGGGGAGGGGATTTATGTCTGTGCCGTGTGGCCTGCAGTGCCATGTTTATAATGATAAATTAAACAGGGCTAGAGGACAGGTTTGAGAAGTGGCACATGATCAGCTATAATATTTAAATGCTTGTGTGCTGCGTGGCAGGGTTGGGACCCTGCAACTCCCAGTCAATGTAAACTGAGGATTTGGGGAATTGTGTGAACAGCTCCCCAGAGCAGGATGTTGAGACCTAGGCTGAGCCAGGGAAAGGGAACAGGCCTGTTTAAGTTAGTGCTGTAGACATAATTTTTACATTTGGGTCTGCGTGGCATGAGTTGAGTCAAAGGAAGGCCCTGTTCTAGCACAGTCTGACCTGATTCCCCAGGTTATTAGGAAATGGAGGCGCGAGATTACCAGGAGTTTTCTACAGCACAGAAATGGATCTGAGGTACACAGCTGTGTCTTGGACTGTCACGGTGCTGTTCTGAGCTGCCTGTCACCCTGTCTTCCTCCTGCAATCCAGAACTGGTGGCCACCTCCCTGTCCCCAGCTTTCTGCCCAGGCTCCTCAGAGCCCTCTGCCTCAGAACTGCCCTACAGCTGCCAGGGTCTGCACGTACATTTTTAATTCTTCAGGGCAAATGTGAGGGGAAAAAAGAATTTCACGAATAGGTTGTGCCTCCATCTGAATAGTCTTGCTTTTTGTTTCGAAGATAAACCAGGAGGAATTAAAATAAAGTTGCAAAATGCAGTGAATGCTGCTTTCTAGCTGATCTCCCAGGAGGAGACCACTGCATCAGGATGACTGGCTTTCCTCTTACCTCATTAAGATTCTTCATTTCCCTCATCACACTGGCACATTCTCTCGCGGAGGTCAGGTTCGTTGTGGAGGTCATGATCATTTTCTGTTACAGTGCTATTTTCTTTTCCATCATGGAATCTTCCAGCGTGGAAAAAGCAGGGTAAAAATAGACCTTTCTTGCCCTGCAAAAGCATGTTTGCAATCTTCTGTCCTTGTTCAAAATGTCTAATGCTTTATCTCATCTTTCTGTCAGTTCCTGAGTTGTCCCCTCTGCCTCCAGAGCTGGCTACTGATAATCTGCCTCTGTCCTAATTGCATTTTTGGGTCTCTCTTCTTGCCACCCTTCTCTTCCTGAAGACAAAAAATCTGTGTCCTTTAGACCCAGCCATTTCATGCAGGGATTATTTAAGCACTACAAATGACCATCCTTGGAATGGTCTTTTTAGGAGCTCTGAATTACAATTTATTGATAAGAGTGCTGCAAAATTTCAGCTGAAATAGCTGCTTGCCTTGATAAATTAGCATTTTAAATGTATAACAAGGATATACATTGTAATCTGCTAAAAATATTATTATGACCTGCTGTTCTAAGATTATAAATGAATTATTTCTGCAGAATCTGTTCCTTCACTGTTTGGTTTTCTACCCGCCAGGGCACTTTTGGTGACTTGTAAAGAAGGTCTAAAATAAAATAAAATAAAATAAAATTCATTGCAATACTGACCTGAAGAGGACCTTTTGTTCAAGTGAATATGTTACATAGTTCCTTCACAGGTGATTTTTAGTATTTCTGAGTTTACTTGAGTGACGAGCTGCAAAAGGGCAATAGCAACAAACAACAAGCATGGATCACAACCCTTAGTATGGAAGGCTTGGAAAATGTGTTATTTGTTCCTGCTCAGGGGTTCAGACCTTGTGCTCTCCGAAGCAAGTGGGAGCAGTGGGAGCAGAGGCCATCAGGATGTTTGTTTCAAGTGCCTATTCCTCATCCAAATTAAATGCTAATACAGATGTACCCTCTAATTCCATGTTGTGCCATGCTAATCTTTCTGAGGAGCTTTAGCCCGTGGAAAATCAGTTCTGTGAGACATGGAGGTATTTGACAAATCAGTATCTCCACTGCAGAGAAGAGTAAGTGCTGTGGAAATGAGCTCTGCTCAGTTGTGTCCAGGCTATAGACAGCACATCTTCAGACAGAAGTTCTTTCAGCTGCTGTGGAAAGTGATGAAATGGGGGCCTCTGTGTCAGACACAACATTTTTGAACAAGATTCTCACCAGAGGTATGGAAAAAGACTTTAATGCTGTTTATTGACCCCATGCAGCTAGGCTGGGCAGGCCCTTCCTTTACCGACTGGACCTGGAGACCTCAGGGCTTTTGCTGAGGATTTGCTTTCCCTTCAATTTATGCAAACATTCCTCAGGAGACAGTATTTTATCCTTGTCATGCTAACTTGGATGCAAAGTGACTTCCCACTTATTCTCCCCCCTGCTTTGGGAGCTCTGTGAGGTGCCAGCTGGGACAATGCCATTGTGGGCACCCCTGTGAGATCAATTTGGCTCACAGCTGTACTCATTGTCAGCTGTAATTATTAGGGTTAATGTGATTAGTTTCACTTGTGGTATTGGTGAGTCTCTATTGTTGTTGCCGCTGGCCATGGCTTCCCCTGGAGAAGTTCTTTGCTGAGCTGTTTTATGGCACCAATTGCAATCACCGCAGGTAAGGGAGCAGCTACGTGAGGGAAGTTGGAAATAAAGGCGGAGGGGAGCAGGTGGGTAGAATCTCTTTTATACCAAGTAAAATACACACTGGCTGCTTGCTGTAAGGATAGAAAGAACTCCCACAGATCAGATTTTCACCTTCGGATATTTTTTCCTACCTAAAGATCGTGGAAAAATAAGGTTTATTTCACTCAAATTAACTACCTACTTGTGGTGCCGTGTGGGTAATACCACAGCTCAGATAAGAACATGTTTGCTGTTGATATTTTCCATCTCATTCAGGCTCTGGTGGCAAAGGAAGCTCTACTGCAAGTTATTCCAAGGTGTATTTAAATAATTTTAAAAGATATAAGAGGTGGTAGGTGAAATGTCGCTTTCTGTCTTGCTCTCATGGATTTAGCAGGAAAGTGAGATGAATTGTAGTCAAATGTGAGGAATCTTCTCACCCTTAATTTGCCATCTGAGAATCATCAGGTTTTAGCAAAACAAGTAATGTGCGGGAATATGCGTCAGTGTAGGAGAGAAGCAGCAATTTAAATTAGTTTATTGATACAAAAGGAAAAAGACTCAGTTTGTTCTGCTGTTGTAGCTTAATAGGGATGTGTGGAGTCTCTCAGCTGCCTGAGATTTTAGGGATTAGCACTGCTCCTGGAAAAGGGGATTGTGCCATTGGATGCCGCTTGCCATATTTCCATTTAGGACTAAATAGCCCAGGGCTTACAGCATGGGTTTTTTATCCTTACCTGAGCTGTGTGTGTAATGTATGTGCACATCTCTCCCTTTTCCCTTCTGCTTTTGGTTGCCTTCCTTTTCCTCCTTCTCTTCAGGTATTTGGCTGGCTCCAGTATGTTTTTTCAGCCTTTTGCCAATGCCTTCATCTTTGCACCAAGTATCCACGTTTCTCTCAAGCTGCTAAAATTGATTTAGAGCTGAAAAGATAAGAGACAAGAAATATTTTCAAATTGCAATTGAAGATAAGAAGGCAAACCCCCTTCCTAAGATAATGGGGGTTTTGGAGCACTAGCAAGCTGGAAATGTGTACTTAGCTCTTGATATGGACATTCTGCAGAAAAGGCCTGTATGAAAAGTGGATTTTGTGTTTACTGGTACAAAGAAATTTTTTAACAGAAAGATAAGAGAAGTCCAGTCTATAAAATTTAGTCTTTTGCCCATTTGAGTGCATGTAATTTCTATGAAAGTGGATCCATACCATTCGATCTGGTATGGAAATGAGAAGCACGTTCGGTTTTGTACAGATTTTGGATTAAACTCAAGCATGGAGATGTGGTTTTGATGCACGTGTCTTCAGGCAGGAAATGCCACAGTGTCTTAGGCACTTCTAAATTCCCATCCCCAATCAGAGATGTTATTGGAGACCTTATAAAGAGAAACTCTGTGAGAAGAGCAGAGAGAAGGACTTTATCCTCTTGTCCTTTTTCCCAATCTTACCTTTCAAACTTTGTGATTACGTTCTGTTAAGCTGTCACAGAATTATTACTTGCAGTTTAGCACGCTCAAGTTCTTCTCGCAGCCATCCTGGTGCATACAAATAGCTATCAATAGCTTCTTTTAACTTCCAAGCTGAGCAAGTGGTGGAGAGGAAAGGATCTTGCGAATGCTTCAGCTCGAGTGCCAATTACGGCCCTCTCAGGAGCGTGGAGCGGAGGTGGTGGAATCGCGACCGGATCCTTCCCTTATCCAGCAGCTGCACTCGCGTGCTCATCTCTTGTTTTGGCAGCTGGAGGAGCTGCACTGGCAGGGCTGGCTCCAGCAGGCAGGGGCATGATGCTGCAGGTTTCTCCTGGCAGGATGGAGTTTGCTTATCTTTCAACTTCAGCTCGTGTTCCTGGGAGCTGCTGTACTTCCCCACGAGTGGGAATGGAAAAGCCCTGTTTTCAGTCCCAGCTTGGCTGTGTTTTAAGCATTCCATGATGTGTCTCCCCTCCGCCCCTCTTTTATTTTACTCTCAGGAAAATACCCTATCTTTTCCGAGGAGCCACCTCCTGCCTGTGTGTCTGCAGCCAAAGCTTTGTAGCAAGGAGAAAGCGTAGCACAGCCAGGAGTGCCGTGGGCTCCTGACAGCATTTCAGTCATAGCCAAGTGAAAGGAGAAAGTGATTCCTTCCCAGGTTTGCTGCAGTGCAATAAGAAAAAGGTGCCTTTTGCACTTTGAAGGGCTGCAGGGGTGCTCCAGGCCAGTGGCTTCAGGTCTTGCTCTGCAGGCCCAAACACAGGGTGTAGGTGCTACTCCCCCTAAAAAGTTTATTAGAACCCTTGGTTAAACTTCGTGCTTCATCCGTTTTTGTCCCCCCGTAAGTAAAGGTTGTTTCACAATGCACAGAACTTTTAGGAGTCTATTTCCAGCTCAGAGTTGTGCTGTTCTTTAGGAGAATGCTGAGTTCTGTAGCTTTATATGCATTTACTCAGAGCCTTCATTTTTGTGTATTCAATAGGTAAATTCTTTTCTTAATTTTATTTACTTGGAATTTGTCCAACTGTATGCATGCAAATGGAATTTTAACTTGAATGTAATTTGGTAATAAACTGGATTTTATTAAATAGAAGCAGTATTTTTTAAAAAAATGTCACTTATTTTGCACTCAAACTTAGCGGTCAAAGGAAGTTCACTAAAGCTAGTGAAGGAAAGGATTCTTTAAAGCTGTTTTCACAGGTAAGTTCCCACTCAAATTCTGACAAAAATAATAGGTGGTTTGACAGATAATTTT
Source organism: Machaerirhynchus nigripectus (assembly GCA_013397975.1). Classification (NCBI taxonomy): domain Eukaryota; kingdom Metazoa; phylum Chordata; class Aves; order Passeriformes; family Dicruridae; genus Machaerirhynchus; species Machaerirhynchus nigripectus. The sequence goes on along the minus strand of VZRQ01011255.1, from coordinate 132,654 downwards.
TATTTGAGGTGTGTAATGATCTTAAAATCTGACTGAAACGCCAAAGGAATGATTCGCTAAGAGGAGCAATTAGTTACCACCAGTTGAAAAAAAGAGGTACCTCAACATGTGTTTCATTGTACATAATAAACCAGTGCATAAAGGTACTAATATATTATGGAACATTGAAAAGTGTGGAGTGGTTGTGTTGACATAAAACCAGCTATTTGCCTTGTAGTTTTAGCTGTAAGTAGAAAGAAGCACCTTTATTTCTTTATAAACTGTTTTGTTAGCAAGTGTTTTAGTCTTACTTCATACAATTAGGCCTTTCCATCAGTTGCCATAAAGTCAAATTTAATTTTTAACAAGTTCTCTTTTTAATAAAGTTTGACTGCAAATATTTATGTTTCGATATTTTTTTTTGTCCATGCTTTTAATGAAAACAGAACGACAAAGGAACAAATAGAGTTGTTGGGTAGCACAGAGCTAATTTCAATATTTGGTTACTTTTTGGTTTCTTTAGAGAAGCTGGGCTGCTGATCACCAGAAGAATAAATTTGAATTTCCAGCGAGATTTGTTGAGGAATTCTGTTGGAATAGATGACAAAATGGATGTTGATATTCACAGCATTGAAGCTGTTTTGCTAAACCACTGGCTGAGCACGTGGTGTGCTTGTGTTGGGTGAAGTAGAGGGTGAAGTGGCTCAGTCTGAGGCAGGATGTTTGGGCTCTGGCTACTGAGATTCCGTGCTTGATTCTGCTCGATTCTGATTCTGCACAGGAACACGTACTCCACTCACCGTTTCACGTATGTAAAACTGAATTTTAAGAGTACTGCTTAGTGATGTTGGGGTAGAGGCATTTCGGGGTGCTGTACCCAGGTTCCTCGCATGTAGAGAAGGGTGTGGTGGTCATGTAGAAGAATTGCTCACCTCAACGCTGTAAAGCTGCTACAGAGCCCTCGAATGGACACGAGTATAAGAAATTAATAGAGTGTACAGCCTACAGAGTTATTGGATTTTAGTGAGTCGTTGTGCTCGGGGGACTCTTGGCAGAGACATGTTTGCCATGGTTGCTATAGAATGAGCTCCACGGCCCTCCAAAATGGGAATAGCTAAATATCAGGAGACATTTCAAGGATGCCTGATGCTATCAATGTGACCATGAAGTGATTAATGCAGCTTGTTGAAGTCATGAAATTGAGAGATACAGCAGGCTGAAGTTTACAGTATTGATCCAGTTTCAGTCCTGGTAAAAAGATATATGGAGGAAATATAATGGTATTATTACTGCTCATCGTAAAGCCATGTGCAAAGTGAACAGAAGATCTCTTAAACTTTAGTATTACATAAACTATATAAAGCACTCCAGAAACAAAGGTACGTTCATGGTGAAAGCAGGGCAGATGTTTTATAATGGAAGCAAATTCTACAGCACAAATAATTACATTGTAAGTCACGGTTGTGATTGTTTCCTTTATGCCCTGCGTAAATGATTCCAAAGTTCCAAAGAAGACATAAACAGTAAAAAAGGAACTGCTTTCAGTTGCAAATTGCAGGTGCAAAGAGACACAATGGAACTCGAGAAGAACTACTGAATTAAAACCTTTTTTCCTTCCCATCTGGCCTACAAAGGGCGGCATCAGCCGGCTGCCACCTGATGTGACATTTCTTCTCATCCTTCTCCAGCTATTGGCCTCACTGGAGCAGCACTGGTGGCTGGAAAAGGTCAGTCCTTTTCTTTCCCTGAAACGTTTTTGCCCTGCACAGTGTCACTGTGTCTGGGTTGCCTTGGGAAGCCCAGGTGGGATGTGCACTCTGGGGAGCTTTGGCTCCCTTCTGTGCAGCCAGGCAGCATCGCAGACACACTCAGACTAATGAAACATGGAGGGATTTCAATATTTCCAGATGGCTGAGTCCCTTGCAGTTTATACTGTTGTAACTGTACTGTATTTCAATTATTTCTCAGCCATTAGTATGCACAGCTTAGCATTTCTGGTTAACATTTGATTTCCCAATGAAGGAAGCAAAGGAAGAGCCTGCTACAAGGAAATACTTCCAGTGGGGCCTAAAAATATTGCCCATGAAAATTTTCTTGCTCAAAATACAGTATGTTTTTCTGGCACTTTCCATTGATTATGAAGCTAATGAAAATGGAAGCTGTTGCATCCATCTGTCCCGAATGTTGCTGGCTTTGGAAAGAGCACTGAGAACCGTGTTTCACATCCTTAGGAAGAATATAGGGTGGACTCACACCTTCACCTGTGTAAGGGTACGTGGTGTGTGGCAAGGGGGATGAGAGGAAAAAGGTGAAATCTGTTTTCCTCCAGGTTCCACGGTTTCAAGCAGCAAGACACGGGAGCGGATACTGCTGTCCTGGTTTGTCGTACGGATTTAGGCTGTTGGCTCCTGTGTTCTCCGTGATTTGCTGACTGCTATCAGTGCTCACAAATTGGGCATTGTAAAGGCGGACGTTCAGAGTCGTATATTCTGGATATTACCAGTGTCACGGGCGAGCGTCGTGTTATATTGCTCCAATTTGCCTTTTGTTGTAAAACTTCTCCTTCTCCCATGCCAAGGGAGAATTCTCTCTCTGCACCCAGCCCCTTCATGTTTCATGCCTTGACTTTGAGTGCTTTGTTGCCACGGCAACTCTGCACCATCCTTCCTTCTGTTGCATTGTTGCTGTTCCTGTAGCTAAGAAGTACATCAAATAAATTAAACTTGTCAATCACATCTAAAAAAAGATATTGAAGATGCTTTCTGTCCATTCCCAGTATCACAGCAGGTGCAAGCAGAGTGCTAGTCCTGGACTGCAATCCCTGCCTTGTTTTCTTGGTCCTCATTACTTACAACAGATGCACTGAACCTGGTGGGAAATATTTGTTGGCTGAAAATAGAAACTTCCTCTGGGTACTAAAAATTCCATTACTCTTACACTCTGTACTGGAAAAAATATCCCCCCTTTTTTTTTTTTTGGTTAATTTATTCCTAATCATGGAAGTAAATATATTAATGAGTTCTCCATCTTTAGTGCTTAAACTGTCTTGTAAAAAGAGTTAATTCCTTATGGTTTTGGCCAGGAAGTTGAAGACCAGATATAGAACAAGACTTCTCAGTCACCTGCAAGTTGGGCTCTACCTACTTCCTGCAAACACTGATTTTATTTTGTAAGGTGTCTGTCAAAACATGTAAATACTATTCCAACCTGGCAGTCCATAGGAAAAAAAAAAAAAAAGAAAAATGATCCTTTCAGGGAGCTGCCCAGAAAATACCTGGTCAGTGAATGTGGCTGACATAACATGGTTAAATATTGAAACATTTGGTTTAGAGCAGGAAATTCCAAAAATAGCAAATGTGTTATTTCTCTAAGACATTGATGAAGATAATTACTTGTCACCATTTTACAGACATGTGTTTTGCTCAGTGAAACATTTATTTGACTTTTGTCATGCCCTATAAAAATAAGGAAAATGAAAGAAATATTTTCTACGTGTCATTCTTTAGCTAAAATTAATATAATTTTAGAAACATGTAATCTACTGCAAATTATATTTACCATCATATGCCTGACAGCTGGAGGCTTTTGTTGTATTGTTTGTAATTCCCAATCTGAGACTGTGCTGAACACGATGTAATTTGCTCAAAGGCTGTGTAACTCACGGGAGGGGATACAAGGAATTCCAATATTCCCATCAACAGTAAATTGGTCTGAAACCATATTATTTGTTTCCATTTTCTTCTGAGGAAGAATAACAACCCTTACACAGATTTTTCCCTCATGCAAGCTAAGTCTATTGGCTTCCAAAGTTAGATAAATGTGTTTCTGGTATGATTTCAAAAGAAAAATAAAAAAGAATAAAGTGATCTTATAATTCAGTAAAAGTCAAAGCCCATTTCTTTTTCAGAGTAACATTGGCTTTTGTTTGCAATGGTTATGAGGCACTGCTGCTTCTTGTGCATTTGAATGTTCAGGTGATGAAGCAGTGTGTTAATGATGCATGAAGTGAAGAAATAAATGTATTATCAGTTTAAGAAAAAAACACCATAAGATTTGGATTTTTTTTTGTCTGTGTGTGAGGATTTTACAAGTGATTATCTTCTTACATTCAGCCAGTGGTTAAATTCAGCCATCTCTTGCCTTACAGGTCATAAAACTTCTCCCAGGTCTGAAAATCCTATTGGTAAAGAAGAGTGGAGATGCCTGCACTGGTGATTATCCCAATTTCTATTTTCTTAACTATTGCAAGAAGGCAGGTGGGTAGAATATATTTTCTGGACATTTAAACATCCTGTCTTCTCCACCAGGGACAAACGAAACGATCAATATTCATCCCAAGTAATCTGTTTATATAAGAGGATGACTCTTTAACAGGTAATGAGGATTTCTCTTTTATAGGCTGGGCAGAGCAGGGAAGGCAGCTCCAGCAGTGATTAAAGCAGCAGGAGTGCAGCAGTCCTCACAGATGTTAAATTTCTCCCCTGCAGAGAACTTTTCCTTCATTTTACCCTGCCTTGGTTTTGTATGTGGGACTTGGTTTTGTATGTGGGCCCAGTAAACCTCCCTGTAAGAACAAATCTCCATCAACAAGGAGACACCAACCAGGCTCGTCCATCATTCAGGATGGGTTTGTAAGTGAAGGCAGGCCCAAATCTGAACTAATACTGAGCTGGCATCAATCCAGTGTTGCAGCAAAGTTTGTTCCTCTCACACCACAAAGTGCAGCTCCAAGACGCTGATGTCCTCGGTTTGATGGCTCCTGTTTGAACAGTCCCATGCTAACTGTGAAGTGCTAAACGCAGAACAGACACCAGCCTGCACCCTTCCCCTCCTCGGGGAGCTGACGAGTGTCTTTTGTCTTCTGGGCATTGAAATTCTCAAATAAAATGCTGCATTAATACCAGCCTGTGACAATGAGAAATATTCCTGCTGATCTCTAGGGTCTCTGCAAACCCTGAAGCAGCCGTTGTGATTCTATTCAATGCCTCTGACAGTTTATTCTAAAATAAGCTATTTTCTTTTATCAAAGGAGGTGATAAGAAGTACAATAAGCTGTGATACAGCCACTGCTGTAATAAGGAGTCACGCTCCTGGAACCCTTCTTTAAACCAAAGTGTTATAAAAATCTTCTTCCCCCTAGACTAAACAAACAATTAATGGATCCTGTGAAATAAGTGACAGCTCCGCAAGCTCTCAGCGTTCTCCCGTATAACATAAAGGAATTTATGTTTCCTGTAGCTCAGAGCACATTTAAAAATAATTCAAGACAAGGAATGGAAAAGGATGGAAAGAAGTGTCAGGGCAAGTTGTATCAGAGCAACTCCCCTCTCGTCAGTGTAACCAGCACATCAGCAGCAGCGGAAGGGGGAAGCTCCCCAGTTCTGCACTGCCAGCATGGTTAGGTGTATCGGGTGTAAAGCAGAGTTTCTTCCTGCTGTCTCTCATCTGTGCCTTCTTTATTGCAAAGGAAATGCTTTCTGGGGGGAATTTTGAGAATACTTATGAGCTGTAGACTGACTGGGAGATATCATGGCATGATGATGTCGAAGATGACCCCGAGGGTCTATCACACAGGACCAAGCAGTATTTAACTCCCAGAACAGTCAGGGATATGTTGTAGAAGGTATTTGTCCTACCCTAGGAGCCATTTGAGAAGCTGAGTCAATCTCTGATATAAGAAGTCATTTTAATCTATGCTGGTATTACTGCAGCTTTGTCCTATTTTTGTAAATCTGTGGTTTTGAAAAGATGCATTAATTTCAGTTTTACCTAGCAGCAAGGCTGAACCACAGAAACTCATCAAACTGTAAAATGCACTGTTCCTACATGTGTGTGACCCAGTGAACTGTGACACTGCCTCATTCCTGTGGCACTTCAAATCAAGAATATGCAAAAGCTGCCCCTATAGCTTTAATTCAGTAAATTAAACAGTGGCAGTTTGCAGGCACATAAACATAGTTGTTGAAAGGTACTGTCAAATAGTTCTCTTGATCCCTAGCCTGTCCTCCTGGACAATTCCTGGGTGTGTTTGAGAGTTGATGGGATTATCCCCCACAGGCAGATGAGGCCAGCACAGCGCTGGAGATTTTCTGATTTCTGTCTGGACAGTTCCACAGGATTTGGCCCCAGTGACAGAGAACTACTCGGAGCAGTTTTAATTTATTGGTACAGATGTAGCCAAAGAGCAACTGGGGCTGTTGTGGGAACCTTACGTTGCCAAGTGTTCTTTTGGAAGAAGCATCTTCCTGTGACCAGGGCTGGTCGGGTAACTCTCTCACACACAACCAGGTCCTGGAGAAAATCTTAGAGTCCAAAAAGGACTTGAGGGATTATTGGAATATGAGGTGATGAAAGCTGTGGTTTTACAACAGCATTGCTGTTACTGCTGTTCAAATCATGGGTCAGGTTGATGCACTCTTCATACCACAGAATAACCTGAATCAAATTATTTACCCACACAGTGACCTAGAAAACCTCATGGTTTTTGTTCATTTTTAGAAACAAGTTGAGATAGAGCCTTTTTCAAGGCAACAGCTTATTATTTTTATTTTCCATATGCTATAAATGTATCTTTAGCTACTGGGTGCCTGTAAACCCCTATCTACTTTGGCAGAAGTTCTTCCTGCATTGTCTCTGTTCCACAGTTGTGTCCCCTGCCCATTGTAATAAGGATACCATTTTCCCCTGGAAGATTCTGTAATAAGGTTTTCAGTCTGTTTACGTATTTCTTTTTATGTCACAAGTTGCCAGAACTGCTCAGGAACTATTATTTTCTATGAAATGTATTTTTTTCAGAAATGTTTGAATTACTGAAACCAGACCTTTTCTTGGGAATGTTCCACTTATGGGGGGGGAAGAAATTATCAAAAAAGGTATTTTTGGACCAGATTTTGTGGGCAGGGGAGGAAAAAAAGAAGACCCTCCCCATGCAATCTGACACCTAATGCCTGTGAGGTAGGAAAATGGCGTGGTAAGGACATGAACCACGTCACTCACAGTCACGTGTAAATATCCTTCTGCTCGTAAAGGAATAATATATTTTTTCCTCGTTTGGGGTTTGGTTTTGTTTCTGCTTTTATTTTGTACATGATAATTTTAGGAAGTCTTAGTTTCATCTGAGTGATAATAGGAACATTTCTGTATTTTCAAGAGGTTTCTCAAAAGGGCACAGGAGTTTTTTGGGTTTATTTTTAAAGCTTTAATCATTACACAACCCGTTAAAGGCATTGTAGCTTAATGATCGATCTCTGCAGGAGCTGTAAAGCACTTTTAAAAATCAGATTTAGAATGGAAAATTGTCGCACTCTGTGCAAACTCATGCTTTTCCCAGCCAAGAAAGCAGCCTTGCTATTGAAGTAACAACTAATTGCCACTTCTGTATTACCTTGAGGTACTTGGAAGGTGCCTGACATCTGTCTCAGCAGCGGTGAGGCTGTGCTCTTCTGTACTTATCCTCCCAACATCATTAGTCCTAATGGGTGCTGCAGAGGTCTTTGTGTTGGACTGGAAGAGGTGCAGGTGATGATCAGCTGCAGTAGCAGAGCGGTGTCGCTGTAGCACCCGGGACGGAGAGGTGCAGCACACACACAAATCCAGCGAGAAAATGGAATGAATTTTATTATTTACAACTTCTGCTTGCATGCTATAATTCCATAGGTGACTGGTCACTGAGCACCCACCTCCTGGGGTGACTGGCTGAAGTCCTACAATGCCTATTTCAAAACACCCTCTGCCTTGTGCCCAAACAGAGCAGAAAACCACCAGGTGTCCAGGTACTATTTCCAAGAACCATTTTATTGTTTCCATAGCTTGTGTGAGAAAGGAGAGATTCTCACAGAATATTGCAAGAAGCTGGGAAAACCTTCTGCTAGCAGCTTTTCAGTATCCACAGAGCAGGATATTTAGGCTAAGACGTTCAGGGGTGCATAGGTCTCGGGAGTCCCGCTTGGGATGTCTGCCTTCACTCGGTGTGTGCTAACCCAAAATATTGGGAAGATGCTGAAGACGGGGGACCCCATGGAAGCTGATAATTATGTGACCTTGAGAGATTTCAAAGGGGCAGTAACAATGACTAAAATAACCGGCAGATACTGATAGGCACAATCAGCTGCTCATGGTTTGTACTCAAATAGCCCCTTTAGGTGAATCGTAAGCACACACCGATATTTATATACATTTATATCTTATATTCTCTATTTAAAGTGGCATAGGTGACCTTGTGTGAAAGTACTGAGAACTGGTTGCATTAGATAAACACGGTAAAAAGACAGAATTCTTTTTTTTGGCTGATTAGAGGAATTCTTTTGTGTTTGCTGACACTGCCTAACTATGCTTTGTGGCAGGCACTTTGTGTCTGCTGTGGTAAGGATTTGGGAGGGTGGAGTGAGGAGGAAGAAGAGCCTGATGCTCTGGTTCAACAGAGATTAACTAGCCTATAATCCAAAACTAACCTGACAACTGCTGCGTCAAAAAAAACAGGCTGGAAAAATCATTTGAGGACTGAAATGTGTGACCTTGGCCTTATCTGCAGCAAGGCAAACTTAGAGAACAGCTCCTTTTAGCAAGGGATTTAATAAATACTGTTTTGGCAATTTCCTAAAAGCTATTCTTACCTGCAGGCAAAGAGTGTCCAAGGTACAGCTCGGATTAAATCCCACATTTAGGTGGCTTAACAGTTTTTTAGGCTACAGAGATGTGCCCATGCAACTACTATCTTGTCCATTTTCCCAGTCTTGATCCCGAGTGCACATATTGGAAGTGTAGCTGGGGTCTGAGAGAAAGTTGATGAAGGTGCAAAGTCACTTAGGAGCTGCCTTCCCTTAGATTTTATCATATTTAGGCACCCAGATTTATGTCACAGACATTCAGAATTGTTCCAGTTTTGTGAATACCAGACTTTTAAATTAGTTTAGTTAAATCAGTGGAAAAAAATCTTAGTTTAGCTTAAATGTGATTTATCCTGAGTCAAGTGCACTCACTAACAACTTAACACTTTTCAGGCAAAACTAAAATCAATGTTTCTGAAGTCGATTTACAGTACAATGTGGCTGCCAACTAGAACTGAAAATTTAGATATGTGTGATGTTTTCAACTTTTTACTAAAAATATGATACAAATGGTGTAATATTGATAAGAGATTTTGGATCTTAGATGTGTTGGAAATTTTGTAATACAGAACTTTGCTTGAATAACTAGAGCTTTTCTTTGGTCAGAGCTTCCTTCTTCTAAAACTCTCATTGCCCATTCAGTCTCTTTTTCTCTTTTTTCCCCCCCTCCTCTTTTCTTTTTCTAACGATTTGGTTTTTCAAAGAGAATAGCAGAAAACCATTTGTTCCTGGGCAAAGTACCTTCCGAAATGTACTGGCTGGGCCATTAGTGAGGCTGTTGAGAAGCATCAGCCCCAGAATCGATCCCATGGAGGACCCCACTAATGACTGGCTTCCAGCTGGAGACGTTGATCCCCTAATCACAGCCCTTTGGACTCACAGCCTGTCCAGTTACCAGTTCAGTGGCCATTTATCGGGTACCTCATCAGTTTGTCAGTGAGGATCCACTGGGCAGCAACACCCACTGCTCTCCTCTTGCCCACCAGGCTCAACCCTTGGCTGCAGGAATAAGATCGTCAGTCACACTCTCACAACGTACTTAGACTTTGTGTTCTCAGTCTTGGAGAGTTAGGGAGAAATTTAGGTCTCAGTTTGCTTTCTGAATGTAGGCAATTTTACCTCGTTGGCCTAATTAATTGAATTAATAGCTTCTTCACCAAAATAGAATACTGTTTCCCTCCTTAGCTCACTAGATTTCAGATGTTTTTCTTTCTTTGAAAGAAGATCCTGCTATGACAAAAAAGCAGTTCAGGGTTTTAAACCCATGTTGTAACATTGTCTTAGGACTGCAGAAAGTCATGTTTGTTGTCTGAATAATCTTCAACCTTTAGAGGAGGTACAAGAATGGATGTAAAAATGAGATTAAAAAAGGAGGATCCAAAAGCTTTTTGGATGTTTACTCCATGGGATCGCTTTCTGCTCAATAAATAATGGGAGCAAGGAAGGAAATTAGCACTCTTTAATCAGTGGGATCCTGGAGCAGCCTGTTAGCATGGCACAGTAGTTAGGGCTTCTTTTCTGGAATATTTCTGTGCATCATTTACTGGTGAACTCCTGCAGTGGAGGGGGATGCTCTTCTGGTTTTGGCTGGGGAAGAGTTATTTTTCTCATTGGTGGCTGGTATGAGGCTGTGTTTGGATTTGTGCTGAGCACAGGGTTGATAACACAGAGATGTTTTTGTTATTGCTGGGCAGGGCTTGCACAGAGCCAAGTCCTTCTCTGCTTTTCATACGGCCATGCTGGTGAGGGAGTTGGGGGTGCCTGGGGGGGTGGGAGGAGACACAGCCAGGACAGGTGACCCCAATTGACCAAAGGGAGATTGCAGACCATGTGATGTCATGATCCATATAAGAAGCTGGGGAAGAGGAAAATGGGGACATTTGGGGTGATGGTGTTTGTCTTCCCAAGTCACCTTTACCTGTGATGGGGCCCTGCTCTCCTGGA
>VZRQ01011255.1:0-122042 GCA_013397975.1 Machaerirhynchus nigripectus | reverse complement strand
TCTCCCCCCGATCCCACTGGAGGGGGAATGAGGAGCAGCTGCCTGGGGCTTGGTTGGTGGCTGGGGTTAAGCCATGACAGATTCAGGAAATCATTTAGGTCCTATCAACCAAACAAGGCAAAGGTTGACAAAAGAAACTTCTGGAACTTGGGGAGAGTTCTTCACTCACCTGTATGCCCACAGGCTGACATGATTAGAGGTTGCAGATTAGAAGAGTTTAACTTTTGTTTACTGTAGTTCCTTGATTTTCTAACCTTTCACTTTTTTTTCCCCTGCTAATATCCGTTTAAATGAATGTTGCTGGTTTCAGTAGAAAAAGTCTCCATTCTGACAAGCAGTTCTACTTCATGCACGTTATCTGTTGTGTGTGCAGCTTTGTCCCAGGCTGCTTTTTCAAAACCTACTGTCTTCTTGATGCTCATCGCAACACAATAATTTTAATGGATTTCAGGTTGAGCTGAATGCTCTATTTCGAGCTTAACGCCGTTGTCAGTTGAGTAAATTGTTGCCAAACGTTAATTGCTAGGGCTGAATTTTTTGTCAGCAGGTGTTTGTGTGTGGAGTGAATCATAATCTTGGGGGAAAAAATAACAGATCATGTATTTATAGTCTGCATCGCAATGGAGGGAACAAGTGGCAGATAAAATGTATGCTGACAATCGTAGTAGGTTTTTTTTCCCCCATCTAATGTATGCTCAAAATCACAGTGTTTTCATTGTGTAGCTCTTGAGTTTAGCTGTGCCAACTTCATGTCTTACAGTTTAGTGTGTATTATGCCGAAAGCACACTGAGGGGGGCCAGGGCTTTTGATACAGTGCTGAAGGGTCAACCAGGGTAAGGGGATTTCCCACTAAATATATTGTGATGCAAAGAATTCCCAATTACGCTCAGTCAAAGCTAATTTCTTCTAAATGTGCCGCCAAGGAATTGTGCCAAAATTTGGCTCTACGTGGGGCTGTGTGAAAGATGGTTTTTTAAAATTTAATTTCAATTTCTAATGACTTGAAATGTGTTAGAATCCAAGGCAAGAGTTGTGGCACCATTCAGGGAATGTCTTCCATTCTAATGTGTATTTCCTGCTGTTCAAGTGTACTGAAATTCGTCATTACTCAGTGCCTCGGTGTCATGATTGCACTGCACTGGTGCTGCAATGCTTAAGTTTCTTGCTCCAGATGTCAGATAACACAGAATTTTAAAAAAAAATTCCATTTAATTTGGAACTCCTGTGTTCTTGTCAACCCCCAGTTGCTTTATATACTAACCTTCTATTGTAGTTTCTGTTGAGCACTCAATTTTTTTTTTCTTTTTTTTTTTTCTTGGCAGTGCTGTGTATTGCTGGAAATCTGTCAAGTGTAAATGCAGGGTTTTTTTGGGAGCAGTCTTTGTTCTGCAGGAGAGGAGGACGTTAAATGTGTTCTGGATCATTTGCTTCTCCTCATTAGGTAAGCAGGAGCAGTGGGACACTGAGCCATGGGCTTAGGGCTGGGGAATGGAACACAGAAGGTTGCTCTTATAGGTAATGACACTTAGTGAGATGGTACCCAGAACACTGGAAGCTGTATCTTACAGTATCTGTCAGAATAATGAAGAAGAACAATTTTCTCCTTTGCTAGTCTGTCACATATGACCCAAAACATACTCTGGGACTTCACCACACATTAAAACCTATTTTTCATAATCATCTTGTCAGTGCTGGATAGTTAGACATTCAAGAATTCACCTCATAATTGAAAATCAAAATCATCCTCTTCTATGTATTTTACTGTACTTTCCAGGCTTGGTGAGGAGTCTCGTTGAGCTCCTCTGCTTGGTGTAACTCTGTGAATGCAATGTCTGAAATAAAATCAGCGAGAATGAATGAGCCTCAGTCCCTTCAAACAGCCGTGGGACTGGGCAGCAGTGTCAGAATCACGTCCTTGGCTGTGCTTTTAGGAATTTTAGTCTATACCAGTGACCTCGTGGGATGAGACTGGTTGAAAACCCATGACAAACCATGAGGCCACCTGTGATTTTCAGTTTTTCTGGTGTCTGGCTGTAGCTGTGGTAATCTTCTCATGGGGTATATCTATGAGACTGGGAAAAAACCTGTCCTGGATGTACAATAGTCAGTCCTCATCTGCACAGGAAGAGTGAGCAAAGAAACCTTCTGTGAGACTTCTACCCTACAGAGGAGCAGAACAAAAGGTGCAAAGAAATCACCATAAAAGGTTTCCGTTTCCTCAGGCAGCCTTTGTTGCAGCTACAGGAATCTTGGAGAGATCTCCAGGAGATCTCAGTATAAAGCACCAGGTCGTATCCTGCATGGGCCATTTGATCAAATCTTCTGTGGATTAGTGGTCGTGTTCCTTGAACAGAATGCAGGACCAGGGTGTGATTTGCTGCTGTAGACGCTCCTGGGCAGAAGTCAGGAGCTCCTGATGCTGTTTCTGTCTTGTGCCATTCTACATTGCAATGGCTGTGTCTCCAGAGGCTCTGGGTCTGTCTCTGGGCAAGGAGATTTGCCCTTGGAGCTGGAGGATCAGCGTACTAAGTCAGCTTTTTGTACTTTGAAAACCTCTCTGAAAATCTTCCCCGGATGAGCTCTATTGTGTACTTTCCAAATTTCGGGATTTTGCTTTCCGCTGTAACGTACCCAAATGCTGCTTGGGACTTTTCTGAAGTGCACTATGACCTGATGAGTTCTTCAAGTTCTGAGCTTTCTTAAATGAGCAGAGGCATAGACCCCCTTAGATCAGCAAAGAGGTCTTAAATGATCATCTCAAAACCTCAGGGGCTCTCATTTTTTCCTAGAAGTAAGGGAAGGTTTGCAAATATGGGGCAAGAACAGCAACAGGAGAAATTTTTTTCCTGCTCTTTGGGGATTTTAAATTTATGTCTATTCGACCTTTTTCCTTGCTATGAATTTCTGATGTCTCACTAATTGCACAAAAGAGGCAGACTATTTTTCTTTGCAAGTGCATCCTGAGGAAGTCGATTAGCGTTATTGAAAATCAGTGCCTAATGTTCTCTCTCTTTCCAGTTTACTGGTTGCTGTGAGCTGCAAACACTCTACCTGAGGGCACTAAAATCAGACACGTCAATTGAACTTTGCACTCAGAGGCCTGGCTCAGCAGAATCTCTGGCTAATGTCCTTAAGATTCCAGGTATTTTCTCCATAGGCTTTTCCAAAGGGCTACAGGAAAATGAATGTGGTCGGCTTTAAAATACTTCTAATTGAGAAATGAGCTGTCCACTGCCTTAACACTGCTTAACTGTATGTATTGATTTCTAACCTCCCTGTCATTGGCTGAATAAGTAGACCAAGGTTACAAAAGGTGAAACCTTATTCATTTTTAATAAAAAAAAACATTACTTCTCAATGGCAAAAAAGACATAAAAGAATCAACTTTTATCCCCAATATTTAGAAGTTAAGGCCTTTAAAGTAAGATGTATGGTTATCAAAGGTGAAAACTGTTTGACTTTTTTTGCATAAGACATCTAAAATATTCATTCCGTGCCAGATCCGCTATCCAGAGGAAACATCAAAGGGAGCAGGTCTCATTAGGAGAGCTCTCCTGACTCTGACACATGCCTCCAACATGCTGGGGAACTTTCAGAGCAGTGTGAAGGGATTTATCATCCCGACCCCCAGAAACGGCAGTGTGAGCTCCACGGTGAAATCACTGCTTTGAAATTCCCCCTGCGTATTTAGGGAGGTTTAATTGGGATGGAAACATGGTGACAGGAAACATGAGGAGAAAGCTTTTCCTCCATCACCTCGTGACGCTCTTGTGTGACAGGTTTCTTTCTTGTTTCAATATCAAACATCTCTGATACCAGGTATGCTGCTGGCTGGTGCCTCCACGGTAAGGGCAGGTGTGCTGGCACACTTGGCATTCCAGTGGATTAGAATTCCTCTGTGCCTAGGTGTGCTGAAAGAATTACAGCCCATTACTACTTCTGCCTTATTTTGAGCATTTTTTCTAAGGAAGCAGTGAAAATGGTGTTCAGTTTTGATAAATTAGTCCAACCCACGTTGTCTTCTTGAGGTGCTTATCTGGTCTGTACTATATTAGAGTTTAGGAACATCATTATTTTTCATAATGCACTTCTCAGGTGGAGGTGAGCACTGGTGTCTCTGTTTTAAAGAAAGGAAAAAAAGGAATAAAAAGATTAAAGATTATTTTTGGTTTTGCTTTGTTGGTTTTTTTGTCGGGGGGTTTTTTTTTAGAGACACTCATTCAAATCTGCTTTAGTGGAGCTTAGTGATTGATTAATTTGCCAAAACCCCTGATTTTAAGACTAATGAAACTGGCAGTAGGGACAGCTTACTCTGAATAGAAAAACAAATCTTCATTCTCCCTGTGTGCTCCACACTTCCATGCCTTCACTTTGACTCCTTCCGTTGGACTTGGAGAGGGAAGCTCAAGGAAAGACACTGGTCAGGCTGAGCTTTCAGAGCTGTAGCTGGGAGAAGCAGAGACAAATCAAATAGGAATGGTTATAGTCACTGAGTTGTAGGAGAATGAAAGCTTCATAGATACCTTTTTTTGACTAGCACTGAAATCCCCTGTGAATGTGTTTTGTTTTGGTTTTTTTTCTGACTGTACTCAGCAGTGACTGGTGACAGGTAGAGAAGCAATAAGCACAAAAGGAAATGCAAGCAGTTCTGTTTAAACATAAGAAGGAAAAAAAAATGCCCTTGTTTCCCTGTGAGGGTGGCCAGACACTGACCCAGCTGTCTAGAGACAGTGTGGAGTCTTTCTCCTTGAAGATATTCAAAAGCCATTTGGATGTGGTCCTGGGCAATTGGTTGTAGGTGGCCCTACTTGAGCAGTGGGTTGGGCAAGGTGGCCTCCAGAGGTCACTTCCAACCTCAGCCATCCTGTGATTCTGTGAATAAAGGGATGTGCACCCCGTGCTGAAGGTGCCACACTCTTTAATGACAGAAACAATTGTGTGAGGTTTGCTCCTGGCAAGGCAGCTCATTATCTTTAGGAGTGCTAAGGTTACTGTAGGAACCCAAAGGTTTTACTGGGAGTAAATGTGATAAATAGACAGTATTAGCAACATAAAGCTGCATGATTTTATATATGCATCAATACCAAAACTGGTCTGTGTTAATGCTTCCTCAAATCCTACTAAATGACATACTTCTAAATTAAAGTAATTAGTCCTCTTTCTTTGCAAATCCTATTAAGGAGAGGGACAGGCCATAGTAATAATTGTCTGAAAGTAATTGTTGAGAATTATCCACCACAAGAGCCTTGATCTGTGAGGAGCACTCATTGTTTTCCACGGGGTGGTGGAGCACTCTATTGTGGCAATTCCTGTGCTTTGGATATTCCACAAAACCAAAATTTTTCCTGCTTGTGTCCGTCAAAAATTTCTTAGAAATTTCCTCATTCAGCTAGAAGTCTAGTCCTAGATTTCTGGTTAAAGACACCCAAAACTGCATTTGTGTTAAATCTATGCAACCACGTTGTTAATTTGAGCTCTGTTGTGGGTGAAAGCTGCTACATGTATACAAAAGCATAATTGCTCTGAAAATTGGTTGTTTACCTGCTGGATGCAGACTTCCTGTGGGTTTTTCTATTTAAATCAGAAAACAACTGCTCTGCACACTCTCGCAAGTGTCAGCAGTTTCCATGCATTTAACTTTTCTCACTTCCTGGGAAGATGATGGGATTCACTTTCTGGAAGGCAGAGAGAATGTAATCATCTTCCTGTATCCCAAGGCTGCTGCCAGGTCCCTCTGGATCACCAAACTATAGCTACTGGGGACAGTGAAAATTCACCTTTAGTGCAAGAGAGCTGCAAGATTTTCTTGAGTGAGTGATTTTAAGAAATTGGCATTAACCTTCCACCAGCCCTTGCAGCACATATTTACAAGAGACAATTTGGTAGACGGCAGTCACTGCTTGGGATGAATGTCACGAACAGGCCCCGTGAAATCCCTAATGTTTCCAGGCATGGGGAGGACTCTGGGGAGACTGGCAGCACTGGTCACAGTTCATCAGCTGAAAAATGCTTTCTGCAGCTGCATATTTCTGGGACACCTTGCAACAGCCAGGGCGACAGAGAGTTTTCCTAGGAAACTGGGGATGCGGGTCCACGTGGCTTTTGTGGCTTTCCAACAAGTGGCTGATGTGACCTGAGGTCCTGATATTCTTATAATATTTGCTGGCTTCTAATGCTGCTCCAGGCTGCCACACACTGAAAATGTACCCAGAGTTTCATCCCTGTAACATCTCCTGCCTAAATCACACCCTGGATGTCATTAGGGATGTATTAAAACATACCTTACAAATAAAATTTGCAACTTAGCGCACCTCTTGAAAGGTTTTGAACTCTGGACAGCAAAAACAAATCAAAATGTCAGGAAAATATTACAGGTGTGGTTTTTCAGTACTGAATTTTAGCTCCAAATAGGCACACATAACGTGCTTAGGTACACCCTTATGTACTGTCAAAAGAGAGGATGTTTCTCCAGGTTAATTCAAGTGGCTGTTAAGAAAAAGTTCAATCCACCTCAGCTGTTCTGGGGTATTGCTTATAACCCTACCAGTTATTGAATATGGCCAGACTGTTGTCTGTTCTTAGGGAGGTGTAGCTTAATTCCTTTGTATTGCAGCTACTATCAGGACACACAATCAGTCAATGGAGGTCATCAAAAGGTCCTTTGATCCATAAGCAAAAGAAAGTGAAGTATTTCTTATAATTTTGATGAGTTTCCCATGTTTTCTTATCTTTTCAGTTGCTCATGCATAGTGTAAAATAATAATTTCTGAAATTTGCCCGTATCTCATCATGTTGCAGTCGTATCAGAGCTTGACCACAAGCAGTGCTGCAGAATATATTGAAGAGGAAGCAGATGTGAACAGTAGTAGAAAATTGTATTTATATAGAGACATGTAAATGTATGAAAAAACCTGCGTGCACCGAGTCTTATTATGCTGCCTCTCATTTCATGCTTAGTGAAATGCTTTAGCTGGGTGAGGAAAAACTGCATCCAACAATCACAGCATGACTTGTGCGTGTTAGGAGGAAGGATTGTGCCCCTAAGTGTGTTTTCTATGTGGATTTTTCACTCGTGGTCACCTGGGAGCTCTGCGCAGATACAAAGTGAGGGATTGGAGAATAACCAATACATGATGGGAAAGAAAATACAACCCAAATACAAGTTATTTTGTGCAAACTCTTTGTGCACAGGTGGGTTTGAAAAGTGTGGAACTGCTACAATTCACCATCAACTTAAAGGGATTTTTGTGTGATAATCCTTGCATCCATTTTTTAAACTGGCAGTAGCATTGTTCTGGTTTTGGTGTGCTGCTGTGCATTGTGAGTGTTCCTAGTCATCTCTTCAGGTGGAGTTTCAACTTGATCTCCTGCAGCCATTAAAATGGGAGATCAAACAGCATTTTGAAGGCCAGGATCGCTTTTTGAAAAAATATCCTTGTCCATATTGCACGTTCAGGTACTGCAGTAATGGTTGGTGGAGCAGTAGCTGTTTAGACCTCGGCACACTTAGCCCAAACATTGTCTTTTGTTAAAAATATTCCTTGTCTAAAACTGTCTCACATTGTGCATGCCACGATGGAATAGAACAGAAATTGGAGAAAAAGCTATTAAGACAGTCCAGGCCATCATTGCATGGAGGCAGTATTGTTTGCTGCACTCAAGTTTTTAGCTCCAATTGGAGCTAGTTTTCAATTTCCCATGCAATGGGGTTTCGGCTGCACCCCTTGGGAGATTATTTCACAGTACAATAACTCTGCTGCGGTGTTTTGCTGATATCTGGCCTAAATCTTCCCTCTTAATTTCATCCCATTGTTTGCTGTTATAGCCCTAGGTATCACACTAAACAATTCCCCTTCTTCCTAAGTGGTTAGCTCATCAAATATTTCTGGACAGTTGCATTCCCCCTTAGTTCATTTGTTGCTTGGTTAGTATCTAATCTTAACATTTCTATGAAGATTTATGTTTAAGTGTCCTGTGATTGATCCTCTTTTACCTTTTTTTTTTTTTTTTTTCTTTCTTCCCCTGCCACCCCTGACATCCTTATTTGTGAACAGCCCATTTTTGAGAGCTGCTGAGCATGGAGTGTGTTACAGAACCTTGCAGACTGGTACTCTCACCCCACACACAGAGCTGGCCACAGGTTCACCAGCTTCATTTTTGTTGCCCTGCCTACATCCCTGTTTGGGTTTCTTTTTCCCAGGATAACTGCTTTCCAAATCTTTCTTTCCTATTGCAGTTCTGGATTTTTTTCTTATTAGGAAATTCAGGAAAACCACACAATTAAATGCACAAGCGTTTGTTGAATTTCGTACTTTTTGATTTTTCTGATGTCTTGCTATAACATGGATGAATAAATTTACATTTGCCACTTTACTGTTCTTCAGTACTGCTAAAATACTGTTTAGGATTCTCACATCAACTGAGATAGTAAATAAAACTGTCTTGTAATGTGCCACTAGATTGCTAGAATAAGTACTATGTGGCAGTGAAAACTGTCTTGAAAATACCAGTGAGACTGATACTTTTTAATCTTTCCAAATAACTCCCCTCTAGAAAACTGTGCCTTTTGGAAGAATAGGAATACAATTGAGTCTGTGAGTGTAATTAATAGAAGTCTCACATCCCTTGTGATTTCATATAAAATGACCCTTTAGGAAGTTTTTTTTCTGAGTCTAGCAATATTTCTTCACTTGCTAGAGGCACTTAATAATGTAAGAATCTCAGCTTTCATTTTTAAAAGAATTTTTCTTTCAGCCTTAATTGACTGCTGAGGAAAGTTGAAAACATGACTCTGGAGTTTCCAAAAATGCAGATAGCAGGAACTGAAGGGTTTTTTCTCTCTTAATGTACTGCTGCTTAAGGAAGTTTCAAATCATTTAGATTGACCTAAATTCCTCCATCTCACTTCTTAGTTACGTGGGTGTTTGTGGTCCTCTTCCAGCTTGGCTTAGAAATAGGTAGGTGGCTCCATACCCTTGTCTGGTGGGACCCTATTTAGTCACAAATAATGACCAAATTTTTGTGCTGAAAGCAAGAGTAATCAAACAGGAGACACCGCTGTGTCCCCAGCACAGCTTCCTGACTTATTTACCAGGATGCATTCCCGCTCCTTACTCAAACTCCTCAGTATCCTTCCTTGTAGTCTCCTTGTTATTTCTCAACACAATTCCTTGAGTCAGATGGAGATAGGAAGCATTGAAAATGGTCACAACGATGGGATGACAGCAGCATTTTAGGCAGGTTTGTGTCTCAGTGTATCCTACAGCTGATCCACTCTGTCCTTTCTGTCTCATGAAAGAATCTCACATATTTCAGTTTGTTGACTCGGTTTCCTTTCTCTATTATATCTCTGGGATGAATCCTCTCCTTTGCCATGGCAAATTTTCTCTGGCACTCAGACTAGGTGAATGACTAAAGAGTTTAACAGGCTAGGAGAGTATGTATTTTCATCTTTATGTAACACATTTGAATATACACTCCCTTTTTACAAGGTGTTTTATCCTGAGTGATGAAAAAAAAAAAAGATGAAAAATGATGAAAAAAAGAAGATGAAACGGAAATGAAATGTTTTGCACATGTCATGAGGTTACAGCATGTAATGTTCCTATAATGTAAACGTTCTTTGACACTCTACTGAGTATTTTACACACAAATTGCAGCTTGTATTTTTTTTTTTTTTTTTGGTACTAACTAGGCAACGTAATTGTTACATTGGGAAAAAGCTGTGTTGTATTTCTAGAGAAAAGTTCTTGAGGCCATCTACAGCAGCTTGTATCGTGTATTGCAATTTTCTCAGCTGCTTGATGGATTTTCTTCAGCTTTTAAAGGACAACGTGTCATGGCAGAGGTAATTCTCTGAGTCTGTGATTACCAGGTGACTGAATACACAGAGCATGAACCATACTTAGGGCTGTCACCTTCCACTCCTGAAGCTACGGGGCTGTCAGGTAGACACAAGAAAAAAGACTTGGTATAGTCATGATCCAGTTCAAAAGACACAGGAAACCACGCATAAAAACTGTTTTAAGGAGTGGCATGTGAATTAAGATATTGGCAATGATGCTTATACAGCTTTGAAAATAACCTTGGAGGTTTAGAGAAAGTTCATTGTATTATTTGCAGGCTGTGGCATCAGCTAGGATTCATTTTTACAAGTTCAAATCATACAGAAATGATATTGCAGGATTTTATTATATATAAAAAAATAGCTGTTTGCTGTAAAAAAATACATATAAAAAAATTGCTTACTGTGGCTTTGATGGTATTTGGTGGCCGAGTAGAATTAAAGCTTTGTGCACCTATGAATTACAGAAGCCAGATGCATGGTTTCAATCTGGACAGGTTTGGATAGATTTATTCTTGAAGAGTTGGCTTCTCCATCTATGTAGAGCAGCTTATACTAAAAATCTTTTGATTTTTATATCAGTAACATTTTTACTGTATCAAGCTTCCCTGTTATCAATGTGCTTCTCTTTACCCCATTGCATTATTTGTCGTTTATTCACTATAAGAATGGTGACAGTATGAAACGATGATCATATATATTTGTATCAAAATATCACACTTTCAGAGAGCTTTTTGAAACAGAGATAGGAGGACAACACTAAAAAAAAATTATAAGAGTATCTGTAGAAAATCCCCAGATGACTAAGAAACAGTGAACTCCTAAAGCTGCTGGAAGAACAACCACTGTCAATAGCAAAGTTTATAAATAGGGAAAAAAAAAAGGGAATGGCTAAGGAAATGACCCAAAAGCATAGGCCTAAATCTTAGAAAATAAACATTTAATAAAAGATGAACTTGTTCCGTGAAACAAGACTTGAAAATTAATCGTGAAATGAGATAAAAATTGAGATTTGAGGATTCTGTTAATAATAAATGTGCCAGAGGATCCCAGCATCATGAAGTACTCTAGAATTGGGTCTCCATTGCTCCTCAGGTAGAACTGGTGGCAGTAAAACACACATGCATGTAAATAAACTTCTACTGCTATAAGACAGTGTTGGAAATGTTCCAAATTTATATGATGATATAAATTATTTTTGTGTTTTGTAAAATTACCATAGGATCTGAGGACCTGATCACCCCTGGAGAAGGCGCTGTCCATATCCAGCATGACAGCCTGGTGCATCCTGGCAGATGCAATTTTGGCACCTGTGCTTCAAACAGGCCAATCTGTTTTAGAGCTTTGATATTTGCATCAAAACTCCAGGCGAACACTTCTTTTTCCCATTGTTGTGCACTTGCTTCTGCATTACTGAGATCATCAGAAGTACTTTTGTGTGCCTGGGTAAAACTCGTGAGAAGCTCTGAGGGCTGTATTTTGTATGGGCACCTGCAGAACATCACACAGGGGTGGCAACAAAAGAGATCTTCTGATTAAAACGTGGATAGTTTCGTGCTTGGGATAATGGCAGCTACTTGCACAGATGGGTGAAGCAGGAACACCACAAAATAAAGAGATTAAGCTGCAAATAGTGAGGGTGCTATGTATGAAATCCTAATGAATATTCATATAATAACTAAAGCGGCTGCTGACACCGAGTGCTAATCCTTTTGCAAATAACAATTAGCAGAGAGGTTGTAAAATGGATGCTAATTTGCACATAATATCAAGAGCTAAGAAATATCCTGGCTAAACAAAGGCTTTTGAATCTGCAGAAAAGGCCCTGCACTGTGAATCAGGTTGTAGAATGATGAATCACATCGCAGTTTCTGAACAGGTTGTTGCTGAGGACCAGTCATTTGGGTGAAAATGTGAACAGGCCTCCTAAGTATCATCTAAGAAATTATCTAGGTATTATATCTCCATTATACAAGTATTATCTGTTATCTAAATACCTATACAGAAATCATCAGTATGAACACACTGCTACAGGATTCAACTCCTTCACTGAATTCAGCTGTAATGCGAGTAGCATTATAGAAACAGGAATTCAATTTTCTTGCTTACCTCAGAGGTGTTTGGGAATGAAAAATGTGGCATTTTTGTACTAAATCCGGTGCATAAATTTCAATTATTAATGTACAGTGCATGGTTTGCTGCTGTTGCTGTTGGAGGCTGAGCTTGTGTGGTGGTTTGACCCAGGCTGGCTGCCAGGTACCCACCAAAACCACTCCATCAAATCCCTCTGGACAAATATAAACATCAACTAAAACTCAATAGATATTGCAGATTTTGATGAATTCAGCTCTCTTAAAAGACTTCCAAAAGATCTGTGCAGATCAGCTCCTAAATGCTTTTGAGAAGTTGTACCTATGACAGTAATTATTGTTTACTTACGGAGCTGATACGGAAAATGAAGATAAAGCCCAATGCAATGTATTCCATTATGAAGATACCCTTTTAAGCTGGCACTTGCAGATGAAACATGTCCTTTGGAACGGGTCTAAATCTGAAGGAGATTGACCCCAAAGGACACTTGGTGTGTCCTATGTCACACTGTTACCAAAAAAAAGGAGATAAGGAGTGTAAGAAAGACAGAGAATGTCAAGTGCTGCGCTTTCCTCTGCGTAATACATCACTTAGTGGCTCATCTGAATCATCATGCTTAATAGCCACTGAGGGATGAGATCTCTTCTCCATAAACTTAATCCAATCCCTTTTTGAACCTCCTTCAATACTAACAGTGCAATAACATGGTGTCTTCCGTGGATTTCCGTGTGAATGCAACCTGTTAGCAGCACAGCGTGCCCAGCAGCGTCTGCAACTGGCGTCTCAAGCACTTGAGAGTGTTTGGTTTTAAGTATTTTCCTTATTTTCCACTGGCTTTTTTTATTAAACCAGTTGTGCAGTTTGTGCATAGATTAGTTAAAATACGGAGGAATGAACATATTCATGTATCTGAGTGATTCACTTGAGTATCCGTGTGCTGTAAGGAAAGAAAGAAATCCCGTTGTCTTTAGAGAGAGATCTGTACAAAGAGATATTAATTCTATCATCTTCCCTTCACTCTGCTCCCTCCCAGCTCCTGATGCAGTTCTGGTGTCTCTCTCGCCCCTGTGAAATTAGTCTAATTACCAGTTAATGATTGAAACTGACAGTCCAATACATGTGTTCTGACCTGCTGCATGCTACTAATTTTTAGCAGCATGGAATTGGTGCACAAAAAAAATTTGACAACGTAATATAAACATTCTGAGAAATTACTAGTCCATGAGAAATGAAGTTTTGAGGCAACTGAGGCCTATCCCTTTGAAACTGGCTATGTTTCCCACAAAAACAGGGCAAAGATAAAACAGAAGCAGCTATTTTTATTTTTTCTTTTTAATTAGCAGAATATATCATGAGGTAATTAAGTACCATTCACAAAAAAGAGAACAGAGATATAATATCATCCTATCTGACATTGGGAAAGTTGCCCAGTGTAAGAGAGCCAGGTTTGTGCCTCCTACCCACACAATTAGGGTCTCAGAGCAGCATTTATACTCCCAGCTTGAGCTGTGATTTTTGGAACTGTTGTCAGGCTATGGATCAATTTTAAGTGCAATTTCTGGCATTAAATCAGCATAAAACATGGACATTATGTGTTGTTTTAGTTTGGACCATTAGTAATCATACTGCTTTACTTCCTGCATGGAAGAATTTTTGACAACTGATATGAAATTATGTTGTCCTCACCAATGGATTTGAAGGAAATAAAAAGCCGGTGAATATTTTAAAAATCAACACCTGCCAAAATAGCTGGAAATTTTCATGTTCAGTCTAAAACTGTCCCTGTTTCAGGTGGTTCCTGATTAATTGGAATGCAAAGTCTTGGTTAGCTGGGTGCTTCAGATGGATTTCTTACAGCCACATCCTTTTAAAAATCAGAAATTAGGATTTCAGATGTGTGTTCGACAAATTTTATTGAAAAATTTATCATCATGTTTTTCTTAAATTTAAAGGTTGAGGGAAAAAAGGATATAGAATCCCAGTTTTTTCTTTAAAAGAAAAATTGATTCATTCCACTATAGGTAAGTTAAATGGAATATTCAGTCTCCACAGATGCGAGTAAAATTTGAGATTTCATTTTCTGGTCTATGCAGAGAGTTGTGCACTTTGGAAATCCTTTAAAGAAATTCTCCAAGTGAAGGAGGATTCAGAGTAAGCCTCAAGTCTCACTTGCAAAGCCACAGGAAGGAGGAACCTCAAGGGACAGCCTGTTTGCTGACTTTATTTCTAGGTATTGTTAACATACCCGCTTCTCCAGTACTGGCTTGTGTTAAATTGGATGTCCTTGATTAAAATGAAATAAAATAGGAAACACCACTCAGTAATTTCCACGTAAGAAATAAAAAAGCTGAAAAGCTTTGGCATACCAGTAAAAAAAAAAAAAAAAATCAATTATAAAAGTGAGAAGTTTTTCAACCCTTCTGTTAGTCCAGACCTTACGTCGAGTTCCTTAAATCCTAAAAATGAGCGTGTCACAAATATGGTTCAACACTAAAGTGAATTTATACCAAGTAGTGGGTATGGAGCTATCTTAGTGGAAGTTCTATGCCTTAAATCTTGACTGGGGAAAACATGCTGAGTTTTAATGTTACCTGTATGAATCAGAGCTGGGGGGAAATGTTTTGACTGACATCTTGAAACAGAAGCTACACTTCTGCTGTCTTTATGACATGAATTTATGACAATTGGTGTTAAAGGTTTCAAATTAGCCATGATACAAAAATCCTCCCCTCAGCTTATCCAGATGAAGAGCAAAACTGCCTAGATGTATTTAAATGAAAAAAGGCTGAAATTGCCTCGAGAAAGTTAATTTCAAGATAGGAGTAAAATGAGTCAGATTTGCTCTGTGCTATCAGGAGGCTTGAAGCAGTGTAGAGACATGAAGTAAAAAATTCAGTATTTCAAGAACTAATGTCACAAGGAAAACAAAGCAGATATGGAAGTAATCTTTCAATCAGAAATTTCATTTGCTGAGATGTATCACCTTATGCAGACACACAGGAGGAGATTGCTCCTGCTAAAATACGGTGATGTTTATAAAGTACTTACTGGACATGACATAATATATCTGACAACTTCCAGGCAGAATATAAATGTGAAATATGGCGTTCAGGCAGGCACACACTCACGGAGAAGGCGCTGCCCCTTTTCCCTGCACCGCCAAGAATGTGTTTGTCTCAGGTTTGTGATAAGCACAGGTAAAGCGCTATTACATTATTACTTAAAAGGGGATGGAAATTACAGAGTGAAAGTGGAAAAAGAAAAGAGATTTAAAAGATAATCAGTATGTTTTACTTTCCACAGTGGTTTCAGGATGTCTGGAAGCAGGCCAGCAAGATATTGTTTCTCATGCCCCCGCAAGGAAATGCACGTTCTCACTGTGCCTCTCTCAACGGGCTCTTCTGTTCCTCTTGCAAACACTGGAGTAAGTACAGAGAGCAAGTGAAAACAAGACCAAACAGCAATTATTTCCTTCATACAAACAGCTCTGTGTGACGTGCTCTTGGACAGCACCAGCTAAAACGATAGAGTGCAGCTCAAACTGAGCCTTGGAAGGGATGGCTGAGAGTGCTCGACCTCTGTGTACAGAGAACAGGGGCATTTCCCAGGTAACACCTTGGATGAGGCTCGAGCTGAGGCTTGGAAGGGATGGCTGAGAGTGCTCACCCTCTGTGTGCAGAGTACAGGGACATTTCCCAGGTAACACCTTGGATGAGGCTCAAACTGTGCCTTGGAAGGGATGGCTGAGAGTGCTCACCCTCTGTGTGCAGAGAACAGGGACATTTCCCAGGTATCGCCCTGGATGAGGCTCGAGCTGAGGCTTGGGAGGGATGGCTGAGAGTGCCTCTGTGTGCAGAGAACAGGGACATTTCCCAGGTAACACCTTGGATGAGGCTCAAACTGTGCCTTGGAAGGGATGGCTGAGAGTGCCTCTGTGTGCAGAGTACAGGGACATTTCCCAGGTAGCACCTTGGACGAGGCTCGAGCTGAGGCTTGGGAGGGATGGCTGAGAGTGCCTCTGTGTGCAGAGTACAGGGACATTTCCCAGGTAGCACCTTGGACGAGGCTCGAGCTGAGGCTTGGGAGGGATGGCTGAGAGTGCCTCTGTGTGCAGAGTACAGGGACATTTCCCAGGTAGCACCTTGGACGAGGCTCGAGCTGAGGCTTGGGAGGGATGGCTGAGAGTGCCTCTGTGTGCAGAGAACAGGGGCATTTCCCAGGTAGCACCTTGGATGAGGCTTGAGCTGAGGCTTGGCAGGGATGGCTGATAGTGCTCACCCTCTGTGTGCAGAGAACAGGGACATTTCCCAGGTATCGCCCTGGATGAGGCTCGAGCTGAGGCTTGGAAGGGATGGCTGAGAGTGCCTCTGTGTGCAGAGAACAGGGACATTTCCCAGGTATTGCCCTGGATGAGGAGCAGACGCAGCACTAAATGGCTACACCTCGCTGATGAGGGAGTCTGTGAAGGGATGGGACAAAGAGCTCCAGCAGCAGCAGCCAAACTGCTGTTCTGTCTGGCAGCTCCAGTGGCCCCTGGGTTTATGTTTTATGTTTGTCCCAGTTGCAGATAGCCCCAGAACTTCCCGGGGACACAGCATGGCTGTGCCACGAGGAGGAGCCTGGCTTGCAGAAGCCCTGAAGCGGATCAAGCGCAGGAGCTTTGTAAGAAGGGATGTTCTGTAGATGGATCTGACTCACTTGTGCTGGCTGCAGCATGAGCACTTCAGATTTAGAAGGTGACACCTCATTTTTCAGCATGCTTATTATTTTAGTGGGAAAAATCCATAAAGTTCAGACATATCTTGCTTGTTGGAGGTCCACTTGCCTCACAGCAGTGGGAAATCACAGCAAGGCATCTGTTGCCAGACCTAGTTCATGCAGTGTTTCAGTTCTGTAACATCATGTGGATACCTAACTGTTCTTTTTGAAGACTTGTATGATGTGAGAATCCTGTTCACCTTGCCAAGACAAATTCTGGAGCAGGATCTCCGACTGTATTTTCTCTCACCTCCCTTTTGATGTCTACGATGTCTGTGTCTGATACCTGTGTCTGAGCCAGTCGCCTCGAGCTCCCTTCAAAGATAAGGAAAAGAAAAAAAATATTCGTAACTTATGGTGGATTTAAGTGTTCCTTTTTTTTCCTGCTGCCTATTAATGGAACTTGAAAGGAAGAGCTGAGATGGANGAAACTTGAAGGAAAAAGTGAGAAGGGAGGTTTTAAAAAAAAAAAAAAAAAGAACTTTTTTTTATATTTTAGATATCCACATTTGGCCAGATGGATCTCATAGTGCAAGGCAACAGGAATATAAATTCTTTTTTCTTTTTTTAAAAATTTTTGGACTGGAGATTTTAGCCTGTGGTAATGATAACACATATTAATCCAACTGTTTGATATTCTTAATATCTGATGAATTATTAATTCAGTGAAGTTCTTTCAGAGAATTCCATCATCACTGAATAAGCTATTTGAGAATTTCTTGTTGATATTCCATCACTACAACTTTTTTTGCAAAAATTAGTCAAAAGTATAGACCATGCAGTTCTGATGGTACCTCTGTTAATGTCTTGCTGTAAGTGATACATTAACTTGGGCACTAGAAATGCCTTTTATTTTGGAGCTCCTGTGTTAAACAAACAGGCAAAAAATATGAAACCCTCTAATCTTCTAAGTCATATACTACAATATTCCCACAGTTATGAAATTTCAGCATTGGTCTGTGAATATCTATCTCAATAGCACACCAAGTGATATAAATAAAGCTGGTTCTGCCACAGAAAGTGAACTGAATGATAAGTAGCACCCATCTGATCTGGTCAATGCACAGCTTTGAGCCGCACAGTTTGATAAGGATCTATGATAAAAAGAGTGTGTGGTAAAGTAGGCTTACAAAGGACATCTGCTGACCCAAAAATTAAACATGGGACACAGTTTCTTGTGTGTGTCGGAGTCCTGGCATTATAGCAGGGCTGCTCTGTTTGCAATCCAAACCCGATGTGACTAGGATTTATGTTTTACAAAATAGAAACATAAATTGAAGTACAATTGAATGACAGTTGGAGAATGTAATTAATTGTATTTATTTCTAGGGAGCAAGGAGCAAGTCGCTCAGAGCACAGCCTTGAACAACTTAATAGTAACCAGCAAAATAGCAATGAGAAACTGTAAAGGCAGAGATGCAGCCATACAATTCGCTACAGATGTAATTTGTAAAAATGCTGGAGCACAAAGGATCACAGTAGAACGCAGATATGGAGAGTGTTTCCAAACCCAGAGGGTTTCACCAGCAACATATATTAAAGATGCAAGACATTTAATCTGAGCAAATATATGGAAATTGTTCTATTTTTTTTTTTTTTTAATGATTTCCCACTGTTACAATTTAACATGTGTATCATTTGACATTTTCAAAGCACTTGCTCAGAATGACATGTATCATTAGGACTTAGGTCTACTAATTCTTAACTACGCCTGTGAGGAAAATTTGATTTGTATATAAAGTGTTCTGAAGACTCCTACAGACACAGAAATACCCCTATGAATATAGAATGTAGGATATCCTTTGAAAAGAAAGCAGTTCCAAGTATGCCTTGCATTTCCCAAAGGATGCTGGACTGTAATTTAATGGTTCCAGACTTCCATCTTTTTGGATTGCAGGAATATCTCTTATGTGGACCTGTGCATGCTTGCCTCTGGGCATGAAATGGGAACCATTTAGATCCATTTAGGATCTTCTTCCCAAATTTTGTCCTCTGTGTTCCTTGCTCTGGCAGGACCTTTCAGAACCTCTGTAGCAACAGGCTAAGCATTTTCTTTTAGCTTCGTGGTCAAGTCATGGATCAGTTACCTGGAACAGCTGCATGCTTGTCATTGAGTCCAGAAACAAGATTTCCCAGCCACTCTTCCCCATCATACTGATGATTTCTTCCCATATCATAGTAGTTATTTTGTGTTTGGGACTGCCATATCGTGGCAAATTCTCCTTTTCAATCTATTCGTTCATTACAGGCAGCAAAATTGCAGAGCTGCAAATTGGTTTGGAAAAGGTTTTCTTGGACTGGGTCAAAAGTGAAACAAAGACTTTTGAATGGATATAATGTGGTGATAATGGCCCCCAAATTAAGGGAAGTTATAAATTTTTTCCTATTTATGAGTTTTCCAGAAGAGCCTGGAGGTTTCAAAGAGATGTGTAGTTCAGCACAGCAGATTGGGTGTGGCAGTAGAAAACTCCTTCACTGCACAAATTACTGTGAGATATTTTATTGCTTTAACCATTGGATAAGACAGATATGGAATTATGGTGGTGTCTTAAAAACTGCCACACCTGAGTTAGTCCCTGCTGCTTCTGTCTTGCTGTGGTTTGGCTCTGTACCTCTAGGCACCCTTTGAACTCTCCCTTCAAAATTCCTTCTCCAGGGTTTTCAGATTACTTCTCCAGGGTTCCATTCTAACCAAACCTGGCTATTCTGCTTTTGGGTCTGTGTTGTGTGTCTTGCCATGCATGCTGATTTTTAGATTCAGACCTCTGAGCTATATTGAATTTGGGTCTCTCCCTCCTAAAGTGATCACAGAGTAAGCTGAGGCTGAGAACTTCAGGCAGATCTAAGCCAGAGGAGCTTCTGGATGCTTTTAACACCACATTAAGGGTGGGAACTGATAGAGAATTCTCAGAGGAGGCTTCAGTTAAGTTTTATGTGAATGAAAGGCACCTGCAAAAGGAAAAGTGAACATTTCTTATCACAATCAACATGACCAGAAAAGAAGCAACGGTCTTTAAACTGTTACAAAAGCAGTTTAGAAAGTTTAGACATATAATTCCCCTTAAATGCAGCATTTTAAGGTCTATGTTTATTTTATTTTTAATAGATTCATTAGTAAAAAGGAACTGGAAACTGTTGGAAGTGTGAAATACCCCCTGAAATGCGATTTAGAATATTTCAACAATTTAAAGAGTAGAGTTTCATTTTTATCAGCTTGTCAATTGACAACAGAAAAGGGTTGACATCTTATGCTATTTTATCTCTTGGACATCTCTGCTAAACTTCAACTCAATGTTGAATTCGTTGCATACCTAAATTTGACTTATTAAAGTAAGAATAGATTCTTAAACATATTGGATTGTTATGTTTGTACTATTTGTGATCAATTTTGTATTTAAGTGTCCACTCTCCTGGCTAGTTCTGTTTCCTCAGGGAGATTGTCTTTTATGGCTCTGTGTGGATTGGCACAGTTATATTTCATATTTAAATGGCTACATTGAACTAGAGTTGAGGCGTATGCAAGAGCAGACAGAATTTTCTGTTCCCCTAATTCTACCCTCACTTGATACAGGTGATTCTTCACCATTGTTTCAAGACCTTTTGTTTGTGAAGAGTCTACATTTCTCCTGAGGAGAAGAAACATCAGATTTCAATTAAAATGGCAACAATCTTCCAACTAAAACATTAATAACATTTTTTTTTTAGGATGGTACATTTAATGTTCCAGAACAGGAAGTCATAGAACATAACCAAGTTCAACAAACAGTACAGAAGGCATAATGTTTATTATTAGCATCACATCACTATGTGACAGTGACAGGTGGTGATCTCCAAATGCCATCACAGTCATCAGAAGCTATGTGGGGAAATGAGAGCCTTCAAAAAGTGCAATTTTTTGTCAGTGTAGAATATTTCAGACCAGTTATTGTTAGATAACTGTAAGATAAATTTCAAGGTTAATATTGATGGTGTTTGAAAACATGCTTTTTAGGTTATTGGCTGTGTAGGATGCTGCATCCTGTATTTATATTGATTTGCAAGAGCACTGGTGCTGCATGAAGACCTAGCAGTCATGTATTCTGGAGTTTCCTAAAATAACCTTGTGTCCTAATTTTTCAAGAGATGGGAAGGAAGAAATTTATATAAGAGGGTCTCAATTAGAAAACGTAAAATTATGTTTAAATAGAAATCTCTTTCAGAATTTCCCATTAATTTTATTATTTTGTTGAGGAGTAGTTAATTGTTTTAATTGATGTAATTTTCAAAATAAAAATGCCTATTGGCTTTATTTTTGATCCGTGAAATGACACACTCACATTGTTTACTTCTAAAATCAAACAGGATGTGAGTGTGGTGATAATAAACACAGAGGCAAATTTTCAACCTCAGCGGATTGTACATAAGCAGCAGGATGAGGAGTTAGCATTTGCCAGTTAGGCACTGCTAAGAAAGAAAGAGTTTTAGATTTATATGTCAGTCATTTTTTGAAATACTTTTATTGAGCCATGCTAGAGGTACTTTAAGCTAAAGAACATAAAGTTAGGATTAGGGAATGCTTTTATCCACCAGTGGTGGGTGTGAATATGTTGGGAAAAGAAGAAGCAAGCCCAGATGTGCTCTGCCACCTCCTCATCTGTCTTGGGGTCATTGTGCTGTGCCTGCTGTGATTTTTCAAGGCTCAGCTCCACCACTCGGCTGAAGAGTGCATTAAATCCTGAACTGAAAAAAAATAGAGCTATAACTTCAATAATAAAAGTATTTAATATTGGTAATTGCAGACCAACCAATATTTTGTCTCTGGTTGCATTTGATTGGTAAAGTTCTTTGAAACTTGCTCTGATGTAAAGGGGAGTAAGT
Organism: Machaerirhynchus nigripectus; assembly: GCA_013397975.1. Taxonomy (NCBI): domain Eukaryota; kingdom Metazoa; phylum Chordata; class Aves; order Passeriformes; family Dicruridae; genus Machaerirhynchus; species Machaerirhynchus nigripectus. The sequence goes on along the minus strand of VZRQ01011255.1, from coordinate 100,491 downwards.
TTGGAACCAGCCTCAGAGTTTCTGTTCCCCCTCAGAAGGGTGACGTGAGAGCAGATTTACTGCCGACGTATAAAAACTAATGAACCACTTTAAGCCCCGTCATAAAGCTGGAATTCTTTTGTAGCTAATTAGAGGGCCTGAAAAGGAGGAAATTGGACCAAAAACCTATAAAATTAGCTTCATCAGAACAAAGTGGAAACAGATGAACAACCCACAGCGACTCCATAATAACAACAACGCCGCAATCCATACAACGCTGCCGTGGCTCATTTGGATTGCTTGCTCAAGACCCTGTTTGAGTCTCTCCCCACATATTTCATCTATATATTCTGCATTTATCTGCTGGTGATGCTTATGGGCAAGATAGTGGTATGCTTGTAGCTTTGTCAGACAATAACTTCTTGGGCAGTTACTTTTTTTCCCCGTTCCCAAGGTGTTTTCTTAGAAATAACGTAGAAATTTGTGGGTAAAATGACTGTCTTTTAAAAAACAATGCTGCTAAAAAATCAGTGGTATTAAGTTGAAGAGAAATCTGGTATGTTAATAATTTGGACCAGGGTTTGAAATCTGGCAGGGAATCAGGACATTTGCAGGAGATACCCCAAATTTAACCAGCTTATAAGGCTTCAAAAAATTGCACTTTGCACATGTGCAGCAAAGATGTGTTAGGTTAGCAGCTTAGATCTTCTAAGGCTTTTCATCTGTAGTGGGCATGCTGGAGGCTGGAGCTGCAGAACCCGAGCAGGGGTTTCCCTCAGCCAGATGGTGGGAACTGAAGGAGAAGAGAATCTCCTGTCCACGTTCCTGGTGCTGGTGCTGTCACATCCCAGGCATGCCAGGACACTCACTTGAAGTGGATGACTTGGGACCATTGAGTTGAACAAGTTCTAGGTAAAAGCAGATGCCTATCAAAGCTTACAAAATTAAGCCAACCAAAGAAACCCCAAAAACCAGACAACAACAACAACAACAACAAAACCCAAATCAAAAATCCATTCTATGGGATATTTTTGATAGCTCACAAAGTGCTGTTAACAAAAAAATGACAACTTTGAGTGATTAGAACTTTCTAATTTTGTTCTTTGTGGTTTAGTGATCTGATTTCCAAACATTCCTATGAGTAACAGAAGCGTTGGAAATGTTCAATGTAGTTTTAAATTATACAAATTACTCTGAAAAGTCTAACTGAAGGCCTTTAACTTGGGTCCACAAATTAAAATGCACTTTTGATCATAACTTCTGCAGGTGTCAGCTCCCCATATGCAAAATGGCTGTACCATCCCCTTACCTCCTGGCAGCTGTGAAACGACATTAGGATTTGTGAAAAGCATCTTAGAAAAACCCATGAGCAGATGAATAATTTTATCATTAAAGTTTGAGCAGTGTTTAGTAAGTAGATTACGGAGCCATTTGCTACTAAAAAAAAAATACTGAAAATACTTAATGGTTTCTTGCTTAATGAGAACAATTCATCTGTAAATGGAATTAGCCAGTGATTCAGTGGGTAAACATGACCATAACAGTATTACACTACCTAAACACAGGTTTTATGCTGGGGCTTGATAGCTTTTACATGATCCACATTTGACACTTGAGCATTCTTCTAGCGTTCTTTTTTGGGTGATGATTTAACAACTATCAAAGTGGGACTTTGATGCTTTACAAGGACTTGTTTTTGCATATTTATGAAGATTTGCTTGCATACTTGTAAATTTGATTATTCACTTGAGGAGACTTATGTATATAAATGGCTTGAAAAGGCTCGTCCACCAGCAATTTGTTGGAAAGTAATCTACTCTGATTTCATCTCTTAGGAATATGTTTAGGGTCAAATATTATTTTTAGTTCAGGAAATTAACGATTAGGCCTCTTAACATTCTGAACTTGTGTTTTCACTCAGACTTTTAAGACAGTGCTAATGATTCCTAACTTTGGTTCTTGATTGTGCTCTCACCAGAGCCTTAAATATTTTCCACAGAACGAAAATTCTTTTTGGAAGCCTTCTTGATTTCTGCCTTGGAAAATGCAGTGGACAGCTGATGATGAAGTGTAGGCGTATTTCAATGTCTCTAGGAGGCCCAAACACATCTGTCCTGCTGACAATGTCCTCTGCGTGTTGATTCCTCTACCACTAAATTTTAACAGCTTCTTATTACCCTCTTAGCACTTGTATGGAGGCCAGACATATGCACTATTCTCAGAGAAGGGGATGTAGCAAAATTATTGCAGCAATCTTGGAACCCCCATCTGCTAAAAAGTCCCTGGTCTCCCCTCCATAAAAATATCACTGCTGTTCAAGTCAGCACCTCTGTGTGTTTATTACTTCAGAAGGACGTTGGAAATTTCTTTTGGATCTAGGAGAAAATTCACAATAAGAAAGATAATAAAACAAGCCATAAATGGAAAAGCATTTTTGAGATAAATTTTAAATCAGAGTGATTAATTACACAAAAATTATATTATCCAAGCATTTTGATTTCTTGCCTCAGGGCAACTCAAGTTTCATTTTCTCCTATTTTCTTCTGTACTTTGTTTCTCTTAGGAAGACAATGAACTGAGTATCTGGGGGAGCTCCCTTTTTTCTTCTTTTCCATTTTAACTTTTCTGGATATCAACAGTTCAGGAATGAAAGTGATTAAAATGTGGAATATTGATGCTTTTAGACTCCTCTACTGAGGGGTTTGTGAAAAATTAGAGTGAAAAATGAGAAAGGAAATCAATTAGGATGAAAAACAGTTAATGAACTTTAACAGATATTGTATTTAATGGTCATAGAATAAGAAAGCAGGGCCAAATAATTTGAAGTGCTCCTTTTAAGTAGTATTTCTGGACCTTGAACTAATGGAAGTATTTATATTAAACAAAGCATACAGTGAACAGAGAATAAAAAAAATGGGATGCACTTGAAAACTTTTCCCTATGAATTTTTGATGAGATCCATTTGAATATTTTTGAAGGAGTAAAACAATATCAGATCATATAGGATAAAAATTATGCATCTTTTCATTGTTTCTAGAACCAAAATGTGCAGCCTTGGCATTAGTATAGTCATATTAAAATGTCCTTAAACCCCTAAAGTTATTTTGGAGTAGGTGCTAAGTGACGCAAATAAAAATGTTTTGTCAAGTATATTTATAATCCACTAATTTTTCCTTTGCAGGCGTATCTCAGGGGAAGTGTGGTCATGATGACATCCATCCTTCTTATGCTGCCAGAATTAGACCTGTCCATGAAACAGATGGGGAGGCACACTGAACCATTCCAAGGGATGGCAGGGTTCCCATGCTGAATTAATGCCCAAGTCAAACTGCCTTCCTTTAAGGACTCTCCGACTCCCGTTCACTGGCCGTTGAATATTCATGATGTCTTTAAATGCCCCAGCACAGCTAAAGCCACAGTTCAGCTGAAATTTATTCTCTTTAATATTGATCTGCATCTGGATATTTGTGCTGTTACATCTTCCTTCCCTATGAAAGTTTTATACCGCTGTTGTGAGGGAATGCCCGCTGTCATCACACTTCAGGCCGTCCCTCCGAGCCACAATCCATTATTGCTCCCCGTCTGTGTCCCAGGGAGCAGTTTCTCATAATTGCACCCTAAATGTTTAATGTGACAGAGGGAAGGACGGGTGGGGAAAGGTCTGAGTGTGGAGCGTGAATGAGCTCGGAAAAGGCGACAGTGGCTCTTGCCATGGCCTCTGCGGTCTTGGTCACGCAGATAAAAAATCTGGGGGCAAAATGAATTAAATTTTGTCCCCAGTTTCCACCTCTCCTGTAGGGTATTGGGAGGTTGTTTGATTGTTTTTTTTTAAGATTATGAATCCTATCCATGTAACATTCGGAAAATGAATGAAACTTGTTGATGGCTCCCCCCTACTGAGCTCCTCATTTAAAGAGATGCGGTTTTTCTTTAACTGTTTTAAGAAAACCTTTTCTTGCAGGTCAGTAATTACTTTCAAGTTGTTTCTTAATGTTTTTATACAACTTTTTCCTTCCATAATTCAGTAAATTTCTGCATAAGGTAAGATTATAAGCAAACACTTTTGATGTTTTGGTTGTTCTGGTATTTTTTTTTGTAATGCTACTTACGTGTCATAACCCTATGATTCATTATGAATAATGCATTCCTAATAAAAACAGCTTTACTGCAGCGAGGGTGCAACATTTTCTTTATAATCTACAGTTTCATTCTTTGATTTAAAAATGCAGGTTTTAGAGACTCCACTTAAAAAGATGGATACTGCAGTGCAGTAGTGCAGTTCAGTTATGGATTTTGCCTTTATTGGTGAGGGGAAACCACATTCCTTACGGGTGTAGGACAGCCTGCTCATAAGTTCTGATGCTGGTAACTAAGATACAGTGCAGTAATGTGCATGTTTCTCTGAAATAATTCATTTATTACAATTGTAGAGATGTCCATGTAAACACAATTGAGAACGGTTTGGAAGACTCTTTTATTTATCTAATTTCTCACATGCTATTTTGTATTTATTTTGCCTTTGTTCTGTCAGTAGCTTGTGGCTGTGTTAATCCTCAGATTTTGGTGGAAAACGTTCTGTTATTATCACTGTGGATCAGGAATACCCTATGACCATAATTTCTGGCTCTTTGCCACAGACCAAAACACATATTTTTCAATATACTGAGCTGCTGGTTTGGAAATTAATGGAAATACTTCCTCAAAATTGTGGTGTTTTGCTCTGATTTTTTTTTTAATTACTATTTTCTTACATTTCCTCAATCTGCTTTTCCTCAGCTTATAAACTAGGTTGTCTTGCAATTAAACAATTTCGGTTTTCTTTAAAGAAAAATATTTCTGGTCCTTCTAAGCTAATTCTCAGTGGAATTATGCTGAGTTGCATAAGCTGAGTAACTAAATTTAGAGATCTGTGCTATTAAAAGAACAAAAGTTAAAACTTACGTGTATATGAAAATGATTGGAAAATTTAGAACTGTTTTAAAAATGCACCTGAGACACCATGAAGATCACTTCAAATTTAATAAAAATCTTTTGAAAAATGATTGTCTCTTCTCTTGTACTAATAATCTTGGAGAACAAGTACTGATGAAGCTTGGGAGTACTGGGTAAAGTACTGAGTAAAACAATGGTGACCCACGACTCATACGGGTGTACACAGGTAAGCAACATCCACTGACAGTAATTCAATACAATCATAGAAATAAATACTGTGAAATGTTTTCTTTTTTGTCCTTTTTGTGTTTGATATCCAAGGTATCTGGGTTTCTGAGCATGTAGCACATTCTACAGGCATTAGATAATTTAAATCAGGGAATGCTTCCTGGTACTATGCACTTCTTTCCTGATTTTCCCTCTGTGATCCAATACAGTAATTTGCTTTAAATATTTGAATTATTTTGGATCCAAGTAGAAGTTGAAGGTGCTCCATAATCTCCTGACTTCTGAATGTGTGACTTTGCTGTTATTAACCCAGGGCACTGAAGGTGGGTCTATATCTTAACTTCTAATCAAGACCAAATCTGCTTCACCTTCACTGTGATAAGCCTAGGTTTTGACTTTGTGTGAGCTCTGCAGTGATTTGTGAGTGATACACAGAATGAAAAATCCTTTTTCCAAAGAAAGGGCAGGCAGGCCTCAGATATTTGCTCAGCTTGTTAGATTTACTTAAATTTCAAATAGCCAGGAAGACTATCAACTGAGAAATCCTAACTATTGAAAAGAGACTTCAGAAAATATTAAAATAAACATGTGTTTAAAGGCTCTGACTTAGCAGTTGGGGATATGTCTACTCATGATAGAGATGTATAAATCTCCTTTGCTGCCCTACAACACCAATAAAAAATTGCATAGCAGTTCTAGGGCATCACCTGGATTCATCAGAGTTTCCCAGGGCTGCAGTCATGCCAGGTTAAATTTATGCACAAACATGTTTCTGCAGTAAAGAGGTGCATGTGTCTCTTCCAGACACAATGGGAGATTCAGTGTAGCAATAAATTGGCTTGATGAGCACGTGTGAGCCATCCCTATTTTGGCTATACAGGCCTGTCAGAACTACAATTACAAACACCTGAAAACCAGGTTTGTTTTGGTGAGCTTTTTGCCCAAGGTACTTAGTCAGCCTCCATTTTTTTTCCCTCGTGGCACTGTTTGAAGTGCACGAGCAGCCAGTAAAGCCTGTGGGGATCCCCTCCTGCACCGAAGGAGTCATACTGGAGTGATGACTGATTTCACCACTGAACTGTTCCACAGGAGCAGGTTTTAGCCAGTCTGTGCCCCGTCTGCAGTGCAGGTGGGTAAAATGAGGATGCTTCACCTGCTTGGGAAGGTCCATCCTTACAGTGGGGACATCAGTGAGAGAGCAGCAATACTTATGTTTGGAGGTGACTCAAGAAGATTTTTCTCTGTGCTTGAGAAAATGAGAATCTTTGGCTTCACAGCCAGCCTGTTTCTGGGATCTCTTTCAGGTGTGTTCCTGATTCCAGCCATTTCCTCATAATCCCACTGGGAGCTATAGAAGGTAACTAATGAAGCATCCAGAATAATTTTTTTTTCCCAGGCACGAGTGAAATAGTTCTACCTCGATTGATCATCACAGTTAGCTCAGTCTCCTGCGCTTCTTGAGATTCTGGTAGGCTCTCTCCACCCCATTTCTGTGGTTTCTTACATCATATGTTGTTTTTACACCAATTGCTTCAAAGACTTTCTGCCTATGCATGGAAAAAGAATACCCACAACTGCATATGATGAAATACTATTGATTTTTAATTCATTCATGAGCAGACCCGTTCTCAAATGTCGCTTAAATTTGAGGTGTGCCATTTCCAGCCCTATAAGTGTTTGTCTTCCACTTGTGGAAGACATTTCAGTATTGTCTCGTGCTGCTGAAGTGATGTTTTTGGAGATTCTGCATGACTGTATAAAGCAGGAATGCCTGAGCACCCCTGCACCTGGTGACTGAGGAACCAGACCATACCTCCCAGTACAAAGATGTTCAGCTGGAGGCAGAAGGATGCACAAGGCTCAAGTGTTTCCTGTGGAACATTTGTGAGGACCGTTTCTAGTGCAAAGACTTGCCAGGCAGCTGTGTCAGGTTCTGTTTCTGCACTGTAGCACAGTTCTGAAAATAGAAAGCAATTTTGTACTGCCTGTACCAAGAGTTTGTACTTGGCAACAGTTGTTTATTTCAACGTTATTACAACTTCCAGTGATTTTAAAAAAATGCTGAAAACGAACATCAAAATTAGAGTTCCTCAGAGGTGACTTGAATTCTGCCAGCTCCCAAGATAGCTTGGAAAAAAAACCCCAATATTTTTTTTTTTCCTCTTTCAGAGAGAATTACGCAGGACATTTAGATCCTTTTTAGGGGGTTATCAAAAGTTGACTTTCAAAATTTATAAATTAATTCGTTTCATTTGCAATTAAAGTCCACCACACCTCTTGCTGTGTGTATTTGTAGTAGCAGTAGAGACAACATCAGGTGCTGAGGGTGACTCCATTGTTGGCCAGCTGTCAAAGATTAAATTGAACTGAAATGAACTTTCAGCTGATTTTGCTTTTTAAAGAAAAAATTCCAGCTTTGCTATTTCAGAAAATCGGTTCGAAATTAGAACTTTAGATAAAAGGTGTGCTATCTTTTCAAAACTTATTTCACAGTTTCCGAGGTTTTTGTTTTCATATTCTTTAATTGTTGCTGGAAGGGGGCAAAACTTTAAATCAAAGATAACAGTAAAAGTGGTCTGTTTTGGTGTGTTAGCTGGCATCCCTGGCTTAGCACATTTCCAGCTGACCAACTGCACCTTCTTCCTGGGCAGTTTTCTTACCGTTCCACAAGACCTGGATGCACCCAGTTCCTCCTTTTATTTCCAGGAGCATTGGCATAGAGTGGTCAGACAGAGGCAGAACATGACAGGAGATAAAGAGTTGAGGGCAGAGGTTTTTAAATGTGTTTATAGGAGTCACTACTCAGTTCACACATTTATATTAGCAAAAGTAATTCATCAGCCAATTCTATCAGTGTCTTCTGAAGTTCTTAGCCAGGGAGATCAAGTGGCCTGACCTAAGGTAAGAGCAGAAGTTCCATAGCTGCGTCTGTCACCTCGCAGTTATCCTGGATGAAACGATATTTATTGCTCAAGCAGATTTAAGGGAAATGTACAAATTGCAGTTTCAAAGTGGAATTCCAAAATTGCTACAGGACGTGGTTCTTCCTGTCCATGTAGGCTCAAATGTCTGATGCTTCCTCTGGCATTATCTGCATGCTGGATGACAGATTGCTATTTTTGTCACTAGAACATTAAAAGGGCATTTCCCATCAATGTTATTTATACCCTTTTTAAAATCTGAGGTATCATCCTCCTACTGCAGAGTTTTATTTTGGCAATAAATTAATAAAAAAGAAAAATTTACTTTGTCCAAGTGATTTTTATTTGAATATATTCTGAATTGAAACTCCACATTTCAAAGTAACTTCTTCAAATATAATGCTATGAAAAAAAGCCTCCATTTAAATGAATACTTCAGGTTGGTTTCTAGAGAGTTAAAAAATTTATCATATCAATAGTTTTCCATTACAAGCTACTGCATTTTGAAAATAACTTCCAAGGAATAAGAGGTGATGAAATTCACCCAACAAATAGCTATTCAGTATTCAATATCCATTAGTTCAGTGCATCATTTCAAGTGTTCATTAGTTTCATGAAGCAGAGACCTTATCTCAGCAGGTTTTATAATTGAAGCTGTCTGTTGTGAGTGAAGGAAAGGGAGATTGCAGAACATTGTTTTAGATGGAGAAATGCATCTTAAAGGGCGAAGGTTCTACTGAGAAGTTCTGTGGCCCCCTCTTAAACACAGGGGAATGTCTGTGTGCCATTCATTATGGTGTTAAATACAGTATTTGACAAAAGTGATCCACAAAAGGGCAGAAGAAATGCATTCTTCTCCTTTGGTTTCTTTTTGCTATATTAATTTTGAGTTGTACTTTTTGTTCCTTGCTGAAACACGGAAGGACTGAAAAAATGAAGGTTTAGAGCGTAAGGTATTTAATGTTGGTAGTACAGGTGCTGCCTACTCAGCCTTGTTTAGAAGCCTTGGTGTCAAGAGAGGTAATGTGATTAAATTATCAGTGAAAACTTCTCACTGGAATCCAATGAGCCAAAAAGATTTTTAGGCATGATTTCTAATAGTTGTTGTTTAGTTTTGGCTGGAAATTTACTGAAATGTGAGGCAGAAGTGTTTAACAAAGGTTCCAGATCTCTACTCTTCCACAAATTATTTGGGGCACAAATCTGAATATTTTAGTAATTTGTATTGTGGAAGAGGGAGTGAACAAATTAACATCTTCAGCAATACCTACATTTTTTTAGAAGTACCCTATTAAAAAATTTAAATCATTCCCAACCCTATTGCTTTCCATATCTATCAGAATAAACAAGACAGAACCCCCCCTTATTCTTTCAATTTTCCTACTAGCAAGCATGAAAAAATATCCCCCAAATCTTGCCGTTCATGACAACATCTGAACATGCAGAAAGGATTTTTTGGGTCCAATAACTGTTCTTGATAACACCAGTATAGTCTATTGTGTGCCAAAATGTCAACTTAACTTCAGGCAATACCTTTAGGTTTTAGGAGAGGCTCAAATTCTCTGTTGTGCTGGGTTACACTGCTTTGCAAAGCCAGAACCATGGGCCTGCTGTCTGAGCTGGCTCATGTGCGTAGCACCAAGTTTTAGATTAATGGAGGCTGAGAGCTAAATGTTTTATCACAAATAAGGGAGAAGAAATGAATAGGAATTCCATCAGGAGTCTATTAAAGCCATCCTTGTTGCTGCAAGCCAAGCCTGCTTGCTGCAATCATAGGCTCATGTTCATTTGATATCAATGCAGGGTGAAAATATATTTGTCAGGCTAGGCAGAATTATTAAAGGGGGAAAAAAAGGTCTTGATAGACGTATTTTTCCCCCATATCCACTCACAAAGGAAGCAACCCAAAAGCCTCCAGTAATATTTTTTAGGCTCTATACGGGTCCCAGGTGATGCTTTTCTTTTAGATAGTCTTGCAGTGACAGCAAACCTTTAACTGAAACATCTTTCACTGAAGCTTTCCTCATAAAAGCCTGAAAGAGATAACACAGAAAGAAGACAGGCTGTCAGGAAAATTGATGGTGGGAAGGAATCCCAGCTTTTTGCTTTCACCAAGCACAAACAAAACGCCTGATCAGTTACTTAAACTCTTCCCAGTGTTCTGGCGCTCAAAAGTGGCCTGTGCAGAGTAAATAAAATTAATTCCATGAAGCTCTTCCTGCAAGGAAATGGCAGGCCCACTCAAACAGGGGTCAGTGAATAGTGGTGCTGTAGCTGCAATGCTGTGAGGAGGCATTTTAAGTGAGGTAGTTGTGAGCAGTTGTGAGAAAGGGGTTTCCTTCTTCCCCTTCTCAGGCACAGGGAAGCCAATTATTCAGGATTTCTGCTCAGTGATAATGGCACACATGTTACTGATGGCAAAGAAGTTTCAAGGACCGCAGTAGAGGTGATGTTGTGTTATGGCACCAGAAAACTGCTGTTTCATTGGGGGTGGAGGGAAGGGGGAAAGAATGCTCTGTGGACCTTTCTTGACGTATTTTGTTGTTTTATAGACGGGATCTGTGCTGTTGGTTTTGCTTACACAATATTTTTCATCGCGTGTTTAGATTTTAGTGCCGCTTTTGTGTGAATGACAGTGTCCCCTTGTCACTCTTTTCTGAACAGGCCCTGAACCCCAGCTTGCCCCGTGCTGATGTTAATATGAATGACCACATCCCTGCTGTGTGAGTAAAATCAAAACAGCCAAAGTTAACAGGCAGAACGCGTACAAACCAGTCTGAAAAGGCTCCAAATAAAGCTGCCTGCCTCCATTTGTATGTGTGTGCATGTGAGCCCTCCCTGTCCCTGTTTGCTAAATGCTGCTACTTTTAGAAAGAAAGAAAAATTGAGCTATCCAGGAGAATAATACTGAGATAAATTTACCTACAATAAATAATTAATTTCTGCTTGTTTCAGAGTAGGGCCTCAGTTTTCTGATGTACCCTCATACTTGATAGTTGTCAGTAATCATTGCCCTTGAAACCTTGAGTTCAGTGAGTATTTCAATGTAAGAGATCAGTGAGTTTGGAGAACATGAATGCAAATCCTTGTTCTGTCACTGTGCTGCTTTCCAATGCTCCTCGTTTTTCTGCGTACTTATTTGGCTTCATTATTCCTCTCAGGCCTTATTTCCTCTCCCAGAGCCGCTTGCTAAACTTTCATCCTTGTGATTTGTGGATTGCTGCTTTTGGAAATACCCCTCAGCAGTCAGAACGTGGGTTTTGCTGTTTCCCTCAGAACAGGCTGCAGGGAAAGCTGAATCTGCTGTGACTAGGGCACCTGATTCCCACCTTCTCCCCCTTTCTTAAAGCTTGGGCTGTCCACAGACACTGGTGGAAACAATGTGCATCAAGAGGAGCGGAGAGCAAGCTCTGCCGAGTTTTAGATTCTTGTGGTGCATCTCAGCTTCAGCACTGAGCAATTGAATTGAATGAAGTCCCTGCTGGTCGGGCTCAGTGCCACAAATCATGCACAAGCCAGGCTGCAGCAGTCACCGCAGGACGGACAGATTATCCCGCATCTCGTTTCTCTTCCAGCTCCCACCGTCCTGCTTAGAACTCAGGGAAATTGATTTTCCAGCTTAGCCTCCGAGGAGAGAAACTTTTCCCGACTGATATCTCCCAGGACAGAACAAAGTCATTGATTACCAGGCATAATCCACTAATAAAAGCAGAGCTACAGGGTGGCTTAAAGGCATGAGGTTTTTCTTTTCAGGCTCAGACTTCTGGAGCAGGAATAAGAAGCAGAGAGTGTGTGTGGAGGCAGATGAGGTGCAGATAGGGGTGTCTGGATGTCATTCAAACCAGGTGTTTTGTCTCCTGCCTTCTCTGCCTTCCTCTTCCCACTGGGTTTATCTAATCTGCCCTACCAACCCCAGTGTGCTGTTTATTTCTAGTTTATCACTTCTGTTTTCCTACAATTTTTTGCTAGTCTAGGCCTTCAAAGCTGGTTTTTCTTAGACCACAGCTAGAATTTTGACAGAACAAGAATAACATTTCCTTACCTTAAGAGTAGCTTACTACATATTTACTATATATCCTTCTTAGTATGGACAGAAACTGCTAACTATGGATCTTTTTCAAGAAAGGTAGCTCTTTTGCAACATTTATCTTATTTTGAGCGATATGAGCAGTTTAAAGGTGCATGTGTGAGTAGCTTTTCCAGTCAATACAGAAAGATTTCTCCAAAGACTGACTCTGATGCTTGGAGTGAATCTCTGTAGTGTCTTGTTCCTCTTTGACTAAAAAACACAGACCCAGGGCTAGCAGTGCTGCATTAAAGAGAGTCTTTTTGAGTACAGCTCTTTCATTTTTTACTGGATGTATAATCATTAGGAACATTTATTATCAGTACGTTCTTCATTCCTCACCTGAGTAGCCAACTTTCTCTCCTTTGTCTTTCTGTTGGTACAAAAACTTGATACAGTTTCCCCTGCGTTTTCTGATTATTGTTTATTGGCTACTTGCTCCTCACCCTAAGGCATCTGGAAAATCCCTAGGGAAAAGCTCAGCTCTACAGTGTTGCTTAGGAGAACTTTGCATTGTCTCCCTGTAAGCATCCCGTGGGCATCACATGACCTTAACTAAGAAAATATTGCTTTCCTGCAATATACTAAATTAAATTTTTCTAGTCTCAGTGGACTAGATTATCTGTCATACTCAGTTAAAAATTTGAATTGTTCTACTTTTTCATCACATACCTAATACTAGATAAGATAAAATATTTTGTGTTCGATCCAAAAATGAAAAGATAGCAGGATTCCTGCCACATCAATATTATCATTTTTGTTTGCTTGTCCTTTTTTTTTGGGGGGAGGAGGGGAGAAAAGAGAAAAAAAATCTTGTTCTGCCACTGCAATAAATAATGCTGTCCAAAGATTAAGTCAATTTTTTTAATTGGGAAAAGATGAGTAAAATACGGTTACAGGATATTACGTTTTTTTCATTAAAAATGAAAGACTCTTCCTCCAGGTGCTGATTTTTGAAGACTCCTACATGTTTTCCTGGTCTTGCTGGACCAATTTGCAAACGCATTTTAAAATCTCAAAGTTTTGATTTTTAAGAATGAATATAACTTTGGTCTTCTCCTAGTTACTACTACAGAAAATTGAAGGTATCAGTGTTTGGCTAATCCTAGCCTTTTAAATTCTCAGTTGTAGTTGTAGGCTGTCAGTAGTGTAATACCTGTGCAAGAGAAAACCTAGTTAAGACTGAGTTCCTGTAGCTGTTGGCCTCTTTACTTAGATGTGCTCAGCATCTTGTTTGCTTTGTCTAAGCACAGCACTTTAACTGTAGACAATGCAATGATAAAATTAATGGGTAATTATGTGGGAACGATTTCTGCTCAACCCCAACTCTTAAATACAGTTCTCTTTTTCGACTCTCAGCTTTTCAACTCTTTTCAGCTTTTTCAACTCTGTCTATGAGAAGAAGACTTCCTAGTTAGTTACTGTAACAATTCATTTTTCTTTTCATTTTGTGCCATGTTCCATTTCAACAAAGATTGTTTTAGAGTTCAGTACTCCAGAAAAGGAACACTGCTGCCTGCAAATCAGCTCCTCAAATGTAGCTGAACTGATGGCTGAATCCAAGCAACAGACCTTGGCCCCGCCGCTGATCACTGACAGGTTTCACTTGCCAAGGGCAATGTCTTCTGTAGTTATTCACAGTTCTAAGTTCTGTCCCACATTTCCATAATTCATGGAACACAAGTGAGGTATAACAGAAGATGTCCTGTACCTCACAATTTCCTGTCCCCACAGCGTGGCGAGGAACCTCGTGCAAAAGGCACTGGCATGTTTGTTCTGGCCAGGATGGAATGGGCTGCCCTGGGTAGCAACATGACTTTTACAAGACAGGGATACATCTTCGTGCACTGTTGTCATCTTTGGGGAAGCATTCTCTGAAGAACATGAATTTATGCAGGTATTACATACCTGAAGGAGTTACAGCGTGTAACTCCTTCAGCCTTCCCATTTGCTTGTGGGAAACGAGCATGAGGTTCACTCTTTGTGTTAAATTTATATCCACTAAAAGTGATTTTCCTATCCCTTCATGGCTGATTTGTATGTAGACGTTTTTATTGTGATTTTAGGGGAGTGAGTCCTTGTGTAGAATCAGGGGCAGAAATAAGTGCATTTTATGGGAGCACAGCCCAGCACATTCAAAATTAAATCCGGGCCTATGGAATAGAAGAGCACTTAAACAATGGCTGATCTGTAAGACCAGGGAGAGAAACTGTTCTTTCTGATCTCTGTGGCAGAATGAGGAAAATCTTTTAACTGGTGAGGACGTCTCCTAAGGAATGCCAGCAGATTTGACTGTGCATAGCAGTAAGGGGGGTGTGTCCCATCTTGATTTTGTCTTTGTTTGTGCAATTGCCAATATATTAAATTTCCCCCAAGTGGGTTTGCCCATGACTTCTGAGTGATATCTCCACCTTTAGCTTCACTCACAAGATTTCTTGTCTAATTTTTTTTGCCTTCCAATTGAGGGAGAGAGAGTGAGGGAGTGCTGGGTGGGTGTCTGGCACTCAGACAATGCCAGCCCACAGATGTGCAGGTTGCAAACTGTTCTGTATAACAGTAGTGATCCTTTGCTTTAACCTGAGATTCACTTAGTTGTTTTCTTTCTTTTACCACTTTAATATTTAACAATAATTCAGTTACAGCTGCCTCGCTGCAAATGCCTGAACTTTAAAACTTTCCTTGTGAAAAGTTTCCAAACACCACAAATCTTGCCATTGCTGTCATGCTTGATGTGTGAGTTCTCCAGAACTTCCCTGAGAGAATAAATGCTTCAGACAACTGGAAAGCTCTTGTGCCCTGGTTCTTAAATTTTGTACTTTTTTGGACATGACTCAGTGAGATAAAGATGTTCCAGCACATCTCCTGCAGAGGAACTGGAGAAATAACACCAACTTGTCATTCCAAATTGTCAAAAATGATTACTTAGGGGGTGAGAAGAAACAAGTTTATGCTATTTATTGGAAAAATAACAGTATAAAGCAAAAGCACTGAAGGATCATTAGGTTTTGTCATACTGTGAAGGAAAACTAGGAGCTTAGTTGTGTTCATACGTTCAGCCTTTGGCAGATAATCGTTCTGTAATTCTGTGCTGCTTCTGACAGCAGGAAAGTCATTGTACCTTGATTCCCCTTCCCTTTTATTTGTATGGATCTCTGCTAAGCAAACCCCTTTAAATCATACTCATTCAGGGAGCAGTTTAGTCCAGTGGTCACACTGATACTGTTTAGTCAGCTGTACAGGGATGGATTTAAACCCCCAACGCAGTGTTTTCCTGAACTCAGAACACAGTCTCAAAACACTCTCAAAATCTGGAATGAGAATATCTGGCAGCAATGTGGTTTTCTGATTCAAATCCCCAATCTGAGGCTGTAACCTGAATTTTTTTTGAATTAGTTTAAAATCTCAGTCTATTTCCATTATAACTTTAATGTTTCTTCCTCTGCTTAGTCCAGATGGCATTGCAGTAATTTCGTGCTTTATTATATATAAACATAATAATTTTATATAATTCATAAATATTGTCTTGTATGTATAGTTTTGCCTCTATATCCGAAAGGTTTCTAAAGATGGACATGAATTGTTTATCCATATTTTCCCAGACGACACCAAACATTTTTGGGAGGAATGCTGTTCATCCTTGCTTGCTGAGGATGTGGCCACGGCTGGAGGGAGGAACTGAGATCAGATTCCTGACCCTAGGCCTGTTCATCTCTAAGTCCAAATCTCTACAGTTTCATGTGGTTTCTTTTGCTTGCAGCAGAGTGGAGAGTTCATTAAAAATACTTCTCATCATGGATGTTGAGAGGGTGTGTAGATGTGATGGACAACAGCATTTGAATAGAAAAATAATTTTTGCAGATTGAAGTAATATTTTTAAATTACTATTAATTTTCAGAATAGCACGTGCAAGATGCTGTGAATAGGAGTTCTACACCACAAACCAGAATGGGAAAATAAATTGTTAGTACCAATTCTTCGGGAAAGGGTTTTGGTGTTACAGTGGTTTCTAAACTGAATGTGACTCTGCAGTTTTAAATTATTGCAAGAAGAACGGGACCCATGCTGGGTTGAATTTGAAAATGACTGTAGCCTAGATGATGTGTAAAACAATGTCTCTGCTTTGCACAGCAGTTCAGCCGTTATGTCTGTCCTAGTGTATTTAAAAAAAGGGAAAAAAAAAAGTAGCATCTGAGAAGAGCTCAAGAGCAAGCCACAAAAGGTTAGAAACCCAGATGTCTTAGGCCTTAATGACTTGGAATTATTTAGCAGAAGGATATAATTTGTTTTCCATGTTATTGACAGAACAAGAGTTATTAAGCCTAAATTAAAGCAAAAGGGAGGCATGTAATCATTAGCAACTTTCTAATGGTAAAACAGCAAAGTAGATTTTTGAATCTTAATTCTCAGAGGTTTTAAAGTCGGGTTAGATAAATACCAGTTAGGAAGGACTTGGACACGACACATATTTGCCTTGAAATGGGGCTGAAATAATAAATGGCTTTTCAAGACCTATTTGAGACATATTTTCTGTGACTGTAGAATTCAGTGGGAGCTCCACTGAGATGTAGCAGCTAACTCAGTAACCCTTGAGCAGAAGAAGATCCACCATATTCAGTTATTTTCACTACCTTTGTCTCCTTCTATATGAAACTCTCCGGTCATCATTTTTTGGCTTCCAATTTACTGGATGACAGAGAAGTAGTTACCTTTATAGCCAAAAGTACTGCCAAGTGACATCAAACTGCACCAATACTGTGTCTTCTGCTGCTAGGGTGACAGGCAGCTTGCTTTCTTTTCCTCACACAAAAGTAAATGGATTTAAAAGATGGCAAACAAGTGTCAAATAATCCTGTCTCTTATCATTAAACAAAGATTCAAAGATAACAAGATTGATGTAAGAAAAATTACATTTCACATCCGACTTCTTGCTCCTGAGAGCATGCTTAATATTGAGTTAACTTAAACTAAATGAAAAGAATAAAATATTTGCATAATTGTATTCTGGAGGTCGTTGTTGTTCAGTCTGCTGAAATCTCCTGGAACACACGAATACATTGCTTTGTGACCCCACTATTCCCAGTTTTACCAATTTCATCTACAGCAGATCTCATTAATACTACCAGTAAGTAGGAGAAATATTGTCTGATGTACTTGGAGATTAATTATGCTTGTGGCAATCTCTCCTTTATAAGAGAAGGCAGTTCATTCCAACAATAGCAGTTCTTTCTGAATTCTCTTCAAATGTCATTATGATAGAATGCAATTTCGGGAATAATGCAAATGTGAGTTTCAGTAGCTGGAAGCTATTTTGTTTTAATGAGGTATGAAGTTACACACCTCATATGCACTGCAGCTTCCACCACTGGCATGGGAAAGTAATACAGAGACCATGAATATGATTAAATCTAGTACTGGTGTAATTCTTCTAATGCTAAAGCTAAATTTAGGTAGCTGCTCCATTTTATTTATGCAGATGACCCCAAAATTGTTTGTTTCTGCCAAATTATACCTTATTAAGGTTCAGTATCTAGTTTTATTTGCTTATAACTATGATATCTATTGTTAATAGGGAGAGTTTGATGTTGTATTTCAGGAAGGAGAAAGCACAGTTCAGTTTCATGTGGTCCAAGGCAAAACCTATCACTTTGCCAGGAGGCTGAAAAAGGAGGGAGTGGTAGATGTAATAGTAGGTGTAATTTTCAGAAACCTTTTGCCTGTATCCTGGAATTTTTCCTGTTATGCCCTGCTGTGGAATACTAGCACACCCTTCTTATCCACATCTCGTGCAATCTTGTTTTTTCCTTCTCACTGGGGGAATTATGCAACCATATAAACAGAAACAACAGAGGAAGAGGAAGAGGTAAAAGACAGTAAGAGACAAGCTTAAGGAAAATAAGAAACAGGGAAAAAAATCAATAGCAAATGAGTATAAGAAGGGTATTTTCTCTGGCCCCTACAAAAAGATACTGTGCAATTTAATAGATGTTGTGTTTTTGCAGATTCTTTTCCACACAGCTTCAGCTTTACAGGTAAAGCAAGGAAATCAGGAACACAAATGTACTTTTTCTCAGGATGGTCAGTCCATTGGGAAACATCAAGCCAAGAAGCTATTAAAGTCATGATATTAAGATTTCCATAAAGATCTCAAATGTATAGAAAAAAAGCTGTAGAAAAATAGTGGCCATTTGAGAATATTCCTTATCTGAACTTTTCTAAGCATAACAAACCAAGCAGGACTGGCAGAGAAATACTTTTGGTCAAATCTAGGCCAAATACATAACTGGAATGAATCACTCTTCCTCTCTGTCATCCTGGGATTACGTTTTCAGTTTGCCTCTTTGGAGTACTCTTTAATGCCTCTTGCAAGTTACTCTGGTTAAAGTGCTCTGATCTGATACACCTGAAACACCAGTGGGGAAGGGAGGGAACAGAAGGCAGTGTATAGCCAGGCTTCATGCTAGGAACATAAAGTCTGCCCTTTTAAGGCTTTTTTTGGCTATACAGTGCTCTGTGGCATTGATCAGTAACCGCCTGTCTTATCTTTCAGAAATGACTTGACTTTTGAGTGCTTAAACTTGTGCCTTCATCTGTTACCGTGAGTTTATAATTTGCATTTCATTTTAGACTTTCATTGTTACTGTATATCAAAATTGCAACCGACTATTAAATAGATCAACCTGCTGAAACTCTGTGCTGCTTCTTCTGTCTCTGAGTTTCATTGTCATTCAGAGAGAACTGTGTTGTGACCATGGGACTTGTGAAAGTATAAAAGTTCCCTAAGTAGGCGCTGCCTAGGAATTCTGTTTTCTGGCACTAAGCTTTATAAGGGAAAAGCCATCTTG
Source organism: Machaerirhynchus nigripectus (assembly GCA_013397975.1). Classification (NCBI taxonomy): domain Eukaryota; kingdom Metazoa; phylum Chordata; class Aves; order Passeriformes; family Dicruridae; genus Machaerirhynchus; species Machaerirhynchus nigripectus. The sequence goes on along the minus strand of VZRQ01011255.1, from coordinate 81,523 downwards.
CATTCAGGGAGGAAAAGCTTCCTGAACTGTAGGGAAACGGGAGAGTTTCTCCAGTTGTATGTCTTGGTTTCATAAAGACTACAAACAAGACACAGAATACGTGTTTTAAGCATCCAGCCAAACAGTGGGTCTGTGCTTCTTCCCTCTATTGAAACCTGCCCAAACCCTCTGGAAAAGTGTAACTACGTGAAGAATGATGAATGTATCACATATTTTAAATATATCCCATATATTCAAACTGCTTGTTAGAGTAGACTGTGGAATGATTTACATCATGAATACTTTTTAATCACAGCACTATGTTTAACAGAGACCCTGATCTCCAGCCCTGTGTGAACACTGGTCTACATTTCTCATCAGTGTAGCTGAGCTGGAGTATAACTCTTTAGGGACAGTTCCCTTGATTTCTTGGTTTGGGGCCCTGTTTATGACTTGCTTTGACTCGAGTTCCTCTGAAGCTGTTTGAGAGAAAAGGCAGGATAAACTTAATGCACTTGTCACCATGTTCTGTCCCCAGCAGTTCTGGCTGAAGAGCTGCTGCCTATAAGATGCATTTTTTTACCCCTTCTGCTTTGGCGGGCATCTGTCAAAATTGCTTCTCCTGGATACTTCACTCTCCTCGGGAATAGGGTGTGCCTATTGTGTCCTCTCTGGTAAATGCCTTCCTTTTCATAACAGGAGGGGATCTGTCAGAGCTGATGGCGTTCCCTCTCACCCCATCAGCCTCTCTCACTGTGCACTGTTCTGTGTCAGGTCTGCCCTGGACGTTGAGTGGATTCTCTAAACTGTATTATTGGTGTTCCTCTGATGGCTCAGGCAACTCCAGTAACACCTGCTTTTCATCTCTAGGGTATTTTATAGCTTCACCTACAACTATGAGATTGTTAAACAAGTTTTCTTACTGGCACTAGAACTTGTTTACCAACATTTTAAAATGTCTTTTCTGCATTTGGACCAAGTATGATTAGCGTTAACAATGACTTCCTAATTTGCTTTTACACCCGAGCACCCGGGGGACGGGTTAGAGGGAGTTTTATGTGTATAAGGAAAAACTTCTCCACCAAAAGGGTTATCAAGCACTGGAAAAGGCTGCCCAGAGAGTGGAGTCACCACCTCTGGATGCATTTAAAAGCCATGTAGATGGGGACATGGTTTAGTGGTGGTCTTGGCAGTGCTGGGTTACTGGTTTGACTTGATGGCCTTTGGGGTCTTTGCCAGCTGACACAATTCCGTGGTTCTCCAGAACCTCATTTATTCTAAGTGCTTCCTTGAAAATACGTCTCATACAAAAGCATCCTAGAATGGAGCAGTGGTGTTCTTTGCTGAGTTAATTGAATGCTGTTTTCTGATGTGAGTATTTGAATCCCTGAATTTAATAAAAATACCTACGAACTGAACAAATGGGACTTAGGTTGACAATCTGAACTGCTCACTGAGAGGGGAGCTTACAAGTTTGTAGTAGTGCCATCCAGACAGGTCAGACTCTTTTAACTCTTTTAACGAATTTTATATTCATAAAGCTAGCTGCCAACTTGAACAGTCAAGGCACTCCATAAAAGAAAAGATATGCTAAAATAGAGATGTTCTGAATATACCAATTTTTTTCCTATATAATATTCATAGCAGGAACCTAGCATGAATAGTGTTTGTTCAGAAACCCACTTACCCTTTAATAACATATTTTCACCTGCACATGGCTGCCAATGTTGCTGTTTGCAACCCAGAACTGATTCGAGCCTCTTCACATACTTTGAGTGTGTGTGGTCTTTTCAATTCCTTTTTAGCAAACCCTGGCATCATCTTTAGTCCAGGTTCAGGACCAAGGGGAAGACTCAACCAACCAACTCACAAATGTAGCTCCAATACCATGCTGGCTTCTGGCAGCAGCAGATATCAGTTTCTGGGCATGTATTTCATCCAGTCTTCACAGAAATTATTGAACAGGACTCCTGCTGTTAGGTAATAAATAATGTGAGAATTAAAGGTTGCTCCAGGAGCAGGCTTCTCTGGGTGCAGCTGGTGATGGGATGAGGGAAAAAGGTGCTATTTTTTATTAGCCATTATAAAGTAGCTGTTCTGCTGCTACAACACCATCAGGCCCCTTGCTTTTACAGAATAAAATGAAACACCACAATTTAGGGAAACTTCTTTAGTATGGGCTTGGATCATTGCTGAATTTGGACCACAAAAAGGTTTTGCTTCACAATAGGCTGTAAAGCTTATAGGGAGCCATCATCTGGAACATTTATTAAGAACGCATTTTTAATCCAGTGCAGCTACCCACTTCAAGTGTGACTGTAAGAAGTATGAAACTATTGATGCTGCAAGGAAATACGAGGATTTCTTTCCAGAAGATGTGTTTTGACACGTGTTGCTATGTGTTCTGACACTAAGTGATGAGTTGAAAGCACTGTTGGGCATAAAGCAGCAAGGCAGAGTGAAGAGGAAAACTTTGCAGAGGAATAATGTGTTCCCAGAACAGCTAAAACTAAGGAGGCCTGACTTTTCTCACTGAGGGAAAAAAAAAAAAGAATGAAAAAAATAACCAGAAGTTCAAATATTATCAAACTTTCCTCTAAAACCACAGACTCCTTTGTTTATTTCTTTTAGCTCTTGAGTTTTAAGGGATCTTTCTTGGGTTTGGATCCAAGGTGACTGTTAAAAATGAGTAGCAGAGAGAAAGCACATTTTAAATCCTGTTTTCTGGAGAACATTATATCTTCCTCACTGTGTCTGTAATGTCAAGCTCTGCGTCAGTGAAATCTGGCACCATTTGGAAGCCAATCCTGCTTCCACTGGAGCTCAAGACAAATTTTTTCCCTGGTGGAAGTGAAACTTAATCTTTTCATAGAGTATTTAATTTTCATCTTAAACTTGTAGCTTTTTCTTTTCGTTCTTCATTAGCTATCATTTTCAGCTGGACTCAGAAACTGCATGAGCTAAAGAAACCATATGTTTGGGATTACATTTTAGCAAAATTTTTCTGATTTGTCAAAACTCCTTTGAACTAGTTTTCTGGCATGTTCCTCTGTAAATATTTGAAATGAGATATTTGTGTGCCAAAGAACTGAGGGAATTCAGTTTACTGTGGAATATGTGAAAGGTCTCTTGAATATTTTATGATAAAGCACCATAATTAGGAGTTTATTAAGCTTTAATTTGATGCTTTAAAATTAAACAGCAGGAATGGTGCAGTAAAATGCTTTTAATTCCATATGTAGTGGAGGGTGTATCAGCTACTCTATGTACCCATACCTTGCAGGGGCAGCTCAAGTACTGCCAGAATTTTAGCTTAATAAGTTTGTAAGACGGTGGGGGTTTTTTTTTTTGAGTTGTTCCCTATAATTTCAGCTCAACTTGAAAATCTCTGGGGGGCATTGCCATGTAGAGTGCACACATAAAAGAGACTTCAGAGGGGGAGCATCCACATGTGCAAGAAGAAAAGTTTCTACACTGGAACTATTTGAAGCATTTACAGGGAGATGTGTGCTTTAAATAAGAAAAAGCCACACAGAATTTTTTAATTTAGTCCATAACCCTAAAATGTATCTTCAACCCTCTAAGAAATGCTGTTTTTCCAAGAACCAGAACCATCTACCCAACAGGTACAGCTGGGTGCACAGAATTGATGTAGTCAGGAAAAATGGGATGCAAATTACAGATACAGACCTACAAGGCCCCTGTGTCCATCTGGGATGTGGTGTGGGAAGTATCCCCATCACCTGAGAGTTGTCCCACGGGAACAGTACGAGATGTTAACCTGCAGCATGCTTCATAACCAGAGCAGTTATTTAAATATAAACACTTAAAATGCAAAAATATATTGTCAGGCGTGACTCCAGAAATTTGAGATGTCTCACGTTAAGGCAGCACAGGCAGCAGGTCTTCAGCTTCACGGAAGAGCCACAAATTTTCCTTATAATGCACTTAAGGTGTTGCCTGTCTTTCCCTCCTCCATGTTTCATCGAATGCTTGTTTCTTTTATTTACAGCTGAGTAGATCCTGGTCTTCCTCAAAAGTGCTGTTCCCAGGCTCAGCTAGGAAAGCTGAGGAAAAAATAGTTATAAAAAAATATTTTGAATGAGAGTTTGACAGATGGCCAAAGGATTTGGGAGCACAGAACATTTGCATGGGACATACTCATAACTAATATTGAGGCTATGCTTTTGAGGACAGTACTTTGCTGCAGTCACATATTTACAACGAATTAGACAAAATAAAAAATGTTATTCCAAATCCATGCAAAACGGTATTTATAAAGTCATTTCCTTTCAATTTTTGAATTGGATAGTTGGCATGCTTTCAAAGGGCTGATCTGCCTTAATTGTTTGTCTGGCTTGTCTGCCCATAGCTTAGCTTATTTTTGTGGCCTCGTTCTTAATGTGTTTCTGTACAGCCTTCAAGATCTCTCTGGTCCAGTGGTTCTCTTTGGGTTGTTTTGCTTAGACAACTGGAGGCGAAATTCAGGTTTTAAGGGAGAATACAAAACTGTGCAAATGTGTGTTTTCAGAATATCTAAGAATAAACACATTGTCTAGAGAAGCAAAGAGGCCTGTTTTTCACATTTACTATTTCAGGAGAAACAGTAATTGTGTTTATAGATAAATCAGTGAATAGAGAAATCAGTTACAATATTTTTTTTTCCTGTAACAGAGCAGGAAAAAGAAAAAGGTTCAGAAAAATACAGCCAGCAGTAAGAGATACCTGATTTTAAAAATATATAAAATTGCAACCATGCCTACCAGTTCACTTTGTGAAAGCTAAGAACGAACACTTCAAATTCAGGTAGCTCAGGCAGTTGGAACAATCCTCTAAATTTTTAAGTGCATATATAATCTTTACAAAACCTTTGAGGTTTTCCCATTAGTAGAAAGAAGCCTCTGTTCCAAATTACAGCTTCTAAGAAAATGGTCTGCTGCCAGAACTTCACACCGGAAAATAACTAGTCCTGGAATTGAAACAGATCTTTTCTTTTCAACGAGCCTAAAAACTTGAACAAACTGTGCTCATTCACTTTGTGAGGATCCACCCCTGTGACCTAAGCAGCCTCTGCTATCCATATGCTGGCAGACATTATGCAAGTGCTGTATGTTCTCTCATTTGATGTCTTGAATGCCTTCAGCTGCGCTTAAGATTTATCTGAAGCTCAAAATAGAGAGCAAATTTGTCTTCTGCTGGCAGAAGTGTTGCACTTGCTTTTGAGACGACGTTAATTCTGAGCAGAGACGACCCAGCTCGGAACATTTATGAAACTCCCTTTCAAATACTTGCCTTTAGCTGCGAGAGAAGTTGGAGACTGAGACTTGCTCAGTCTTTGGTATGCAAAAGCTTGGGATGAGAGCAGGTGGGACGACGTGCGGGAGCTCGAGTGTTAAAAGAGAAAGACCTAAATCTTGGTAGAAGCAAGATATCCAGGCAGAACTGGAAGAAGATTAGCTGTCAGACTGAACCAGCTGTGCTTGTTCCAGTCCCCCTGTGTGCTTCCCACACGTTAAACACTCAGAATTCTGCGTTTCAAAATGAGAATCTGAATTGTGTTGAGCTGCTGTCCTACGGCTCTTCTAAACGCCCAAGACGTTATACAGGGTAAGCAGAAAGGGCAGGAGGTGCTCAGTAGGAGACAGAAGACATTCCTCACACTTGGATCTGCAAATGGCCTCCCCAAATGAGGTGCTTCTGGGCAGGGAAACTCGAGCTCTTGTATCATGATGGGACAAAATTTGTACCATGGATGGGATCCTGATTAAGCTGCTCAAAATTAGCTCGTACATCTCATTCTCCTTTGGTAACCCATTTTGTGTGCAGTATAGGCATATTTGTAGTGGCTGCCTCAGGGTTTTCATTAGGAAACAGGTTTGGGTTTTTTTTTTTTTTTTAGTATTCAAAATATTCTTCTTGTTTACAGTTTCCCAGCTCTTGTAATTGCAGCTCTCGATGGCTGCATACCATTAGATCATGAGACATTTTTTCACCATCTTTATTCTGGAATCTGTAATTTTAAAATGATCATTTGACTGAAAAGACAAGGAAGAAAACACACTTTAAGTTTTAAGGATGAAATATACTTCAACACCTAAGAGAAAATAAAACTAGGTTTGAAGAACTTTGGCACTTTTTTCCAAAGTTTTGGGGGCACAGGAAACCATTGAAACCTGAGGAAAGGCCTAGTATTCAGAGACAATGAAATTTGCAGAAGGTTATGAGAAAAATACCCCTGTATACAACATGAAAGTCATTAACAATTTTGAAATTTCTTAGTCTAACTCAGTAGAATCAAATTTTACACTGACTTCTGTGCCTGATTTTCCATGAAACATTTTATATTACTCATCTGCTTAGACAAAATCATTTATCATCCTAGGTGTTGCTCCCTTCTAGTCTTGCCTACAAAGAAAATCCAGATAATAACTTATCTTAACACTATCTGGCTATGCGTGAAAACTACTTCTCATACTTTAAATATGTTTGAGTATCAGTACTTATTGTAAGTGCAGCTTTCAGTTCTCTTTTAAAAGCAGATTTTTTAATTAAAAAGATATATATTTTTTTTATTTTTAGTTATCCTGCTTTGACGTTAGAGCTGACAAGAAAGAATTAGCACAGATCAGCCAAGGAGGAGAAGGGGATTTTGTGTCTTAGTACACTTGGGACAGGTTAGGGAAAGTGGAGCAGATGCAGCCTACTTGGAAGTGAAACGAAGAAGTTTATTAGGAAAGTTTGCTCCCTCCAACTCTGGTTGTGTAACCCCGAGGAGATTCAGCTGTTCACTGGCCTTGTCATACACGTCATCCACCCTTCCATAGCCTAATGTTGATTAAGAGCTGAAATATTTAATGATTTTATTTTTAAAAAATAAATTGCAGCAGGCAGCTCATGTCGGGTGGGAACCCCTTGCACAGTCACGAGATAATTCTCCACAGTGGAACAGCACAAATCTGGAACACAGCACTCCTCAGGGTTTCCACTGGGATATTGACTCCTACATGTTTGTTTAAAAATAGCACACATTAGGGTAGCTTGACAGAAGTTGTGATTGGCACTGCTAGTCAGTAACCCCAGCAAAAGGAGGACAAAGGTATGCAAAGCTGACACTTTCTGAAGTGCACTGTAAACACTAAAATAGTCATTTGCTGCTCAAGTCCAACAGTGCTAAGGAAAAACACTAGAAAGGATATCAGTATGCAGTCAGGAGTTATAAACTGCCCTCCCTCATCTAAAATGAAAAAGAAACCTGTTCTGATCTCTGTTTACCACAATGATGTTGCAGAACAGCACCAATGAATGGTGAATTCAGGATACACCTGCCTGTTTTATCACTACCAGCAAAGTCACCAGACTTGCTGGGAGCTGGAAACCTCCAAAGCCAGGTAGGAGAGAACAAACAAACACAATGTCTGCAGCACTGCCTCTCCTTCTTAACAAGTTAACTTCACAAACAGCAGAATTGGGAAGTTCTCTGCCTGTGTGTGTGTGTTTTATCTCTGCTGACGTGCTTTGTCTCAAGTTTTTTTTTTTCTCTGGATAGGGCATAAGTTCTCTTTCCTGGAAACACTCGGAGTTTTAAATAAGCAGAAGTATGTTCTGAAGCTTTTCCCTCAGTGGAATATGCAATGTGATAACATAAAGATCTCTCTTCTCTTCCCATCTGTTTGGTGTCAGAAAACTTGTGGGAACAGAATATCTCTGAGGCCATATTCCTCTGTCAAATTTTGTTAAAACTGAAGAATGTGTTCCAAAGCTATCGGAGGAGATAAACAGTGTGAAGTTGTAATCCAGATTTCCTTAGGATCATGGGGAAAAAAAAATCAATGTTCCATATCTCTGTGACAGAAAAGCAATTTTACATCATTAGAAAAATTCCCTGCTAGGTTTATAGCATCTATGAATTATGTTATTACTAGGTTTGTCTCCCTGGCCTTTTGTTTAGGTGGAACAACAAAGTGTTTGTTACCTGGGCTTCAGGAGCTGCTTTTGAGACACTCTGGGTAATGCAGTCTTGTCACACCATCAGCATTAGGGGAAATAAAGGAACCACTGAACACTAATCTTACTTTCCTAGTCTCTGATGGCTAAACTGGGGATGCCACCAGAAGCACTTGCTGAGGAAAAAATATTGTTTATTTCCTTTTGCTTTTCCAGGTAAAATATTAGAGCAGAAAATGCAGCTGGGGAGAGGAAGGAAAACATGCAAAATACAGAGTCACTTGATTAATTGTTTTTGTCTCTCTGTTTAGTAATTATATATTTTGCTTCCAAACCTAACATTTTAAAATCTTTACTTTTAAAAAGCTATTGCACCATGAGACTGGTTAGCTGCTGGGGAAAATTAACAAATGAAGATAGCTCAAGAAATGTCATCAACATTGCACTGAATGCACTTTCTAACTTCAACAATTTTGGTTTGGCTTGGTGCTGCTCTGCCTCAGTTTTACTAATTTTGTGGTGGTTGTGTCCTTTGTCCATCAAATTACTGAGTTTTCTTTCTTATTATCTTTTCACAGTTCAGAGGTTTTTTTCCTTTTCTGTCCTTGCTCAAGCTACCAGGAAATTCTTCACAAAAGTGAGTTAGGCAGCTGCTGAAGTTGTGCATTAGGTTGTGTTACTCGTGAAACTGTGGAGGGTGAAGGTTTCCCTCTGTCCACGTGCCCCAAGTGATGATGTGTGGCTGCTCAGCCTGTGCCAGTGGAATATCTGACTTGCTTTTACACTGCTGGAAACGATCCATCGCTCTGCTGCAGGAGTGGAGATGTTTTGCCAGATACAATTTTCCTGCTCTAAGGAAACAACAATTGCTTTTTAACAATGCAAATGAAGATCATCAGCATAATGATAGTTCTCTCAGCATTTGAAAAATTACGTGTGTTTGACTTTTTGCAATTATAATGAAAGTATTAGTAGAGCTTAATAACACTAAATAACAGTTCTTTACTTCCAGCCAAAAAAATAACCCAATATTTTTTAGATATTTCTTTTTCTCCTGCATTCTAAATCTCCTGAACATAATAATTTAAAGGAAACCTGCAAAATGGTATGCATTAAATGATTTTTGCCCCTTTTTTTTGTGTGAAAGAAATCGGCAGGTGTTTTGGAACTTGAATTTTGTGAACTAGTCTGGCTCAGTGTCAGCCATCATATATACAAAAGCTCAGTTTTGGAAAATACTTCACTCTAAGGTGTTTTTCCCTTTAAGAAAACCACTGAAGACATATAATGTGGTTTAAACTGATTGCTGAGGACTGATGGCCAGAACATTTTGGTTTATCATATTTCATGTGCCCAAGGGAAAAATCCTCTCCAACTGCTATGCAACCCTCAGTGTAATTAAAGAACAAATGCTTGAAGAATATTAAAGAACAGAACTCCAAAACCACACCCTAAAGCCAGAGGTTGCTGTGCATTTCAGGAAATGGTGCATCAGCCACTGAAACAAATGTCCTGATGTATGTATTTAAAAATATAACTGCCTCAGTCATTTCCTTGGGCATTATCTGTGGGTTGTGCTTTCTCACCTTAGAAAGGTGCTTATCTTATGCTGCTTCTGTTTGCACAGCAGTATTCTCAGCAGCAGAAAAGGCTTTTGTGTAATAAACCTTTTTCTCCTTTGAGGGACTGCAATATTAGCTTTTTTTTTTTTTTTTTTGTTTTGAGGATGCAAACATAAGTAAATGTTTGTCTTTTCTAGTGGCTAATGCTAGGTTTTCCATGGGGTGCAGTCCTTTGGGAACAGCCTCCTCCAGTGTGGATACAGGGGAAGCTTTCAGCAGCTTCTTACAGAAGCCACCCTTGTAGCCCCCTCTGCTACCAAAACCTTGCCATGCAATCCCAAAGCAGATTTCCAGAACAGAATTCCCAGCTTTTAGGAGCTCTTGCTCAAAAAAACCTTTCAGTCCTTGCTAAAAAAGAAATAAAAAACTGTCAAAGAGGTCACACATCCTTGCGTTAGCTCCACTTCTTTGGTACTTGGCTGTTCTTCAGAATACACTGCCAAACTCTGAATTTTTTCAGTTCTCTGCCCTTGGTGACATCTAGCAATGAACTTGAGGGCTTGTCCCATTTTTAACCCATTAAAAAGTGGCCTTTTCCCCTGTACTATTAAATTGTGTTGGCTCCAGTGAGTTCACCTCATTAGAGTGTTTACATATTCTCTAATAAGGATAATTTTCCTGTGCACATCCTTTCTCCTTATTTATCATCTGCAGTCTGTAACTTTTCTAGGCACTAATCGGAGCTAGCAGAGGTCTGGTAATGTGTGGGATTTTATAGCACTGTTGGAACTGCAGCAGCATTCAGTTGCTGGTGTCAGTGATTTATCTGAGCAGGTGCTGCCAATTTCTCTGTTGTTTCTACCTGCAAACAATTGGAAATCAATTGCGTGTCTCAACCCTTTTCGTGGATAACACTGATTGTCTTGTCTGCAATGGCTGGTCTGGGTGCTGCTTTTGTTTGTCTCTGCCTTGGAACCACACGGGCCATTCGGTCTCAGATATTTGGTTTTTTTGAGGCATTTTAGATCCAGTCTTCCAGTGTCTGTGGAGCCTTCTTTACACAATATCATTATTTTTACCCATAACCTTTCCATTGTATGTAGCAGAGTACCCAAAGAAACTAACCTAGAACACCTTTGCTTCTACTCTGATAGAGAACTCATTTGCACCAAGACTGTAGGACTGACTGGCTGTTTAATCTGAAATTAGTGACAAAATTCTCATGAATCTTTATTGGAAAACGTCTTTCTCATGTCTTGTGTTTTTGTCAAGTTCATTAGTCCTCAGGTTTCCTCGGTGCAGCCTGAGTTAATTCACATAGGGGAGAATAGCAAAGAAAACGCTTCAGCATAGCAGCTGCTCCTGAATTGCCCAGCCAGGACCTGGGTACCAGCAAAAAGGTAACTTCTGTCTGCAGCTGTACAGAGAAGCCATCCTGAAATCCCCTGCGGCTGTAGAAGGTTTCACAGCTTTACCAATCCTGCGTGGAAATCAATTAAAGACAAAAGGGGCAAAAAGGGGTGTGTACGTATGAGTGAAAGTTAGTTTCTGGTGGAGTGTGGGGACGAAAAAAGGTTATAAATGAAAAATATGTTTATAATTTCAATGTTCATTTTAGACAAGGAGAGGTAGTGGAGGTTGGTGTGATCTAGGTTTCCTGAACAGCTTTCCATAACAGTGAAAGCTGGTGGATGTTGATGGATTGATGAGAATGTGCTGCTTCACAAAGTGCCCAGCGAAAGGTCCCCAGAAGTGAGTTAAATTGCCAAAGCTGACAAATTGTTTCCAGCATGTTTGCTCCTAAGGCAAGACTTCTGCTGCCTGCTTTAAATGGCAAAACAAACAAGTGGACAGGTTCTCCGTTGTACAGGGTCGGCATTCAGGGAAAGGTGTCGCTTTGGAATCGTGCTGATGGCTGTGATTGCATCCCGGGGAGGAAGATGGAGTGTGTTTAGCCAGCTGTTTAACAGGAACATGAAACCTTGTCAGGGTGAAAAATGTTGATGCTTTTATCGATAGGGCTCAGTAAACTGTAAAGTATATGCTGCCATCCATTTTCAATGCTACAAACGCACACGTTACCTCAATTAGTTTAAAGCTGTGCTACACTAATCTGTATTTCATCTTCCCAAACTTGTTTCAGCTAGTTTTAGTTTTTCAATTACTCCCCTCAGATCTTTGTGGCAAATGGGAGAATTTTAATATTATGCATGAGTTTAGTGTTTGAGGGTAGGTGAAATATTGATTTTAGCATTAGAAAGAAAACAGAACCAGAATTGCTGAAGGAATACTCTACAAAGATGCTCTTTCAAAGTGATTTAGCTGACATACAGCGTTTGTGCTGAGGAGATCATGGTCAATGAAACAAGAAGACACCAGCAAATTCCCAGGCAGTGAATCCAATTGGATTTTGGTCTTTGCAACATGACACTGTGGAGATCAAACGTATCAATGGGTTCAAGAAGGGATTAAGTAAATTAATTAGGGATGGGATTCCTAAACGGTCTCCTGAGGTCTGGGAAGATTTTGTTAGCATTTCTGTCAGTGGATGATTCTACAACCAGAGAAACTGAACACAATCTCTTGGACCTTCCTGAAAATGTGGTAAAAGTGCTCTGGACCTGTAAAAAGATGTAAATAACAGAAGCTGTCAGCAACTGCAAAATCATTTTACAGAAATGATTTTGTGTCTGACACATCTGACCTTTATTTGTCAGAATATTGACTTGGGTGCCAAAGATTTTCAAGCACTAGTCAAAAGCTCAGTGTGATTTTATTTATAAATGATCATGGGTTTCAAAGAAAAACAGACATTATTTTGGCAAAAAAGACTTAAAATCTAAATTGGAAAGATAATGAAATGAACAATATTTAAAATGAGAAATACTTTATCTATTTTGAAGCATTATGGATTGCTGTAATAGTTAAAGGAAAGAATAGATAAATAGGTAAAATGAGAACTTCAATCACCGGGGTTTTTTCAGGCTTTTCATAACATGGAACAGGTTACGTACAGAAATTCAGGTTTTTGGTTAAAGAAAAAGGCTTATCCCAATTTGTATGAGAGAGAAATAACAGAATGGCACTTAAACCAAAATCTTTACTTAGCATTTTAGTTGTCATCATTATTGTAATGATATTTTATTAATTCCAGGATTAGGTTTACTGTGCTTCTTCACTGAAGAAAATTCCTTCAGTTGCTGAAATTGGCTGAACAGCCCTTGTGCTTTTTCTAGAACCATTCACCTCAGATCATCTCTGGGAGGCGTTCTAACCTGTTTGGTAGAAGATCTCTCTCTCTTTTTGCAGCTGTTCAACTTCGTATAGATATTACAATATTCATTGGAAAAGGTGTTGGCTCTCATGTGTTGCCCCTGCCAGCTGAGTGCCCAAAGCCACAAACTCGTTTTCAATGCTATTTGTCCCAGTGAATATTCCAGAGTTCCACGTAAAACTGAGCAGCGTGAGGAGGACTGACTTTGGGAGATCAGTTGCAGCATGGTAACAACATTCCTGGTGTCATGAGAAAGAGGGAGAAGGAAGTTCATCGAGGGGGCATTAAATACCAGGTGGATTTGAACAAGAGTCATCTCACACCCCGTAGAAGAGTCACAACTTTTGTAAACTCGGCTGTAAGGGAGTTTCTTGCTGCTCTTTGTCCTTTAGGGTTTTTTTGTGAAGTCCCCTTGGGATTACTTTTATTTTTCCTAAAATAGCAAAATGAAATACTTACTGATTTGTTGGAAACTTGAAAACATTCTAGTGCTAATGCAAGAAAGAAGATTTCTTGTATTTGGAGACTGTAACTCTTATGTTATGGACTGATGTGCTGTTGCTTTGTAACCTGCCACTGAAAACTGTCCCCAGCCAAGCATCAAGAGCAGGAGAAATGAGAATTTATCTTTTCATCTACCCAGTGTATAAATTCAGAACTACAGGAGGGTATTCACATGCCAAATAACATCTCGTGTGTGTGAAATTAATAGAGGAAATTAAGTAACAGAAAACACTGTTTGAAGTTTCATGTGTTATGACAAAAGCATAGTATTAAGCATTCAAGAGTTTTTCAGTAACTTTTCATTTTTCCATTTCCAGCCTTCCACCAAAGCTGTCCACAGTGCTTTGTTCCTGTCCTGTGACACACAAAAAAATAGAGGCAACGGGATTAACAGTTGAAAAATTAAATCACAACTTTAGCTAAGTATCAAGAAATAACTCTTGGGAAAATTGAGTAGGAGGTGTTCTTCCAATTTTGAATTTAAAAGCCTAATCAAACCTTTACATCATCTGTAATTTGACACCAGCTACCTGTGTACATCCCTATATATAGAGATATATGTATGCAGATAGGAACAACCTTCTGGGTATTTCTTCCTCTTAGTGTCTTGCATTTTGGAAAATCAGCACTTTTCAGTTTTCTAAGCTTTTAATCTACTTTTACTTTCAAGTTAGTTAAGTGCGTTCTTCGAAGAGGAAAGAAAAATCTACAAAAAACCCAAAAGTTCCCATTCATAAGAACTAAGAATTCTGAGATTACGCTTGAAAGTGTATTTTGGATGGGGACTTCATTTCAAGTAGATATTTTGCTTCTTTAGTGCCTCTTTTAGTACTTCTTTTGGAGTACACTGATACTTTTTTTCTGACGTGAACTATTAAATGTTTGTCTTTCTCACCTCTGTCCAGCTACATCAAGCTCACTACTTTTCCCTCTTCCCTGGAGGAATCTGAGGTCGAAAAGGGTATTCTTTCTCTGGAATGCTCCTCCCAACCCTGGGTAGCTGGAGGTGAGAACCTCTGCACACCCCGTGCTGAGCCTGGTGAAGTGAACTGGGAAGCAGTTTATTTTACTGAGATATAATGTGTTTCAAATGGACTTCCCAGCTCTTCATGTTCACGATTCACTGCAAACAAAACTCAGAGATGGATTGTTTTCCATTCCTTTGGACTCCTTGTAGCCCTTTCCTGGGCAGATAGGTGTAAAAACCTAATGCTGTCACTTTACACACCAGGTGTGGGATGGATGACACTTTTTAAGCACTTGTAGAAAACCACGTTTGGTGTAATTTTGTCTCCTGAATGCAATAAAGTGTGGAGGAATTATGACAAATTTCTAACATGCAAATCAGTAAGACCAAATAGTGACTTCTTAAAAGCAATTTGGCCACAGTTCAAATATTGCACTGACCTCCATGTCCAAGCTTAAGGTCCATAAATGCATTGAGTAATTATTTTTTCACTCATCAAGGAAAGGTATTATTGAAAAGATTGCAATTTAGAAATATTTATAAATAATTCAGATCTAAGTCAATCTGACTAATTTCCTTCGGGTATTTTTGTGGTTTCTTGCTGTGTTCTTTATTTGAACATAGTCATAGGAGAGCAAACTCCAGACTTCTTTGCCTCCCATGTAGCACATCTTTGTTTTGCCTTTTACATTTTTTTCCCCCCAAAAATAGTGTCTAAGAATAATACAGAGTGAGGTGAGGTAATGGGAGTACTGGAAAGTATGGTGGTTTTTAAGCTGTAATGTTTAGGAATATTAAAAAGGCAGAATTGTTGTTTTACCCTGATGCTGGAATATTTTTGGCACCTGTTAAGCTCTGTCCAGTCATCTGTATTTGGTACATTAAATATCCAAGGGACTTGTCTATTTGCACTTACAAACTGTAAGCAAGTTAATTCTTTATGCTGGAAATGCTTTGATCCAGTGCACCAAACAGTTCCACAGGGAGCAGGAGGCATGGGAGCCCGCTTCAGCCTGGCTGAGGCAGCTCCTGCCTCAAAGTCTGGAAAACCACGAGGAGAAATGTTTTCTGTTCAACAGAACATTTTTCTGCCCGCTAACAGCCAATTTAGGTGATTCTGCTGTGTGCTCCTCAAAGTGCTCCAGCTCCCAGAAACAGACAGCATATGTGTTTCAGGGAGAGAAAGAAACTCTTCTTTTACAGCCTGTTTTCATCTCCTGTGAATGTTTCACCCATGGGCTTAGGTTTGGAAACAAGTGAGCACAGCTTTTCCTCGATGCAGTCTTAGATGGTTTCTTCTGAATTATGACAACTGCACCCACACCAGCTGGAATTGCTATTTCATTTCCCTTAGAACCTGTCCTAATTCAGCTCTCTTTCACTGGTGCAAGCTCCTCTTCAACTCCTTCTCATGTAATTGGAAGTAGAATTTGGTCTTTCTGCCTGCAGTGGTGACACCTACAAAATAAATGTCTGCTATTTCAAAATATTTAGTTTTACTATACCCTTAGAAGTATTTTACAGCAATAAGTCTAATGACTTACTGTGCTAAAGGTCCACATTTGAATGGTTGAATGCCACAGAATGTTGGAAATGCCTGTGTGTAAAGTAACCCCGTGCAGGTGAGGAGCAGGATACGTAATGTCAAACTACGAGCTGTTTTCCAGTTTTCTGCAAGATTTTGCCAGTGAAACTGCTTTAAAACTACTCAGTGATACATTATGCCTTAAGATGCCCATGTTATTCCTGAATTTAGCCACCTCTTCAGGAAGTCCCTCCCTTTCCATATTAGATTCTGTATGGGTTTATGCCGGTGTTAACCTCTTGAGGGAGATACACCCTGAAGTAAACACCCCTTGACTTATCATTTACTAAAATGATGAAATGTCCCTATTTCCTATATGTCCTTCCCATGCATGCTCTGAAGAGGACAGCTCAGTTTAGCTGACAGTAGACTTAGTAACAATTTTTCCCTGCTATATTTTTATATTATGCCAAAACGTGCATTTTAAGTAGGTTCATTAGCAAGAGTTCGACATTCAAGAGCAGTCTTAAAATAGAAAGACATTGTGCATGCAAAAGAGAAATGAATGGATGAATTAAAACTGCAAGTAGTGTACATTAAGACCTGAAATGAAGTATTTGCTTTTCTTTTGCTTCATATGCAAGAAATGCAAAACCACTTCTTTAGATCTTGCCAATTAATGCATTGGACCTTTCTGTGTGCTTGTATGTTCGTAGGCAGAAAATTGCTACAATTGCTGGTGAGTTGTACGAGGCTCTGAATCATACAGCACAGTCAATATTAGTCTTGCATATCATAGCAATAAATAGAGACTTTCTTGGCACTATAAGGAGAGGAAGTTCTCCCATAATCAAAATTTTTTGTATTATGAGCCACTTTGCTTCTTTCATTAAACAAGGCACTTCATCTAGATCTGCTTTTTTTGTCTTTTCTGGGATAGGCACAGTTTGATTCTGGTTCTTATTTTTAAATTGGCAAAATTCAGTTTTGCTTATTGAGAGCTGTTGAACTGGCTCTGAAAAGAACACATTCCTGCAAAGTTATTTCTCAGCTGGTGTAAAAGCATTATTTTTTAAAATTAAATATTTATGTATTATTGTTATTAATTTGAGGCTTAAGATACATTTTGAATGTTTTTTTCCCCTTCTTTTTAAGGGGAAAAATTCTTTTTAAGGTATTTAGATAATGCCATGACATATCCCTCTGCCCAAGAAATAAGATAATCTTCTGGTTTTTATTCTATCACATTTTAAATACATTAGATTAAACTGTGTTTAGCCTCTCTATGTGTTATGTAATTCAGTATAGGTAATAATCTGATTAACGCATATCTAAATATTCTTGTTAGGCTCAGTTACATATTAAACCCAAACCAAAAAATCATGCTCAAAAAACTTTTGTAAGTATTCAAACAAAGATATGTGATTAATGGCACTTCTTGTAGCCTCAGCGCTCAGCTTCGCAAGGGTTATTTATGGGATTAATTAAATCAGCAGTGTGCTATTTGCCATGTGTCTGCCATAAAAATAAACTGCTTAAAAGCTCCAAAGAGCACAGGCTGCCTGTGGCAAAAGCTCAGTCTGAACCTACAGCCTGATCTAATTTCCAAGTGATCTTCCCACCATCCTAAAGGGGAATGTGTATGTCTGTTGTACAGTAAGTTCTGTCCTAGCTCCTGTGGTTTGAAAATGAACGGACACACAGCTCGGGGTGTCCAATCAGTATGAATTTAATTGAGCTGTTCAAAGGTTTTCACTGAGAGGAAAATTTAGATTCTAATTAAAGTATATCAGCTAACTGGACCCTAAATTTTTCCTGGACAGTACTTCACACTTCCTCTCTGACTGAGAACGTGCTGCTGCGCACTCTGCTGAAATGAAAAAGCGCTAAAGCACTTCTAACTTAGCGTGGTTACTTTCTTATGCAAAGTGCTCCCGACTTCTGGGGAAGATTTAATATTCATATTTTTTGCTTTGTACTTCACAGGTTTTAATCTGATAGCAACGCTTCAGTGGAAACAAGATTTAAGGGTTGTTAGAGAACCAGGTGTGTCTTTATAACTTTACAGAAAATAAAGCAAACATAAACCTGTGCATACACTAGATTTTTGTCAGGACATTTCATAAACAAAGACATCTTTGGTGTATATAAAACTATTTTGAGTTTCAATTTCCAACATTTATTCCAATTAATGCATTGTCTTATTTTTGATAATGCATTAAGATTGTACACTTTTTATAAGTAGCAATTTACAGTGACATTCTGGCTTGTAAGAGAGAACAGAAACCTGTCACAATCCTGTCATCCACTGAGATCACGCTTTTATTCTAAAATGGCTTAAAATCTCATACAGAATGATGAATGTTATTATCAGAATGAATTTATTTCCTCACATCCATTAAGGACCTAAGGCTCTTGCAAGATCTTAGCAGAATAGTTTGGGCTCAAGATACTGATTGTTCGAGCCCTTAATTCTTCCTTCTTTCATCTTCTCGTAATGAGACTCACCATTATTCCTGCAGTTTTACAGGACTTTGGGGGACTTAAACAGTATTTGTTCTGTTAGCTTGCTCTGACGTAGCTGGGAAAAGGCTTTGTGTGCTGAGCAGAGCAATAAATGAACCCCGTGAAAAGAACGAAGCAGAGGAGCAAGGGCTGTAACAGATAAGTAGGAACAGCGTGTGGGATTGGCAGCTCTTAATTCCCCACACGTGGAGGCTGTGCTACGTGATACGGAAGGTAAAAATCAATTAAATGCTTAAGACTGATAAAATTCTCATTAGCAGCATTTCAAAACTTTGAATCAACCAGGGTACCAGAGCTTAAAGATAGGGAAAGGTGAAGTAAGGAGACAGGGAAATTCCTTTGGAAGGGCAGTGGTTCCTGGGAGTATCCTGGTTATTGGTCTGTACCAATTAATTTCCATTTCTTCCTCTTCCTATTGACCCCTGTAAAATCATGGATGACCCATGAGGTTTTATGATGAATACAAGTTTCTATGGCACTTCTCCATTCTTCAGTTTAGGTAATTGCCTTCCACATGAAAAGACTTTGATCAGGAACTTACTTTTGTTTTTTTTACTTCAGCAGCTGTACATAAAGATATAAAAGCTGATTGAAAAACTCCACAAACCTCATGTTTTTTTACTTTGTTCCTCAGGTAACTTAAAAAAAAAAAATCTTCTAAAGTCTCTGACACTTGAAAAAAGCATCAGTTTTGCCTCTGCATCTCCCAAGTGCTTGGTGTTTCTGCCAGAAACTGGATTTCTGCTTTTGCCTCTGTAGGATCATGCCCATTCCAGAAAATGGGTTTGTGCCCATATTTCCCAGGTGTGCTGCCACCCTAATTAATCATCACAATTACCAGTTGCTCCTGCTGGTGGGAATGAGAGGGGAGAGAAAGGGGTGCAATTGATGGGCAGAACTATTGAGCAACTGCACCTTCCTCCATATACACAAGGAAGAGAAATTAATCACAAAAAGAGCTGTTGGTGCCAGTGGCTTTTGTATAGAAAACATCATCAGGGAGAAGTAAATAGGACCAAGTACCTGGCACAAGCTTCAGGAGAGTCTTAAGTCCAGAACAAAGCTCTAATCAGCCATTAATATTTCACATAACCGTTCTCCGGACTTCTATGCTTCCAAAATGGGTAAGAAAAATCTTCTTACCATCAAAGCCAATGAAATAATATGTATTTAAGATGCAAATACGCCTCTGTCTCCTGTTACTCTGATCTTCTATTTCTTAAAAAATGTGCATGTTCAACAATATAGGTCATAGTATAAATGGAAGTAAAAATTGTTCTTGTAATATTCATTGCTATGAAGATGGATTAGAAAAAATATCATTTAAATAATAATTTAAGAATCTCTCTTTTAACAGGAAAAATGTGGGATTAAAACCATATTTTTCTTCTCTCTGTCATCTTCCCTCAAGTTCCATAGTAAATGCCAGAATATGGTGCACTTTATAAGTTTCCATTTAATATTTCACCGTGATTCTCAGGAAGGGTATTTTAAGAAGCAATCCTCCTTGATTAATCTGGGAGAGAGAAGTTTTTTAAAATATTGGCCAGCACCTGACCTTTGAATGAAGGCAGCTGTGCCAGCTTTGGAGGGAAGCTGTTGTGGTTTGCCAAAAGGCAAAGCTGATGATAGTTTTTAGTGGTTGCTTATTTTAGGGGGGGGTGCTGTAGGGGTATTTTAGTTCTTTTCTGTCTGTGTCCCATTGTGTCCATTTGTACCCCCCTCCCCACCACTCCAATTTGGTGTTGCCTTTTCCCTTCTGTCTCTTCAAAAACCATCTCTGAACACTCGGTTAACCCCTTGCTATCAGCAATCCCTTGCTAGGGAGCTCTACAAGCGGGAAGAACGACTTGGGCCAAAATAAATATGGATTATAACATTACTACAAAGATGTTCTGGCAGGATTAAATACTTCACTGGAGTTACTCTGAGTTTCCATCATATAAGTGAGATAAAAATCTACATCTGAAACTGCTGAGAGATTCTTTTCCCTAATGTGATGAAAACTGTCAAGTGCAAAGGAGTTTCTGTCGATTCGCACTGTGACTTCAATGCTGGCTATACAGAATCAAAACTTGTTTTCCTCAGCTATCAAAATGTTTCCTCATTTTTTGATCTTCAGACAGTAAAATAAATCTTATCCTCTTCACTAACAAGAACGAGAAAGTCTGTCACAAAGAATGGTAATGCTTTTATAGTTCCTTCGGTGCTGTGACAAAGAGAAGCTTCAGAGACACGAGAAAAGAAAATAGTAATTGTGTGGCTCCAAACTCCTAGGAGTTTGAAGCTTCCAAAGTTAACAGCATTAAAAATGCTATTTTATTACTGTCTAGAGAGTTCTTGTTTTCTAAATAAAGAAATTAAGTGCTTATTAATGGAGCTTATTTCAAGTAGGAATAATTTTCTGCCATCCTCTTCCCCTGTCACATTATGCAGCATTTAATGGTGTTTGGTTTCCATGTTTTATGCATTTCAGGATCCTTAACATTTCAAACAACAGAAATTACATGGAAAGAAGAAAGGCAGTTATCACAAGAGAGGTTTTATCTACTAAATATGTTGGTGAACAAAATTAAAGCTTCATAAAAGATCAGATTTCAAAACATGAGTGAAAAATGAGTTAGAAAGCCTTCTTTATGAGTTAATATTATTTACCTAAAAATGATACCCCTTCAATCATTGGTTGAAAGCAAAACATTAACTGTTCTGCACAAGTAGATCAATCATGTCTCATAAGGAAAGGAAATTATTTTAATGTGAAATACATGATTTTCATTTTTATTCCATGACACAGCTTTCTGAGGTATACATTTTTAAAAATGGTGTTCATTTGCTGAAGAGTTATTTACTGAATTAATTTTTAACTCTTAAAATACACTTTTGCCTAGGTGCCTGAAGCACACCTTCATGATAGTGCAGCATGACGTCCTGCCTGCTCTGTCAGTACTGGTGGTAAATATCAAGAGTTTCAGAGGGGACTTCCCTGCTCTTATTCTGTGAGGTGAACAAAGTTATATGAAGCTATATGAAGTGAATTCCCCGTGCTCGACTGCTGTTTTCTAGCACAATCATACAGCCAGCAGTCTTCCATGTATAGAATATATATATATTCTATACTTACATACATATGTGTGTGTGTATATATATATATATATACACACACATATTTATATATATGTATGTTCCTTGCTCAATTTGTGCAGCATTGTAATTGAAGACTTATCCCATCTGGTTTGTATACGATGTAAAAGCTTAGAAGACCTTTTTACTCATCATTTCAGCTGATCATTAACTCGTTTTAAGGAGCTGTTTTCTGGTAAAGCTTGAGGATTTGCTTCCCTATTAACAAACTCTCATTATTGTGCTCTTCACTTTAAAAAATATTCTTGCGTCTCTTCCACCGCTTGTTGTTGTAGTTCGGATGCTTTTTTTGTGTCTCTCTCAATAAATAAACAGCCTTTACCTGGCATTCTGCTCGTAAATACATCCATAAAAGTTTAGCACAATCTCATCAACAAGCTGGAAGGGAAGGCAGGTTTCTGTTTATGAAGTGGTGATCCCTCTGCTGTCAATGACAGAGTCACTGTTTTCTTTTAACTATGTTACTTGTAAGTTTTCCTGTTTTAATTTAAGGGAAACAATATTTTCAGGGAAATAGAAGCCTTGTTAATCAAAGAGAACCTGGAGTAGACAAGCTTAGAGTTTACAAATTTCGAGCTGCCTGCTACTATCTGGCTACTAATGAATATTAATAACTTGCTATTGTTAATTACCAAATTATTCTAATTGACAGACGTCATTTCAGCACCAAAATTAAGAATGGGCTCCCACGCCACATGTTGGCTATATAAACATTTTATTCTTTGCTTCAAAATTCAATGATACAGCAGTGTGTGTTTATTCGTCTCATAAGGCCTGGACAACTGTTTTGACTATATTCTGAATAATTGCCCTAATTTTTAATTGTTTTTCTATTCCCGAAGGTTAGAGACAGCATGGCTGCAAAAAATTCCCAGTGTCAAAATCAATTGCTTAGGGTAAAGGAGAGAATATTATGAATTTTCTTTTGCCAGCTGAGCACTTCCTATGTCAAGTTCTTGTTTTGCCAGTGCATAAAGCAAGACATAGAATTGGAGACTCCAAGGAAAAAAAGGTTTCATCCTAAAGGGAGCAGCAGTCCTTCTGGAATTGCAGGGCATCAAACTGCAACAAGTTCCTTTGCTGCCAAAATATCACCATTATCCCTTCTGAAAAAAACCCAAACCTTCCCTGGCTGCTCCACCTGGGCTTTATTTACTTTGTAGCAAGGGCCAGAGGGGTTTAATGAGCTTCAGGTGGGCTGGGGGAGTTGTCTCACCCAGTGCAAGGAGTGTTCAAACACCCTCAGTTGATGGCAAAACAGCTCCTTTTTTTTTTTTCTGATTTTTGGATGTACTGTCACTGCAAATTCAAAGAAGTTGGGCTGTATTCAAGGCGATTAAAGGTCAGTCCTAAAGCTGTGTTTTTGAAGTTTGGATAAAGCTGTGCATGCTACTGATGTAATAAGTTTTTATTGGGTGTATGTGCATTAAATATCTAAGTATTTTTTCTGAGTGTGAGGCTACAGGTTTTTTCATTTCCTCTCACTCTTTCTCATGTATTTAATATTTGAAATGATTTTGTGGTCAATGTTTAAGATATTGTGCATCCCTAATTACTATTTAAACTCTGAATTGGAGGGGAATGGCAGCAAAGTATAAAGATAACTTGTTTTTTGTGGTTGGGGGATGTATGTTGAGGTGGACCAAAAAATTCTTCAGCCTCTTCAAATATAAGTCTCTCCAGCTGAACAGGATGACTCTTCCATACACGTGGCACATTTATTTCTTTAGATAGTGTGTATTCTGAGGAGATTTTTGAGATATTTTTTGCAAGTTGAAGAGCAGAGCTGTGAACCCACATGGTGTGATTTCCCTTGATTATTTTGAGTATGATATTCTGGGACTGGATGAGAAAATGTTATCTCACTATTTACACAGAATCAGGAAAAAAGAGTGATTACTGTGTACATAAAAAAAGGTAATTTTATGTTTAGGGGTTCATTATTTCTTCTATTCTGCAGGATTTTTTTTTTTTTTGATAGAAGACCAGGTTTTCTCTTGTACTTCTAAAACACATTTTCTGTCCATTTTGGTAATTCTCAGTGTTCTGCTTGGTTTGTGTTGCTAGCTTGTTCTTCTTCTTGAAATTATTATTATTTTTTTTTTTCTAAAGTAGCTTCAGAAGCTCTCCTACCTAAATCTGGAGGTAACATTTACTTTTCAGATGACCAGTGCTCTTCATTTAGGAAGTTGGTGATCTATTAAAACAGATATTTGGGAGTTTTTAATGAACAAAAGTAGGTAAGAAGGAACACTGGGAAAACAGGATTTCATGAGCTTTTGTGACTTGGGGTGGCGGGGCAAGGTTCTTGATTCTTATTCAGTGTCACTCCTGCTGGAGACTAACCAGGCCCAGCTCCTGCAGTCTCTCCTCATGAGAGGTGCTCCAGACCCTCATCATCTTTGTGGCCTCTGCTGGACTCTCTCCAGTAGCTCCTGCTGTTTCTTCTGCTGAGGAGCCCAGAACTAAACACAACTCTACAGTTTTTGTTTGGTTTTGGGGTTGTTTTTCCTTGGTCAGGAAACTGAAGTTGCTCAGTGCTGGCTTGTTTATCCCCATTCCTTGTTTTTTACTGCTAGGTCTTTCAAGAGATTTCCACCCAGTGTCTTCCAGGTGAAATTTAAAGCCAAGTATATTCTGGCTGCCTGCTTTGTGCTTGCTGCTGAATTTCACTGAGTTACCTTGGAGCTGCCCACTGGAAGTGGTGGGATTTTCATTCTCCATGTTAGTAGGCAGGGCATCCAAAGGATTAGATGTTTCGGACATAATTTCTTACTTCTTTAGAGTTTTTGTATAAAACTAGACTGCCTTGTGAAATTTTTTTGAGGGTTCATCCATCTGTCTGTCCATCCACCCATCTATATGAAGTATTGTAATTTAAGTGTATTTATAATATTCTCATAATATTCTCTTCCGTATATAGAGATTGCATCAATTTTAGCATTTTATACTTTAAGCTAAAAATGTTTTCTTGTTATACATACAAAACTAGAGTAAAAACTGTCAAGTTATCAACTAAAACAGACGAACAATAATCCTGCCTTTCAGATCATTTGTTCAGATCTGATCTCGAGGGAATTCAGCCCAGACCTCCCATCTCTCTCCTCACAGTTGCATTTCCTAAGGAAGTCAAACCCTTTAGTAGTTACCAAGTACAGATCAGCTTCTGCCACTCAAGGTTAATTCTCATGCTGATGTCCTCTCTGGATAAGGTTGTTTTTGCTGCACTAGCAAGCTGAATCTGTGTACTATCAGCAGCTGAATAAATGAGGCAGAGACGGGAATGCTGAATATCTTCAAATCAAACTAATGCATAAAATCACAAGTGCAACATGGTATCTTAAAATTTGTCATTTTCTTTGTAATAAACATGGTTTAACTTTATCTCTCGATTTCTCATGCCAGTGTTTGAAATACTGCACTATTGCATCTGAAATTGCTACACATTGCTTTTGTAATCTTCATATATTATCAATGGCTCATGAAGTTCAGTAAGAGAAAACAGAAAAAGCAATCAGTCCCTGGGTGGCTACAGACATATCCGTGAAGAAAAGATTGCTGGCCGTCTCTGTAAAATCAAATGGTTTTTTCCTTCCCCCTTGACAGTTCCAGCAACCTTTCCACTAAATTAAAAGGGATGGGGACAGGGTCCTTCAGTGTCTCTTCATTTATCTCTACTGCGAATGGCTTAAAACCAGAATATATAACATAGATAATGCTGAAAAATAATCTTCAGGGAAAAAGAAGAAAAAAGGCTCAACAGGAGGAATTTTTCCACGGTTATGTTTAGCAAATATTATGAAATAAAAACCCCGCTTGTGGCTGCAAATGTAGAGATTTGGGCACGGCTATCTTTGTATACCTTAATAAATATTTTCAATATCTCCCGTCTTTCATGGCAAGAATATCTCTGTTTTCCTGCAGCTCTTGGAAATGAAGGCATTGGTGGGGAGGGGAGAATAGTATTATCCCCTTTTTATTATTAACTTAGAAATTCTCATCCCTGTTTCATTCAGGTATTCTATGCCTTTTTCTTGAGGCAGGCAGTTGAAATTGTGAATAATTCACAAATAATTTAGGTTGATTTGGCTAATTCACAGGCAGAAGTAAAGATTGTTAAGGTAGCATTTTTAGTTGAAAGAGTAGGAGATGGTTTACATTCTATTTCATATAGAAATAATGCTTAATGGTCTGTGCTGGATGTGCTATGCCGAATCTTTATTTCAATGTAATGTGAAGACTGGAGAAAAAAGCCATGCGTGCCTGCTGAGGGATTCATGTGGGAATTCCTGCTAGGGGCAATTAGCCAGGGGCAGCACATGTTGTGTGCAGTGACTGGAGAGGGAGATGTAAGAGGAGGGAGAAATAAGGTTGTTAGTTTATTTTGGTGTGGACAGCAGATACTTTTGAGTGACTTCCCTGTGAAACTTCTGTAGGATACAGCACTGAGAGTGTGAATTGCACAGGCTTGTGTCGGTGAGGGTTACTCAGCCATGACTTTTGAACTCTAGTTACACTTGAAAATAAAGAAATCATTATTTACAATATTTTCAATTACTTCTAACCCCCACCTCCCAACCCCAAAAAATCCAACCAACCAACCAAACAAAACCCCAACAAATCCAGCAACTCAGACTTTATTTTTGGTTTCACTGTGTTTCCTAAGCTACACCTCAGGTGCTGTCTATAGCTGATGCTCTGCAATACACTTAATTTTGTATATGGTGTACTTATTTCAGATGTTGTTCTGTATGGTCCCTGGCTCATCATTTATATTAGAACAATGTCATGCTCCAGGGGAGAATATTTAGCTGATGATTTGTGCCAAAGGAACTCATTGATACTATTTGTTTGTTTGTGGTTTATTTAACAACAACAAAAACGGGAGAAATCATATTTCTGGCTCTTATTACTTTAGCACACACTTAAGGTAACCACTACAGGTTTTATAAATGTATTCAAAACACATAGGAAATGTGTGAAATTCCATGTGCATACAGACATGGTTAACTCTTCAATACAGACTTGGACTTTGTTACATTTTTGAGGACTATTTAGCATGAGTGAGACTTTCCTTTTGTAAAGGAAGAGTTGTTAAGTATTAGGAATTTTTTTTTTTAGTTTGTTTTGATTTTAGATTTCTATCTAAAAAGGTTTTGCAGCCTCAGAAGGGAGGACATCAGGCTTTAAAGAGTATTTCAAACTTATGCAATCAATGAGTGTTTCTTCCCTCTGTGTGAGAGGTTTCTTTTCAAGTACTGTGACCCTTTATTTACCTCCTGGCAGTATATTGAAGAACAGTTAGTTTAAGTGCAGCTTCTTCAAATGTGTACTGTTAAAAAAGTGCTCAAAAAGGTGGTGCTGCTGTGAAACAGAAACATATGATGAATAACTATTTGTTGCAAGTTATTTAGCCAAATATTTCTTAATTCTCAAAAATATTTTGTATTATCAGGGCAGAAGAAATGTATTATTGCAAAAATATTATTGAAAAGATATGTGCGCTCTGAAAATAAAAATGTATAATGAGCACACATGGTCCTTGACTTGTTGATGGGCCCTTAGCTCATGAAGAAGAATTACAATGGTTTAAGTAATTCAGAAATATTAAGGGTTTCTGGTAGGTAATCACCATTGTTAAAATATAAGGCCTTTTTTGAGGATGATATGTTGATTCCTTCCCCTTCCAAGAGAACTTAAATCTTCCTATTGCACGTTAAAAACCCTGCAGAAAACTGAGACAAAGCAGCTTCTCCCTGTTTTGGATGAGCTAAATAAGAAAGTAAAACCAGAGGAAATCACTTTGGTCCAGCCACTTTGGTGTCTCTCTGGGAGGGAGGAAGGAAACGTGAATTTCTCTGTTGTTTTGACGTCTTTTCTAACTACAGCAGGTGATGTGTCCTACAGGCTTAAAGTATGAGAACAAATAAACCCACCGTTGCTCATATTTATGGAGGAATAAAACCAGGCTTGTTGGATTTTGTCATTAGCTTTTACTGCCTAGAAGATACTTTTCAAGGTTACTAAACCAAAAGAACAATGAAAGATATTAAGTATTCAGCTAATTTCTGGCATCTCAAATAATGATCTTAATTTATACCTTGATCCTGGTTATTCTTGCAGTGCACACACTCTATCAGTATATGGAGGAGATATTAAAAAATTACTATTTAGTGTTCAGAAAGTTACTGTCACATTGCAGCAGGAAAAGCTGTCATCTTATGTGACACTCTGGCTTTTTCGTTCCTTGCTCTAAGCCTCTCTCTAGGTTGTTTTCAGGTGGATTTTGTATCCCTTGAATTTGCACAGTCTTAAAAAATGAAGTGAAACGCAACTCCTGTTGTCCAGGAAACACAAAACTGTGACATCTTAACTGCTCTGCAGTAGAGAGAAATAACAGAGAAAGGCATTGGCACAGAGAAATTAATGGAGATACATTTTCAATCATACAAAAAAATTCACCCAGAGAAATGAACTTATTGTCAGCTAGAATCCAAATGAATTTTAAATTGATCATTTATTTATTTATGGAAATTTCTAATTACTTTTTCCTCATACCTTATTAAATTTATCAGAAACAATTTCTTTTTCCAGACTGAATCTGTACACAATAATTATTGCTATGGTTTTCATATATCTCTTTCTGCCAAAAGATTGTTCTTTCAGTATAGGATGGCAGAGCCAACTAGAATAATTTACTGTATCACATTGTGCAGTAACTAAACTACTCCAAAATGGAGAAGCTGAGGTTCTCCTGCCAGTGCATACTCATTCTGCCTAATAAAGGCTTTTTGTTATTAATTTGCTAGAATCACAGTATAATTTAGGTTGGAAAAGGCCTTTGAGTCCAACCATTAACCCAGCACCGCTGGTTCCACCACTAAGCCAGGTCCCCAAGGGCCACATCTGCACGTCTTTTAAATACCCCCAGGGGTGGTGACCCCACCACTTCCCTGGGCAGCCTCTTCCAGTGCTTGGCAATCCTTTTGATGAAGAAATTTTTCCTAGCATTCAGTTTAAGGTGGTCGTTTTCCAAGCCTTTGCAGATACCATGGAAGTGCTTGAAACTGACTTGTCCAAGACAAGGTTACTTAAAATAAATTAAAACCGGTTTATTGCTGACTTCAAGTGTTATCAGGCAGTTAGTTCTCAGTTCCAGAAATGGGGAAAAAACAAAGCAAAGGAGGAAGAGGAGGAAAAAACGCCCCAAAACGTGTGAGCACTTCCTTCAGGTACATGAACAGGGGACACACAATTGCTGTTTTGTTGAACTGGGCCCTGGTTTCTATGGTATGGCTGCACTGCCTGTGATCAGACACTGCATGGTTGCTGTAGAGCACCATGTCACACTGGGTAGCCGTTTCAGTGTCCAGGTGTTGTTAAATTCCACGCTGGGTGCAGTGTCCTGGCTTTCTGTTAGGGCAGCGGGGTAACGACTTGGTAAAGCAACATCTGTCTTATCTGAGTTTCTGACTTTTCTCTGAGTTTCAGATTTTGTCCTTGCCTCCAGTTGTGTTGCCATTAGTATGGTGGACGCACATGAGCTTCAGAGTGCACCATGTGAAAAGATGCATTGGGTCTTTAATATCACGCCAATTATTGCCCTGCTCATCGTCTCATTTTGTGAGCTTCTGTGTTTTAGTGACTGTCTGCAGCATGCCACTCTTTCAGTAACTTCAGCTGGAGCACACAGAACTGTCAGCTGTTGCATTTCCTTGTTTCCAAAGCTCTGCTTTTTCGGTTAAAGGACATTCAGGCATGTGTTTTGTAGACACCAACAAAATTATTTCATCATCAGAGAGCATATGGTTGCTGGAACATATAGTATTGCCTCCTATTACTCATTGTTCAACACATGCCAGAGATGGTTAAATTTTTTTGCCCTAGCTTATGTCAGATATTTAAAAATACATATTTGCTTCAATGTCTCCACATGCTCAGCATTTCCTTTCCTGGAGTTAACACTAAATTAATTGATTAATGAGTAGACGCTGTTTTCTGTGTTTTTCTTTTGGAGGAACAGTGCAAAATGTGGCATCCTGACATACTCAGTAGAAGCCCCTACCCTCAATGAGTGAATAGGCTGCAGAGATCTGAAACCACACATGATAGTCACCAAGGAATTTATGACAGAATATAAAGTGGATTTCTTTATATACTTGGTAACATTTTTAGGCCGGTGGTTTTTTTTGGTTGGGTTTTTTTAGCCAGTGCTGTACTTTTGCATGAGAATGAACGTAAAAGAGTGTCCTTTGAAATAAAGAAGAGGGAAGGAAAAAAAGAAGGAAACCTTTCTTTTAAACATGAAGAGCTTTCTGGCCTACTCTCAATGGGAATATATTATCTTACTCAGACTGCTTAGTGTCTATGTTATGTGTGTTCACGACACCTTCCCAGCCTCCAACATTAATAGTACTGTGTGTAGCCATGTTTCTGATCATTTCTAGAGTTCAGGTCCTGTTTGGTGATACAGTCCTTAGATTATGTTAGTTTTGAGGGGTCCTTCAACTGAAGGGGAAGTTTTCCTTTAGAGCACTGTGGAAATTCCGTGCGGGGTGGGAAGGAGGGAGTAGAGAAGTGAGTACTGGCACTTCCTGGAGATGTACTGGAAAGAGTGTGGAAATGTCGAGGTTCTGTCATGTGTCTGTGTGCTAAGGGTAAGAGAAAATTTATACTAGAGCTATAGGAGTACATGAAACCCCCCGAAATCCTACAGACTAAGAACCAGAGAACTGTTTCTTCAGGGAGACCAAACTAAATCTAACCTGAAGCATTTAAACTAATCAGCCAAAGGGGCTTCATGAGACAGTGTTTCTCCCAAAGCCTTAGTTAAAATAAGTTTTCTTAAGCATATAACATAAACCCTACTCCTGATCTGAATTGTAATGAAGAATCTTATTAATGCTGTTTATACTGAAATATTTGCAAATAATATTTTTACATTAGTTGGGATGAAAATGCACTTGCTGGCACTGCACACAGATGCTTTCTGCACTGATAATCAGTTCTGTTGAGGCACTTCAAAGAAAATACATCAGCCAAGAAAGTACCAGCTTTATCAGTGCCTGAAATTGCATGCACTGTGCTAAGCAAACATTGTAAATTATAAACTAATTTTATCTTCAGGAAAAGGAAGCTTTTATTCAAAACTGGAAAAAGTTAATAATAGTTAAGAACACTGTGAATTCATCAATGCCAGAGTTCTATGCACAGTTGCTGCACTGAGGGAAATACTTGCTGTTACATTCAAGTGAACAGGCATTTTGATTGGAAAGAAGTATTAACATTTGTTAGTGCCATTTTCCAGGGAATGTTATTAAATGCCACCTCGTTCAAAACCAGAGATGTGCTAAGAAATTAAACCCCAAGCTGTATGAGTGTGCAGTTCTGGTGTGTCTAACACTCTCATAAGGTAATCAGCATCTCCTGATACTTCATAAAATATAATCACCAACCTTGATGTGGAAGAATGTTAATTTTATATACAGATATATAAAAATTTTTTGGATATTGAAGGAGTTATGTCGGGCAGGGGAAGTGTGTTCAGCAGTTTTAGTATTTTGAGGTCTGACAGGGAGGAGTTCTGATGAAATTACCTTTAAGGTTATGAAGACCTAGTAAGAGATTTTGTATTTCACTGTCTTGGAGAACTTTGCAACAGGCACGCAATACACTACATCTGCACAAACTGTATATGAAAATTAATTTTTTCTTAGTAGATATTCCTTATAATAAAGGAGAATTGCATGTGCTATAATTATTTTTTAAACTCTGTTATTCCCAGTTTCCTGAAACTTTCTCTGAGACTCAGTGAAACTGCTCTTTCTTGGGCCATGTGTGATGGTCTAACTATCAAGAAGTATAAAGTTTTCTGTAAATAAGGAAAGGGCAAAGGAATATTGAAGTTGAAGGAAAGAAAATAGAATAATCACGCATCTTTATTAAGATGCAATAGCAATTTACTGATTTTAACAAAAGTATAAATCTTTGCTGGAGTGCTCAAGAGGCATCAAGCTCTGAAAATGTGCCATTCTGGTTTTAAGGCTATGTAATAGTGCAGCCACCCATTCCAATCATTATGCATTTATTTCATTTTGTACTGAGGAGTATTGTGGAACCCAAAGTGCAAAGTACTAGTAAAACTAAGTGAAAAACTAGCTGACTTTGTACAAGTGAAAATAGAGTTATAAATAGGTTTTTACTGCTCTAGGAAGCATTGCTCAGTTTGGGAGGCCCATTAGAGTCTGGGAAACCCACAAATGATCTGTTTATGGCAATGTATAACTTGCACTATTTGCAAATGAGTGGTCATTTGCTGGAGTAACCCTGCCAAGCACAGGCAAATTGGAAGCTGGAAATAATGAGGATCATGATGAATCATTCTGAGAAGGCAGCTCACAGTGTAATCCAGGAGAAAACTCAGACTTTTAAAGCTATGTTCACCACAGGGATACTTTAATTGGCTTTGCTTGACAGATATAAAAATGTATTAGAAGTTTCTTTATTTATTTTAAAATCATTTCAGAGCTTGTTTCATATATTTCTTCTTCTTCTTTTTTTTTTTCCTTTCAATTTCACAGAATTAAAATAACCTGAACAGTGTGGAAATAGTAACTGAAGCTCAGTCTGGAATAAGAAAAGCTGTATTTTGTAAGCATTAGGTCAAACATGGACATGGTTAGACCAGTCACTGTATTTCTGTGCCAGGCCACTTTCATTTTTCAGGCAACCCTGGGTTGTTTGTGGGGTGGGTTTTTTGTTTGTTTTGATTTAATTGAATAGCTAGTCTAGTTTGGGACATGGAAAGGTGGAAATAAAGTCCTAACTAGCTGTGCATATATTACTCTCTTGAAACTGTTGTCCTGCCTTCAGTGAGACACATAAAATGTGTTTTTATAGCCACACACATTTGCTAGAAAGATGACATTATTAATGTGTAGCCTCTGTTGTAGTCCTTTAAATGCTGTGTGATAATTAAGCAGGTAGGCACGGGTAAAACTGTACGTGCAGTGCAAATGCCATAAACACAGCAAAGAGGGAACCAGGTTTATAGTTCAATGGCCAAGGAAAAACAAAAAAAATTAGTAGTCTTGAGAAAGTATCTTTAGGTAGACTTCCAGATAAAGAATTGCCTGAAGAACTGAAAGATAAAAATTTTTAGGGGGCAGGTTTCAAGGCAACTGTAATAATCCTAACCACAATAAAGGCTTATTTAGTACGTTCATCATGGTTGCTAACTTTTTTCTGGGTAATTCTTAGAAACTTTATATTCTGGAATTAAATTACTGTCTCCATGGAAGACAAGGTGAATGTTTTGTTCGGCAAACATTCACAGTATAATACGTTAAATCAATGATAGGAAGAAGAGTACTGAAATAGGAAAAGGGATACTCATCCAACATAATATTGATTTGTTTTTATTTACACATTCTATAAATGTCAGGCTTAGCTTACAAAAATATTGAAAATAGGTCTGCAAGGTGAACATGAAAATCAGGAGGCTGAAGGGTAAATTTATGCCTATCTGAACTCTTTGTGGGACTGCAGCCCTGCCACTATTGCTTTGCTCTGAACTTAAAAAATAAAAAATCTCACTGTTCCTTCTAAGGTTGTAGTGCCATAGGGCACCCATTTCCTATGGATGTATATATGTTGCACCTGAATAAATATACATCTTGGTTTTTATTTATTGTTTTCATTTTGTCTGACTGCTTTTCCTTTCATTGAGAGTTTAAGATGATGTCTTAATTTTTAATTTTTGTAATTCCCAATACCATTGTGTAAACTTAAGATTCATCTTTTAATTTCCAAAATTCCAAATCCAAAGAAGCTTCAGTTTTTTTCCTGTAAAAATTTATATGAAGCAACAGCAGTTCTTCATGCTTCAAAAGCTGTAATTACCAATACATCTCTCCACTATTTCAGCAAGAGAAATGTCACAGTTTTGCTTTTCTCTGGTGCCAGCTGCTTACCAAAGTTCAGTCTTCTGATGGATAAAATTAAATAGACATGTTAGTAACGAGTCACACAATGTGTTCATCACCTTGAACAGGGGCAGCGAGGTTGTCAATGAGATTTTGATTTGACAAAGAACTCCTGTATAACACAGAATCCTTGCTGAAAACAGCGTGTAAGGCAGAGCTGTTCCATTTGCATTAAGACATCAGCAACCCAGGCTATTCGATGGTCCTATGATCATCACTGATGAAGGAAAAAGAAAATGAGGAAAAATTATGTCATCCACTTTTCTTTATAAATTAATGACTTTGAGCTCCTTAAGTTATCCATTGCACATATTTACAAGTATGACTATATGAACCAAATGATCCTTAAACTTCAGCAGGGAAAAACCTAGGAAGAATGTTTATTGTCTTAAGGAATAACTCGACAGATATCCATCTAAACTATCCCAGACAAGCAAAATCTTGCATGCAGCCTCATAAATTAGCATAATGTTTATTCCCACAACTTTTGGTTGTGCAAGATTTTAACACTATAGGACAGACAAAACCCATCTGATTAGAATACAGCTGTAATAGAACTAAATTTTTATACCTTTGAATAAATAGTTGGTGGAAAAACTTTTACCTAGAGACTGTGCTATGTCTCCATCCCCTTCTTCCTCCACAGAATAATTCCTTGTGTATTAGATCTTCCCAAAACAAACAAACAGAGAGGATAAGCTGATAAATATCCTTCTGATCCTCATGTTCTGTCATAGCTAACATTAGTATTCTGTTTTTATTACTGCTATCCATTTACATTGTTAAATGTAGGGCATCAAGTGATAATTTCAGATATTCCCAGTATCATTCACGTTTAGTCAGTGTAGTATCCTGTAATGATGTGCATATGGCCGAGGAGGGAATTCAATCCACTTGTGTCAGTCTCTGAAAAAGTGTGTGTCAGTCCCATTTCCCAAGGGCTGGGGGTTTTTGTACCCAATCACACCCACAGAAGTCTGTACATGGGAAAGGAAAAGTAAAGAACTCATTCCTTGTGCCTGTTTCCCAAGGATCTCCTGAGCATTCCTGTCTGAGAGCTTCCTCGCTGTTGCACAAATGTAGAAAACGGGTGATTTCTCTTGTGTTTCTCTCATGTGCTGCATCCCCTTTGTGCTGTTGATGGGTGTTCGGGGTCAGTCCCTTCTGGAGAGGATAAATCAAACGTTACATGTGATAAATGTTGGCCACCTCGTTGAAGTGTTGGTAGCACGTGTTCAGGTGCACTGCCATGAGGGCCAGGGCACAGCAGCCAATTTTCACTGTAGCATAAATCTCCCCCTTCAAGTAAAGGATGCCTTTGCCAGTTAACCAAAAGTTAAGCTCCACTAGAAACAAGGAATCTGGAAGCAGAGACAGTCAAAGATTTGAAATACGGACTCCCTTATGTTTTACCACCAAACTAAGAAGCTCTGTACATTGTTACAACAAATTGCTTATGTAGCAGCTATTGTGAACCTCACAGTTTGTGATTTAGCCTAAAAAATTAACTCTGTATGTATGCTGAGATCCTTTCCTGACTGAATTTTTTTTTAGCAATGTCAGGAAAATTCTAACCTCACTGAGAAAATCGTGGATTGTTGGAAGTCAACTCTTTGAATTGGCATCCAAAATGTTCTTACTTTCAGTTGATTTATGAGCAATGAACTCAGTAAGTTGGGGTCTTTTCTCCCATATAAAATGCTCTCTAATAACTTTGCTTTGCTGGTGGTTCCTTGCATGGTTTTATCATCAAGTGATAAACCTTCTTTATTATGTAAGAAATAGTGGAAGACTTTTCTTCTGGTAGCTCTTCCAGGAAGGGGAGCTCATCCGAGCACTGGCCTGCGTGGGAAAAGAAAGAAATTAGATTTCCCTTATTAAAAAGGTGTATCATATAAATATTTTACTTTAATTAGGAAAAGTACATTCATGCCTACTACCCCTCATGTATTTAATAGTCTTGCCAGTCCTGGATGGCATTATCTTTCTTTGGCTTCCCATCAAGTTCCAGAATATTAAAGAGTAACTACATTGGAAATAATGTAAGTTAGCTTGTGACTTGCATCACAAAAGGTCCTCTCCACAGCACTGACAATAAATTATGTCACCCATCTCAGTACCCTTTCTACTTTACATCTCTCATACAACTTGTTTCTAAAAATGGCATTCCAAGCTCTTACTTATTTACAAGACCATCTGGATGGTCGATATGTAAAAGAACTTTGAAATTTGTAAGCATGAATTAATTAAAGAAACAGTTCTGCTTTATTGGGTGCATTTTTATTGCTTTTCCTTATATCACGCTTTACAGGAACCATCCATAATACTGTTAATTTCACAGGTAAATGTGGTTTTAATTAAATAACCCCACAAACTTTAAATTATGGTAAATAGGGAACTAAACCTAGATGTTCACGAGAGACAAAATACTTCAAAATTCTGATCCCTTCTGCACTTTCGTGGCTCATCCCATGCTGTTGCTGTCTCATGTCTAAATCGGAGATTATTTTGTGTAATAATAATGTGATTATTATTTATAGATGCAAAATTCCTTTAATTGATGGGAATTCTAAAAATGCTGATGGACTGGGAGAAGCAGAGGGAGGAGGAAGCATGAAACTGGAATAAATGGGGGATGCATTCATGCTGGCTGATTTGAGTAGGAGGGACTGATGTCTTTAAGATACTGAATGTCCTGGAGAGAGAACTTCAGTAGTGCTTGGATAAGGAGAGTGGAAACAGAATGAAAAGAATGAAAGCTGCAGAAGAAAATGGGATTAGAAAAAAGAACAAAAGCAAAGAGAGATGTAGAAGTGCATTAGGGACATGTTGGCTGCAAAGACAGAGAAATTATTTTGCTGGGGTGAAAGAATGAACATATTAAAGAAAATTTGTTTGAGAGGTGGAATGACATTAAGAATCCTCTAATTTCCTTTCCACTCTAGTCAGGAAAAACCAGTGACAGTCTCCAGCCAGAATGTACCATTCTTGGCAGGGTTATTTCATGAGGAAGTTGACAACCTACTGCTTTTATTGCATGAGATAAAAGTACATCTTTAATGTAGCTGGTGGAGTGCTGTCTGGAGCAGCCTTGTTGATGCTCTATGTACATATAGATATGACATGATGTAATTAAACTCCTCTTATTTGTAGTCTTTAAAACAGAAGATTATGTACAGGCTTCTCCTTTCCTGTTGTTTGTTCAATGTCAAATTAGCTCTCTTGTCCATGTGCATATGCATTATGATACTGTCTGTAATTAAACATAAGCATGTACTGTATTCCCACCAAATTGCTGTCTACTGGGGTGCTTTGCAGCTAAATCAGGGCTGGGAACATGCCTTGGGTTTAAATCAGGAGTGGTGAAGAAAGTTGTCATCTGTGGGACAATAACACAAATGAAGAAGTTGGAAGTACAGTAAATGAGGCAAGGATTTAAAGGATTAAATGTGGTAAAATGGGGGCCAAGCTTAGCCTTTTTTGCTAAATGTAGACACTGAGACTTTCAAAGCTAGGCTACACAACAATTTGGATTCAAACCAAAAAATTCTAAATTCATTCAAATTTCTTCTTTATTACCTTTATCACTATGCAATCCCAAACCAGCAGTTTTCAGTTAGCCATGCTGTGGTCTTCCTTTCCTGCATATTTACTTTGTGGCTCTTCAGATCCATTCTGAACTTGCAGTTATAGTTGCAATTAGAGTTGCAGTTAAAAGTGTACTGAGACAATTATAGTTGCAATAAAAGAACAGGTATACTTCAAACTGGTTTGTCTTGATAAAATTAGGTCTTATTGCAATGTGATTAGATGTTTCAAATTTATAGTTTCTATTTTAATCTTTCCTAATGCATCCATCTGTCAAATACAGAAAAAAAAAATTTGAAATGTATAACACAATGGTAGCTGAAGTAAGGATGTAAGTCCAAATTCCTCAAAGAAACCAATTTTTCCTTCTTGGATGTCATGTTTGGGTGGTGTAAGGTCAAAAATGTGTGAGGTCACAAATGAGACTGAACCCAAAAAGTACCAGGTGCAGAGTCATGATTCATTTCAGGGGGTCACAGGATAATTGAGGTTGGAAGGGTCCGTTGCTTCACTGGTAAAATGCTGAAGTGTTTCCTCATGGCCATTCTGAATCTCTTTCATTTCGACTCGTGCCTGGGATCTGTTGTCATCCCACCACTGCCTGCTGTGAAGAGGCTCATATTGTCATTGGAGTTCCTTTCTCTGTTATTTCAGAGCTAGAAGAATAGATCCAATTTTAAGGCGCAGAGTAAAGCAAATTTTGCCAGGGCTTTGCCACTCTAGGAGGCGTGGGGAGAACCTGGAGCAGAATCTTGTAGTCTCTTTAATTGTACTCGTTGTAGTCTCAATTACTTGCTTTGTGCCAGGAGGAATAACTGCATTTTACATCAAGGGGATGAAAAGGAGTCCTAGCACTTGAGAGTTGTGCATCCTAAGTCTAAAATAAGAGCAGCAGATACTCTTTTCTGATGATCTTGTGACCTGCTCCTCATTCATTCCCATGTGTGCTGCCTGAGTTCTTGTTTTGTCAATTTTAGTTCTTACACAAGAGCTTTCCCAGCTGCATTATGCAGAAGAAAGAGGGCTTTTTTCTACTTGCAGGTGAATGATCATAAGAACTCGAACAACCTGATTATCTTCTAAAAATATTTTTGCTAGGTTTTCTTTTTAGCCCACCATGTTATTGACTAAATTTCTGGAATAGCCAAAGTTGATGAAATGCAGCAATTGTTAGAATGCTGCACGAAGCAGTGAAGAGTAATAGCTGTTTCTGCTGGAAAAAAAACCAGTTAATGAGAATGTCAGTTAATTGTATACGTTCAATGGTTTTGAAATCTCACCCTGTGAATGTTTGCAATGACAAGTCTGTTGAGTGAAACCATAAACTTCTTTGTTCATGCGAGGAAGGGGGAGCCTCACTCCTCTTTCCTCAGCCTAGAACTTTATCTTTTCAGTCAGATCAATTTGCTACATAGATTTCCAGTAATGCAGGAGTGCTTTTGCAGAATTAACTTTGTCTGCAGAAATTTTTCTTACCGTGCTTTGTGGTTTTTTGGTTGGTTGGTTGTTGCTATAAACGTAGATCTGGGGGAAGGAGACTTTTTTCCCTTTTCTTCTTCTCCTTGCTTCCCTTCCCTACTGTTTCCTGTGGTGGCTTGAGGTTTTCTGAGGACAGAGGATCTCACTCAGAGTCCTCTGAGGTGAGGAGAAGAGCCCTTCCATTTGAAGATGTATTGCAGCTGAACTCCCAACCTCATTTAAGTTGACACATGAGAAAAATAACAGCTGGAACAATAAGAACCATTTACTGGCTTGAAGACTTTACAACGCAAATTGCCAACAAAAAAGAAAGGGGCAGAAAGTGTTATACTGCCTGCAGTTCATAGGCTGAGGCCTTGGAGGAACAGGCACAGGAGATGATGGTATGGGAAAGGAAGCTCACTGTGCTAACTTTTTTCCTGGAAAGACACACCTGAAGGATTTTCTGGAAGTGGACTGTATCAAAGGCTTCTCTATGACTTCTAATTTCTGCTGGAATTGAGCAGGGGAGGGTGAATTGTTCAAAATTGGATTTCTGCTCTGTCTAAAGAGAATTTGGATGCAAATATTAAAGCAGCTCTAGGCTTGATTCTCACAAATATCAACACCCACACAGGCTTGTTCTGGAAGAAATTTGGTTGTGGTTTTTTTGCGGGTTTTTTTTTGGTTGTTGTTGTTGCTTGTTTTTTTTTCCCCCCCAGAATTTCAACTCATCTACAATTCAGTATTATGATGCTTTGATAGTTCACATAATTCTATTCTCTCTTCTTGTCACTTATCCTAGAAACTGAGCTTCTGTTTAGAAGGTGTGTTAATGCAATGGGTTGGAAAATCTTGTCTTATAAAAGTCCAGTGAAACAAAGAATTTATTGCTGCTTGGATTTTCTGAAGAGATGTTTATTTCAATCCAAAACCTGATACGGAACCAAGTGAGCTGGTGCTAAAGGAACAGAAGCATTCAGGATTTGCCTTTTCAATTTTTAAGTTCACAGACTGTGTTGCTACTGAAAATAATAAAAGACCAGATTAGAACACACAGACATTAAAAGTTAATATATTGATGAATAGGGAGGGATTTTACTTATTAATATCTTAATCTTAACTAATAAATACATCAGTAAAGTAATTAAGATATTAATTTCTATCTATCAACTGGACTGACAAAAGTTTGTTGAGCAAGGATAATTTTCAGAAAATATTTTAAAAACTCACAAATCAACTAAGCAGCATATTTGAGAAACCTTGTGTTTTATTGCCAGAATGTCAGCTATTGAGATGCATTATTTCTATTTTCTTGCAGACAGCTACCATATTTTATTATGATCAGATTTTTTTTTCTGAGATGATGCTTTCCAAGCATTCTGTTCTTTAATTTATTCTGCTCCAGCTGAAGCCAAGTGGCAGATGCATTGTTGGAGCTAGGCACATACCCTGCAGGTTTATGCTTAATTTTTATCACTGTGAAACAAAAATCACCTGTGCAGAGCACAGTCCCCATTTTCACTTTCTTCTGGTATGACTGAACTGATGGTAAGAAGTTTTCCCTTCTCTCTGCTGCTTAATGGTGAAGAACAAGATATAATTTGTTTTTTATAGGGCCTATATAGTGAGCTAAATAGTCTGACACAAAGTACAAATTTATACTGGAAAGTGGACGGGTTTTTTTGTCTTCTATTTCTTTTTCTCAGTTCTTTGTCACTATTCTCTATCCTTTCCCTCTTTGTCTCTGCTAGGTTGTAAGACGCTTACTGAATGTAGCAGAAAAACAAAATTGTTAATTAAAGAACAATTGTCAGTGGCATCTACACCAGGACATGCTTAAAAAGATTCAAACACTATGTTGCATAAATATTTTCATGAAAATTTTTTTAAAATTAAAATGCTAGGAAAATTTATTTTCGGTTACTGTGAAACTAGAAGCATCTTTGAGAAGGTGATGAGGGAATAAGATGCTGAAATTGGAAGATTTCTCAGCGTCTTACGGAAAAATGGCACGTAACATATCTAATTCCACTACTTTTGCGAAGTTCTTCCATAATTAATTCTGTCCATCTGCCTCTCTTACTGCACTGCAGGTTGTGGCAGAATTCACTGAATTTAAATACAGCAAAACCACTAACTCCTGATATTTTGATGAATGTGCAACTGCCCTTTGCTGTAACATCTCAGTTGGAATGCTGCTCTGCTAAATTTTGGGGGAAAGAAAACTGCTGCATGGACCTGGCTCTCTGCAGTAGGCCACATTCAGCCTCTTAATCTCAAGAGGACCCTCGGCTCTTTTTGTGCAGGGGAATCACACCATGAACGTGCGGGCTCAGGTTTTACTGCTCCCTTCAGAAAATGCTTCTTGGCTGGAAGTGCTGGCCAACACGGGCTCTTTAGCAGCCACAGAAAGGCAGAAAGGACTCTAAAGCTGGCAACACAGCAGCCTCTTTCTTTCCAATCCTTCCTCGTTTGTGCTTGACAGGAGTGAGTCTCGCCCCTCCTAACTGGAGAGCTGCCATGTCAGACAGCAAGAGTTAGAGGTCACCTCTCATCATTCTCGGCCATCAATTGCAAGTTTGCAAAGGGCTGCTGGCAGCATCTTTTTCTTTCTTCTTTATTGCTGAAAATGTCAGAAATGGATCACCACAAAGCCTCCTGGAATGTGAAGGGAGGAACAGTGGCAAACAATGTCAGCAAGTGCTGATTCTGTATTTCCTGAGGTTTTGTTCAGATATGTTTGTCATCCCCATTCAAACTTTATTGCTGAAAGAAGGTGGGAGGAGAAATTGCTGTAAATACACATAATTTACAACTGTAGGTTGTGAAAAAGGAACCTTTTGAAAAAAATATTTCCTAATTTTTTTAGCACAGTACTTCCATATTACCTCAGTCACCTGCAAAGCCTGGTGCAGTGCAGGATACTTAGTTCTAGGATGTAGGTTCAAAACGCCAAATAAAATAAGATTATTCAGACACTTTAGTTTCAAGTATGCTTTTCTCACACAGCAGTTTACAACGGCCATCCCTCAGCCCACAGCCACATTTCTTCTATCCGGATGTGAAGTGAGCAGCAGTTTTGCTTTGGGGCATTTTTCTGCCAGGAGATGTAATTCAAGTACAGAGTTTCTTTTGAGCACTGACAAAACCAGATTGTTATCCCCGTAAAGCAATGGTTTCCTTGAGATTCATGCTTAATCCCAGACTGGCTTTGTCAGGCATTTGTGTTGTGTCAACACAGTCCTGAGAACCTTAAAATGTGAAGCACCTGAAGGGCTTACCCTGTGCCTGGTGCCAGGATATGTTAGCCTGGGAAACCCTGAGCAGAGGCCAGGGGCGCAGAAAGGCACCTGTTTTGTCGTTCATTTTGGGTTTAAACAAGCCGGGAGCAGTGCTGTAGTGCTTCTTCATCTGCTTTTCTACATGAGGCATTTGTTGGAGCCTTCTAAATGTGGTTAGAAAATTCAGTTGCTTTGGCTAAAGTTAATTTCACAACTTTGCGCAAAACAGCCTACTGATAGAGAACATCTCCCCTCTTCTCTTTTGATAGTAAGTGCCCAAAGCCCACGTGTGTTTTTAGAAAAATCATTGTTTAATCTTGCAGCCTTATTAAACAAATATTTGTCCTTGTAGTAAACTTTTCCTTTGTGTTCAAGGGGAAAGAAATCAACAGTGTGTACAAAGAGTGGAGTTCTTGTTTAGAAAGGGTCCAAAGCCCTCTAACTCTCATGTTTCAGTTGAGAAAAGCTGAATTGAGCGTTTCCATGGATGTGGTGGTATTCATCTAAGACTTTCACACAAACAGTACCAGTCCTGCAGAAACTGTGGATGGCGATATTCTGTGATCTTCTTCTCACTGGGCACAGCCCCGCCAGATGCTCAGCAACCCTTGAAAGAATCTGGGCTGCTCCTGACCTCAGACAGAGCTGGAGACACACAGGATGTTACAGACCAGGCTCTGCAGTCACCGAAGTTGAGAATTCAGCCCATTTCACTCGACTAAACACATCCCAAGGAAGCTCTGACAAAGCGAGGGGGATGAGGTGTGAATTGCTCTTCTGAGAGGATTAGCTGCGTTTTTCTTAGGCAACTTCTCTGTCTGCTTTGACAACCATGGAAATAAATCCTTAGGATGCCTTTTCTATCAGGAATCACTGTTGCTCAAAAATCTCTGGCTTTTCACTGAGAATAAAGTTTCTGTGTGCAGGTAAAGATTCAGAATATCCGCTAAGATTGTCAGCTTTACAGATCACCTAACCTGAGAAGAATGCTTAACTGCATGCGTGAAGATTTCTGGTCAAGAGGACAAGAAAAATAATGTGTATTTATTTATTTATTTTATTCTTTTAAATCACTCTTGACACTGGAACTGAAAACTAGGAAGCCTGAATTCAGGCCTCACTGTTCTGGTGACTCCAGCCATGGCCTTGGCACATCACTTCAGTCCATGTTTGTAAAACACCCCTGTTTATCTAACTCTAATCTCGTGTGTCACGTCTTTTACAAATAAGAAAAAGATTGAACTCCTCTTGGTGCTTTGGAAAAAAAAAAAAAAAAGATCTTCCTTGAGACTCCTAGAACATTTTGAACCTGAGGAGAGTGCTGTAATTGCTAATTACTGCTGTATGTTAGCAGTGCTAATAAACATGCTTCTCAAGCTTATTACTGCTACTCAGAAGAGCTCCAGGCCAGTAATAATATATCTAAGAATTTAAATAGACTGCAAATGTGTTTATACAGCAAAGGTACTTTTGAAATGCAACAGCAACTCGTCACCATTCCAT
Organism: Machaerirhynchus nigripectus; assembly: GCA_013397975.1. NCBI lineage: Eukaryota > Metazoa > Chordata > Aves > Passeriformes > Dicruridae > Machaerirhynchus > Machaerirhynchus nigripectus. The sequence continues at coordinate 38,284 of VZRQ01011255.1, read as the reverse complement.
ATTATACTCGACGGCACAGGAAATTTAATCAAAAGAGCAAAATGTCAACAGAACAGCTTACAAGCTTTAAGGTATTCACGCTTTTGAAGCACGGAAAGTTTTCAACAGCAGTAGTCTCTCACACAAAGATTTATTCCCTCAGAAGCCTCTTTTCATGGCTCATAAAGAGTGATGGATGAAGTTAATTTTTAGTTTAATCTCTTTCTTTTCAGTTCAGTAATTTCTTCGATACTTGCAAAAAATTAGTGAGAATATGGAACTATTCACCAGTCATTAGTGATTGTGTGTTACAGACTGTGCACGGGCCACAACAGGTGGCCTGACATTTTTGGAGAATGGGAAGAAAGTTTTCCTTTCAGCAACTTCTTTTTAAAATGCAGCATTTTAGTATTTGTTGTGCACAACATACAAAGAATTTTTTAAAGTGTGGCAAAGAAAGAGAATTGAACTGTGTGTCTAAACTTTAGTTTTTCTTGGGTTTTATGTTCTAAAAACTCTGTATTGTGTCATCTTTGCTTGGCACATTGCTCTTTAGCTCTGCTGCTATACTCAGAACAGCAGAAAATGTTGCCTTCTCCTTCAAGTCATGTTTTTCTTTAGCTCAGGGGACGATATTGTACAGGATCAGGGTCACGCTGATATTCTGTTCAGATTTTCCACCCTGTATCTGTGGCTGCTTTATGTTGGCTTAAGAACTAAAATCAACCATCTTGCTCTTTTAATACATTTCAAAAATGTTTTTGACCTCAAGGCTTGCAATTAGTGGAGTTCATTGTATTTAGAACTTTCCAGCTTTTCTTTTTGAAGGAATCAGCTATTTTAATTAGTTTTCTTATCAGAGTAGAGAAAAACAATGGAGAAAAAGAGAAAACAGCTATATGTGTGTGAGATAATTTTTATTCTTTTGAAGAGCCACATTGAAAATTGGCCCCTCAAAAATCAACTTGGATGAAACAAAGCAGGAAATTACTTTTGGGCAAAGATAGTGGAATGTCAGACTCGACTTTGGCTGTAGAATGGGTGCACTGCTTCCTTCAGACAGTGCTTGAGGAGACTGGGAAGGCAGACCTTGACAAACATTGAATGGGTCTTTCCTTCGATGTATGGACTCACATGTCACTGCTGACACCTCTCTCCAGCTTTTGTCCCTACCCTCTTTAGAACAGCTCTCTGGCAAGGGAGAAAAAGGGGCTAAACAACCCCCAGCATGCAGGCGCTGGGGCTGTCTGCTTCAGAGAGACGGTTTATCCTGCCATTTCCCTCAGCAGGAGCATCCATTTGCTGGACAAGATTGCTCCTCCTGACTTCTGTAGAGCAGCATCAAAACGTTTTCCAAAAAATTCTGTTGTAGCTACAGTGTTGAGCTTGCACGTGGTGAAGGAGCCCTTAGCAACAGTTCATCTGCTTTAGGCTTGCGTTGCACTTAAGGAAAGATGCAGGAAAATAATAATTTTTAAGTGCAGGAAAAGCACTGAGCTAGAGTGATGCAGTTAAAATCCCGAGAACATTATAAATAAGGTGCATTTGTAACAGCAGAAATACACAGGACATTTAAAGTATTTTCTAGGAGATACAGCTACTGCAACACCTGTGGTGCTGTAACGTCATTAATTTACTTTTTAATAGATGAAATTCTTCTTTTCCCTAGGCTTAGTGACATTCTGTTTATTTTTTCTATGGCTAGAAGTATCAATATAAAATACAATCAAAGAATAATTTTACTTTTTTTCTTACCTTTCTGTTTTGTTTTTATTGTTTGTGTTTTGGCTTTTTTCCTCTTCAGCACAGTTCTTTGCAGCGAGGACCTGCCATGTGTCACACACTCACAGTCCAGGGCCCCATCAGTGCAGTGGATCCCCTGGACAAATGCCATTTATCTGTAGGAGTTTTAGCAGCTGATTTTCCTGTTTGGAGCCCTTGCTTAGCTCAATCACATCAAGAGCTTCAAATTATGTGCACTCCTGGGCCTGACCATGCACAGCTGCACATACAGAAAGTAAAAGTTACTTTAATTTTCTTATCCTTCTTACAATGGAATTACTGAATTGTTCTTCTAACTATTAAACTATTTAGTGAATCATCTCAACTGCTGAATTCTAATTATTGAATTATTCAAACTATCCTAGCTAGTAGTATTCTAGTGATTCTAATAAAATTGCATACATGAAGTCAGGGGTCTGTCCTAGGTATAATATAATGTTCTTTTTACTAATTTCTTAACCTATAGCTCAAGATGAATGTAATAGATGGGAAAAAGGACTTGAAATTCAGATGAAATTCTGAAAACATTCCTGCATAAGTGCTGCACTTAGGAAACCAAATAGGCAGTGACAGTTGGCTAAACACCAGTTCGTCATCACAAAAAAGGATGACGCTTTTGTGCTGCTTGTGCAAAACTCTCTGAGCTTAGAAGGAGTTGGAGGGTTATGCCAGGTATCTTTACATGTGTGAGGTTACAGCAGGAGGTGTATAATTTTTTTTTTTTTATTCTCTTTAAGTTGATTTTTCTAGTTTGGTATTGCCTGGAACCAACTTTTGGTGCCTCTTTCCTACCACACGGAGAAATATACAGAAATTGCCTTGTCTGAGCCTCATCAAAGTTCAAAGCCCTGCTGCTGATCTTTTTTCTCTGGCAGTATCCTATCAGGGAAAGTGGTTGTATGCATCCTCTTCTGCTGTCCTGGAGGTTTTTTAATTGCCCTGACATTCTAGTCCCCTGTCAAAACAAGTAGGAGGAACTTTTGCCTTGTAACCTTATCTTTCAAGGAGTGTTTTTATGCGGGTGAAGGATAGCAGTGAAAAGATGTCTTCGTAGCCTATAACAAAAATGATCACCTTAGATAATTTAACTGATGTTCAGATCTGAACATCCTTGAAACACAGCTGCTGAATCATACAATAATTTCCCCATTTTCTCATAAGATTTCTTAAAAGGTCAGGAGACAGCCTAAAGATCATCTGCACCAGGCTTTTAAGATGTTATATTTATTGACAAGAACATTTCGTCTTATTTCATCTTATACTGTAAAAAGGGGTAACACTTCTCTGACCATTATATTCAAGGAAACAAGGAATGGTTCAGGTTGCATTTCATGGAATAGCCTGGGTTGGAAGTGACCTTAAAGATCATCCAGTTCCAAACTCCCTGCCTTGGGCAGGGACACCTTTCACTAAAATAGTCTGTTCAGAGCCCCATCCAACCTCGCCTTGACCATTTCCAGGGGTGGGTTTGCCACAGCTTCTCCAGGCAGTGTTCCAATGCCTTCTCACATTCACATGAAGAACTTCTTCTTAATATCTAATCTAAATCCGCCTTCTTCTGTTTAAAGTCATTCCCCCTTGTCCTATTGCTGCATGCCCTTGAAAAAAGCTGCTTTTAGGTCCCTTTCAGGTACTGAAAGGCCACAGTGAGATTTCCCTGGAGCCTTCTCTTCTCCAGGCTGGACAAACCCATTTTTCGCAGCCTGTTTCCACAGGAGAGGTGATCCAGCTCCCTGATCATTTTGGCTTTGCTCCAACAGATTCACATTCTCTTCCTGCTGGGGACCCCAGAGCTGGATGCAGCACTGCAGCTGAGGTCTCACCAGAGCAGAGCAGAGGGGCAGGATCCCCTTCCTTGAGCTGCTGCCCACGGAGCTCTGGATGCAGCCCAGGGTACATTTGGCTCTCTGGGCTGTGAGTGCACGTTCCAGGTCCTGTTGAGCTTCTGGTCAACCAACGCTTAACCAAGTCCTTCTCCTCAGGGCTGTTCTCAATCCATTCTCTGCCCAGCCTGGGTTTGTGCTGGGGATTGCCCCAGCCCAGGTGCAGGACCTTGCTCTTGGCCCTGCTGAACTCCACGGGGTTCTCCCAAGCCTCTCCAGCCTGTCAGTGTCCCTCCAGAGACTGCAGCACTCAGCTTGGTGTTGGCAAACTTGCTGAGGGTGCCCTCCATCCCACTGCCCACACTGACAACAGAGATGTGAAACACCAACAGTTCAAATACCACCCCCCAAGGAACACCACTTTTATCTGGTCTCCACTTGGACATCGAGCTGCTGACCACAACTCCTTGTGTGTGAGCATCCAGCCAGTTCCTCATCCACCAAGCAGATAAACTGCTGAAGTGGAATTGTTCAATTATTTGCCAAAAATTTACTTTCGTTTAAGAGAGATGCTGCTGATTTTGTCAGATGTCTGGATCAAAGAGAGTCAGCATAATCTTTTGGAATTTCTGTGGCTCCAAGAGCTTTATTTTATCATCAGAGTGCAGCATTCACACTGTGGTGAAGTATTTCTCACAGAGCCTTCTGCTGGAGTGCTGGCTTGGCCCTCTGCTGTGAGGATTTTCTCATCTTTTTCTTTCTTTCACACAACCCCTCTGCCCCCCTTCTCTTTTCCTGTTTTCTCCTCTTCCAGGCCCAACTTCTAGTCTGGGGAGTGCAAACACATTTCTCTGCACTGTGAATGCTGTAATTAGCAAAAATTCTCTGGAATTTGAGAAGACAAGGAAAGGTCTCATTCAGCAAATGGATTATTGTTCATGAGAAAAGGAAGCAAATCCAAGAATTAAAACTAAAATCAGTGGTTATCTGAGGAAGAAGGACATTTTCCAAGGCCTTGGCATTTGATAATTACCCTGACATTATGATTTTTCTATTATAAGGGCTCCTTAAGAAGGCTGATGTAAGAGAACTAATAGAGGGTAAAGAAGTAGAAACCCTTTAGCAATGGCTTTATATGGATTTATGTAACAAATCTCATTTCAGATTAAGTAATTGTTTCTCAGCTCATAGTTTTCAGCTACACCAGTAGAAAAGGATTTTTCTTCCAGCCTCATTAAAACCATATGTCTGCCAAATTAGCAATTGCAATGCTATTTAGCTGCCAATCTCTTGCATTTAGTGACATTCCTTTTACGAGGTCTTGTGTATGAGATATGTATTTTGTAGTGTAACAGGCTACCACTAGTGATTGACCCTTTTTGTTTGTCTCAGTTCTTCATTTGAGGTTGATAGCGTGAGGAAATAAAAACAGAATATATTTAGATGTGCAGCCTGGCTCAACTTTAAGCTGGATAAAAAGGCCATTTGCTCTTCTGTGTGGTGGCCCATAGAAACAGCTGCATAGGTTGATAATACTGATGGTAGTGCACTTGGTGTTGTCACTTCTCCCAACAGATCTCACTCTGAAAATGATCGTGGGATGTCTTCCTAATACAGTGAAAGGCAAAATCCATCAATAAATCCGTGCTGTTAATGAAAGCAAGAAATATTTAGATAGTTTTAAACGAAGTGAACAAGTTAATGCTCACAAAATGCCTTCTGTAGACAGATGTGTCTTCCTGGTAACCCTTACCTGTTGGTGGGTGAGAGCTGACATTTAGGTGTTTCCTCAAACATCCTTTTTTTCATCTTTAGCTTGTGTGTTTCAAAGATCTGCCAGCTAATCAGAGAAGTTAACGCCTAATTTAGCATCACTGCAAGAACAGCCTTGGTTCAGTGGTGTGAACATAATCAATTCCATTAGCTGGTATCTTATGCATAAGTTGGAAAAAAGTTATTCAAAACAATATGTAAGTGGCAAATGCTTTCTGTAAATCAGCACAACTTTTAAGTGCATCCACAGGCTGAATCTTTTTCAAGCTTATTTTTCTAGCTACTTGTACTGTGTTTTGGTGGGTAAATATGTGTACAAAAATTACTGACAACTAGTGATGAAGAAAAGATATTTCTGTTTACAGGGACTTAAACCAGCTTTGCATTGTGCTAGTTTCTGATCTGCACATGATCAGAACAGCACTGTCTTACAAAAATATATGATGTAAAAGGTATGTGTGGTACATAGTGGTGACCTATAGCCACTATTAAGACATATGTTAGGTTACACAAGTCCGTTTAGAGTAGAATCTTAGGCATAGCAGCCATTGAGGAAATGCTGAGTAAAATGACAAGCTAGAAATTCATTATGTAGTTTTGGGTTATTAGATTCAAGCTCAGTAGCTTTTATAGATTTACGGATGTCACTGTAGATTTACAGAGTGGAAAGATGATAACAAGGTCCGGAACTCTGATGTTCTGTTGAGGTTTCAATATCTTAAAGGGATTAGCTGTGAGCTCTGATTTGATCTAGTGGAATAACTTAGATACATAATTTTTGCTTATCATTCTGCATTGTTTATGAAGTCCTACTTGTACAGAAGATGCTTGACCTCCATAATGTATATAGCACAACTCATGTATCCACTGCTGACATATATATACACACGTATATTTTATTTTCTATATCTATAGTATTTGTACAGACACTGACACAGAACACAAACTGACTGTCCTGGTAATAGCAAGGATAAAGTCTACAATGTTATTAATGCGTTTTTCTTTGAAATGATCCTTAGTTCTGAGCTATGTTTGCATAGGAAATTATATTTTTTTTTATATTGGAGGCTAAGACACACAGCAGTAATGTTGCTTCTGTATCTTCCCAAAATGCTAAATGCCTTAATTGTTTTTAATGAATTTAGGAGAGAAGGTTTGCATTAGAACACAAAATCCCAAGATAGCAGATGCTATCATTTATTAGTTAATTATTTCCTACTGATTTCCTAGGATGACAGGTTTTTTAAAAGGCTGTTCCTAATCTCATTTCTGTCTGTCATCCTTTCTCACTTGTGTTGACAGTTCATTTTAAAGAGTAAAACAGATTCTTTTTGAAATCTCTTCTTTTATACTGAACTCCTCTGCCAGAGGCCTGTCACTCTCCCACTGAGGTAGTTGTTGACATTTACCAAAGCACAACAATGTTTAATTTATTATTTTTGTGCTTTAATGTCAAATTCCCAAGACAAAAATTTGCCATTTCTCCCTCTGATACGGCTAATGACAGCTAACTTCAGAAACTCCTTTCATTCTGCAGCGTTCGGGCTAATTGGTGTTATGTTATTTTAGGGCCTGGGTTCAAGACCCCTATTTGGGAAGTGTTAGGCAGTGAGTAAACCTACTGAGATAAGCCAGACTGGGTACACACCAGGAGATGATGTGTGACATGCAAGGGAGGGCTGCAGCATGGAAAAGGCAGGATTTGCTCCTTGAAGTCTGTAACTGTACTGCAAAGGGAAAAATCTATTATAAAGTCTCTCTAGCTTGCAGGAAAGTCTGGAAACACCCAGAGAAACTTTTATTTCTTCTTTCTGACTTCATTCTCCTTTATTCGTCTGTAGGGGATGTAAAGAAAACCTTAGGAATGAATTTATACATCAGCTGCATAATTTGGAGTCAGCTGGAAGCAAAAAGACAGGGTTTGAACAACAAATGGGAACGTAAAGAGAGGCACTGACAAAATAAGTTCAAAAGTGACAGGTCATGTGCATCTATCACATAAACAGGGAAGGAGCTGGCATTACACTCCTCAAAACTCAAATGCCTGGAAGAGAGTGAAGACAACCACAATGGATGAAGAGAGGGAACTTTGTAGTGAGGGAAGACTAAAACTGGGGAAAAGCCTGGGGCAGCTATGGAAAAACACCTATCAAACAGAATGGTTTGGAGACCCGGTCACTATATTGGTGGTTTCCAAATAGGAATTCATAACATTTTATCAAGTGTTGGAGTCCAAGGCATGCCTTTGGCAGCCCTGGCAGGTCAGGGAGCCCTGGAGCCCCAGCGAGGGGGTCCCAGACCCTGGCCAGAAGCCAAGAATGAAGGTGGTTTTGATCTTAGTCTATGGGAAAAGTTACCAACACTGCGAGAAACACTTAAAACATGAGAGCTTAAAATAAGTAGTGGTTTAGTGTGTTGCAAGGTTAAAAGGTAGATTTTAGGATTTTTAGAATAAAGATAAAATACTTAAGATGGAAGATTTTGGGCGTTACCCTGTTCTTCTTCTCCTCCATCTTCTCTGGTGGTGGTGGCACTAAATGATTGGTAGAATGAAAAAGAGGTAGAAATTACGTGTCTAGAATAGGTGCAAACTAATTGGTATAAAATGGTAAATAATAGATACGTTGTGAAGAATGGTTGGATCATGGAAAGGGTACAAAAGGGACGGGACAGCCCAGGACTGGGCAGTTCCCGCTCGGACATGGCTGGCATCAGACTGCGGCCGGAGCTGAGAGCTGGCTGGAGATAAGGAGAAATAAACAACCTGAAACAACATCTGCAGGCGTTTTCTCATCTGTTGGGGCTCGAATGTAAAGCTGCACAGAGGAGGGAGATAAAGAACCTGGACTTGTGCGGAGTCCAAAACTCCCACAATCAAGAGACAAAGGAAAATAAAGGAAAAAAAAGAATAATGGGAATGCTTCTGGGAAAAATGTACTGGAACTGTCTCTAAATGTTTTTGTCTATCCATGTTGTGTGTCATCCATGTCCCCCCATCCCTCATTAATAATACTGGTGACAAAATAATTCAAGTAATAATACCTTACTTTTTGGAGGTAATAAAGATCTCAAGAAGTGGGTGGAAATTTTAGCAACTTCTAGTGAAAGAAACCAATAGATACTGAAAAACAGAGGAAAGCTCCCAGTTGGGAGGGAATGCTGTTTCTTTGCAGTGATGCTTGAAGGATCCTGATGGTAACACCTTCTAATTTGGGCAATTAAAACTGGAGGCAGTATTAACACAAGGAAGTAAGACCAAGTAGAAAGTGTTTCCTTAGCATAAACCTGTGGGGCTATTTTGTAAGAAAGAGTTGTGCCCAGCTGTCTTAAAAAAGGAAAAAAACCGCCTACATTTAGTAATATATTGGTGGACATTTAAATTAGATTCTATAATTAAAATTTCAATTTATCAAGATCCTCCAACCTTAGAAAAGTTTTACTTTGGATTGAAGGAATTAACTTTGTTACCTTGAGAGATCAAATTATTCTTTGTGCTTCTGGGAGGGAAGGATGATTTAAGATTTTTAGAGACAGCACAGTAGGGAACCACATTCTGACTCAATGAGCCACCACAAGTTAATCAGTACTTTTTATTCTGTATTGTTTTCTCTTGCTTTTGCAAGTCTCATGCTGTTCTTGAAATGCCTGGGAATTAAAAGAACCAATTCTTTGTCAGTATTTGAAAAAAAAAAAAAAAAGATATTTCACAGTGAGAGGAGTGTATATATCCCTCTTCTAAAACTTTTTACATTCTTTTTTTTCCAACCCTTTTTTTTTTTTTTTAAATGTAACTGTTAGAACCCCCAGGAAAGAGAAATGCTCCTTATGGAAATAAATGTCTTCCTGTTCCCTGCAGAGAAAATTATTAAGAACAAATTTACACATACAGTAATAAAATAAATAAAAAAGAAATTGCCATGAGCAAAAAGTGCTATTAATTCTGACTAGCTTCTGGCACAGAGCTGAAATAAACATTCTTAGTTCTTAAGAATGGCTTAGGACCCAAGCTATTACTCCTGCTTTTAAAGGCTCGGAAATACAGTAAGAATGGTTACAGCTCTGGATATGATACTGGATGCATCCAGCTGTTTGGAGTGTTTACTGTTGGAAATTTTGTCTCATTTTTTCTCCATTATTCTTTCCACACTAATCCCCTCCCTCCCCCCAGCTCAGGTTGATGTAAAGAAGAGAGACAGTTCTCATAGTGCCTTTACATGTACTTAGAAGAAAAAAACAAGGGTTGGGGAAGCTCAGAAAACCCCATTTTTCCATTCCTTGCAGCATCTAGCCACATTTTGTACATTTGATAGGAGCTGTGAAGCCCCTGAACCCCTGTCCACCCACCCTTAAGGGGGATGAAACACCTAAGAATTGTAAATGCTCATGATCAAAAGGAATGGCAAAAGTCATAGGGGCCACAAACAATCAGAAAATTTTATTAATAAATTACACCCTTGGCATGGAAATTGGTGTATTAGTCCCTGGCTGCTGTGCAAGCACACAGCAGTGGGCTTTGGATTAATGATAAAAGGGGAGAGCAAAAGGAAGTGATGGATTTAAAGAGGGGGAGAGAGAAAAAGGAAGAGAGAGGAAAAGAGAAAGGAAAGGAGAGCGAAAAAGAGGAAAAGGGAGAGAAAAAGAAGAAAGGAGAGAGGAGAAGCGATCAGCAGCACTGGTTCCAGTGTCAGTCCAGCTGAATGGATGTCAGCCCTGGTTTCAGCATCGATCCAGCTCGGGTGGTCTGGCTGAGGAGGTGTCCAGGGTCTCGGGGGCACTGTCCAGGCTTGGCAGGGGTACCTATTTGTGGACAGATTTTTCACTTGCTGTGCAAATTGATTCTCATGCACAGTCCATTCTTTCAGGCCTTTCTGTAAATGGGTCAGAGGCTTTGGGGGTATTTGGTGGTCTCAATGCACCCCTACATGGCCACTTCTTAGCTTAATTCCTGCACTTGTGCTGTGCTGTATTGTGCTGTTCTCCAGGAACTACGGGGGTGTAAATAGGTTTCCAAGGCTGATGGTTAAACACCAGGCACTCTTTGGACACCTGTTAGTTCTGGGAACAGACTGCTTCTGAGAAGCTCAAGAACATTTCTCAGCTCGTGGTGAGGTGGTGGTGGTGGAGATGTACCACCCCAATCCACCCCGTGACTAAAGTTAGCTTCTCTGGGCCTCTATAAACCCATATCCCAACTCCAATCTGTAATCAAGTAAATCACTATCTGAAGAATTGAAATTTTTTATTCGAGTTGGGGTGAGGAGGACATGAATTAATTAAAGATGTATTATTATGTTTTCTAGGAAAATATGGATATACAGTGGTAATGGTTTGTAATGTGTGCAGTTGTATTTCAGTAGGAGCAAGTGCAGTGACAAAACAGTGGGACTGAAACTGGGGTATTATTTTCAGGAGACAGAGGCTGAACAAGTCTAAAATAGCTTTCAGACAGTCCAACAAGTTTCTGTACAGTCTCTAGCTGTGTGCTGTTGGTGAAATGATTGACTTTTTCCCCTCTCCCCACCCCCCTTCTGGCTCTCACTGTATCCCATTGACTTTGGGATGCACTAAACAGATTGAACAAAGCGAGTCATTAAGGTAATCCCCCCAGGGCAGGAATACAAGCAGCTCAATCCCTGAAACCTGACTGAGGCAAGAGGAAATAAATCAAAGCAATCAAACAAATGTTTGATTGTAGAACACAGCTCGGGGAACTATCTGCTGGTGCTTGAAGGTCTTGTGTTTTATGTAAAGCAAATGAGGTAAGCCCGAGTTTTGACTAAACAAAAAACATGGGAATAAAAATCACTACCTGAAAAGTGGAAGGTAGTGATAGCTAAGACAGATTCTTAGTGCGAGGGAATGTTTTGAGGGACTTGACACAGAAATATATAACCTGTCATTAAGATGATGAGGTGCGATAAGCTTTCATTAAAACTGGCACTTTAAGGTATGATACAGCATCTACAGTTGTTTCCTATGCCAGTTAGGAAACCGGATGCCTTTGTTGTTACAGTACCTGCAAGCCATGAAACTGTTTCAGCAGACTGTGATCCCTAATTCCTGAGGAGTAAAAAAGGACTTGTAAAAACCCCCAAACCCCTATACAAAGTAACAACCAACTACACCCAAAAATCCTGTGAGATTTCTGGCATAATTTTATTTGGTTTGGAAATTCACCTAGTAATGCTATTCACAGACCTTTTGCAATCATTGCCAGTTCAGTTTTTGTTTTGGGTAGGTTTTTATTTTATTATTACTTTTTGTGTAAGGGATGTTCATGCAAAATACATGGAAGATTCAGAAACCCCAGTGCCTCAACTCTGATTCCAATGCAGTAAGAATCATGGCATGAATGATCTTTTAAAGAGTTAAAAAGCAGAGGTTCCAAACTGGGTGCAGTGTTTCAGATTTCTTGGTGGTGGTGTGTGTGAGCGTTGGGTTTGTGGGTTTGTTTTGTTTTGTGAGCACAGAGGAGGAGTTTTGCTGTAAATATGAAACCTTGAAGAACTGCTGGGAGGAGTAGTGTGACTGATTTCCCCACCTGCGTTGCTGCAGATGTGCTCCCAGAGATCCAGCTGCTGCTTCATCACTAATTATGGGAGACCTCAGTGCCACAACCCAAGGACAGCTTGGGGCCAGAACTCGAGTTCATGTTTTTAATGATGCATCTGCCACTGCCTCCTCAGAGCTGATTTTGAACTAATGTGGTAGGAAGGATGCTCACATCTGTGATCCCTGCTGCTGAAGAGAATGAAAATACACGGTTTTGTGAGGAGGTAGAAACTATATGCGTGTGTATATATTTTTTATAAAACTGTGCTAGGCTCTGGTCTTTTTTCTCCTTTGAAAATCTGCACTACTCTCGCTGATGTCACTCTTCTTTCTACAGTTTTCCTGAGATAACAATTTGAACCTCCAAAGGCTTGTTTTTTCACTTAGCACCATGCTGACTCTTGACAGGATTTAGTCAGGAAAAGAACTTTCCTGAAACATGGGAATTTTAATCTGCTACTGCCTCTTCTGAAATGCAGAACATAATTATTCATGTGTGTAGAATGTATCAAGGCATACAGACCACGGAGGAAACTTGGGAAAATGGGCTCAATTTGTGTTTATTCAGCTGTCCGTTTTGGAGCCGGCTGGAACTGGCTCTGTCCAAGGTGGGGCAGCTCCTGCTGCCCTCTCACAGAAGCCACCCTGCAGCCACCACTACCAAAACTTTGTCACAAGAGCCCAACACACCAGGTTTCTTTGGAAATAGTGCAGCCAGTTATATTTCTGTAGACAGAATTTGTCTCTTCCTGTCAGCATCAAACTGTGATGCTTTGTCATTAGGATGACAAGACAGGAAGGGCTTGAGTCTCTGCAGAATTCGAAGACAGGTTGTTGCCAGAAACAGCCCCTCCCTTTTTACTTGAAAATCTCAAATCAAGCATAAAAATGAAGGGAATAATAAATAAATAGGTGACAAAGTGGGTAGCAGATTTTGAGGAAGCAGTTTTCCTTGTCTTTTTTTGGACTGAGGTAAAGAGCTTTCTATTGTAAAGAAATTCATTGTGAAATGAACACCCCCTAAAAAACCACAAGCCTTATTGCTGTTGGTTGGGTGTTGCTTTCCCCTTTATTTGTTTTCTAGGATTCCAGAAGTGAGTTGTTCACTATTGAAAAACATTTTTGATGCTGTTGAATTCTTGGCAAGGAAGAATGAGGCTGCATCTGCATTAGAGTTGGCAAGACTTTTTTTCTTTTTTTGTGCTGTTTTGTTGAGGGTTGAGGCTTTGCAGATAGCAGTGACATATAATTACTTAGACACATTTTCCCTCTTGAGTGGGTTGCTCACTGAGTGCTTCCTTCCTGTTGCAATTCTTTGTGGAGCAGAGGTCCACATTCTGCAGAAAAAATAATCTATCTGTTCTCTTAGACTTGCAAAATGCCCAGGGAAATGAACTGGTTTTGCTCCAGTAGTCCTGTATTCTTTGAATAACATCTATTTTCAAGCTGCCATTCATACTAGAAGAAAATGTATTGAATCAAATTTTTCTCACAAGAAAGCTTAGATTTTCATTTTTAGAGTTGAAATAAATGATGCTGCAGTTTTTAGGTCAGTACATGTATGCAAGCCTTAATGTCAGGAGAATTGCAAATGCCAGAGATGATTCTGATGCTCTTTCTCCACGAGCTTTTAAATCACAGTACTGCTTAAACACAGTCCTTGAAGGTTTGGTTTGATTGAACCCAAACTGAGCTCCAAGATAACTTGATTTGCAGTCCATTTGAGTACAAGGTATAAAAAGATCACATTTAGGCAGAGAGTTTTTTAGTTTAATTATAAGGGATGAGGATTTTATTGATAGTTAGGTAGCAGCAGAACACAGAATGGCACAATATTTAGGAATGAAACCACTGTAAGTAACTGATCTGCAAAATAATTCTTTTTTATAAGCTGAAATGTAATTTCAACCCATGCTTTTGTAAGAAGGTGAAATGTAATTTCATTTAAGTATGGGGCCAGGACTGTACTGTTTTGCTTTTAATCGTAGCCTGCCCTAGAAGGTTTCTTCTTGCCTGTGATTAGACCATTCCTAGACCATCTTAGAAACTGATCTGTCAGGAATCAATTTTACACTGCACTAATCAACAAATATTAAAGGTGATTCAGTAAAACACTGCGAATAACCTTGAAGAAATTGCAGCTGAGAACTTCATAGCAAAGTATGTTCACTATCGATATCAGCTGTTGAAAAGAGTCTGAAATTAAACAGTGTTAAGAGTTAGAACAAGAAAGATGAAGAAACAGATAGTCCTTTTTTTCTAGAAGTTGATGGCAGATTTGTCAACATTCCTCAGTTCGTGTATTCTGAATAGCCACTATTTGTGGAAAAGATCCAAAGTTAGAAAAAAAAAAAGAGGAAATTGTTCACACAAATCATTGAGCTGAGTGAAGCAATAAAGAGTGTCTGTATTTGGTTTCATCAGTGACGTACACAGGAATGAGCTGGAAAGTTATTTCTGTAAGGGAAAATGGTAGGTTTTTCACATATTGTTTTTAGCCAGTATGGTGTGCGTTTATATGAACTTACAGATAGTATTTAACATGTAGAAATTTTATGGGACTTAATTCTTCAAATAAGTGTGAAGAAAAGACTGCCCAATAAAACACTGGTAGTAGCCGAGGAGAGGTTACATCAGCAGGAATATGAATTGGGAAGGGGTGGAAGATGGAGAAAACGTAGGGACAAGTTGCTTAAATCACTTCTGTAAATCCTACAATATTTTATATTAACTGAGGTTTTTGCAGCACTTTTTACAATCCCAAATTTTCACTTGTTCCTTTCTATTCAAGCGCATATTATTTCCATTTCTGTAAATTTCTTCCCAAAGAGTTCTTTCTTTTACAGATTTTTACTTGTTTTCTGCTTGCCCTCTTTGCAGTACATCCTAGTTGCATCCTCCTCTGCATTTGCTGATCTGAGACACGCAGATCCTGAAAAATTGTGCTGCTACACTACAACTCTGTGTGCTCACTGCCTAGCTCAGGGAAACATAGTGCTTCAAGGTTTGAAGTGCAGCTTCCTCAAAGTGCAAATCTTTGTTTACAGCTGTTTATTCGTATCATAGATGGTGTGTGGGGGTGTGTGTGTGTAATCAGGCCAGGGGAACCGTAACTGGCATATTTATTCTAATCTAAAAATATGACTCCAGTTTCTCCTTGATTTACTCTGGCCTTGCAAAAGAAATTGTGAAAGCACAAAAGACCGTAATTTTCTCACTCAGGGGTGAATCCTGCTCAGCATCATCTCAGAGCAGAAGTCTGCTTTGAAGGTACTACACGTGATGTGACAAATGTTAGGGGTGCAAACCAGGCGGGTGGGATATGTGAAACAGCCAGGGTGCTGGTCCGTCTGTGCTCACAGAACATCAGGGTCCAAGCACCACCCCACCAGTTTATCAGCTCTGCACTCGGTCTTTCTGTACGTGTGAATTTTAGTGCTGGTTCCTGGCTCAGGGCTCCTCACAGCAACAGGAGTTAAAATCCTGCCAGTGGGAATGCGAATGGCGAGAAACGGCAGCGGCTTCAGCTGAGCCTGTTACAAACCTGGTCACTTCCCTGGCAGAGCTGTTACTCTGAGCCACTCAAGTCTGAGGTATTTGCTGTTCCGGACAGATTGTGGGAATCCGGGGCTTTCTGTGGATGACACTTCCTCTAAACAAATTTGTTGCAGCATTTGTCATTGATCTAAAAAGATTGACATCTCCTGTGTTTTGGGTGGCTCTTCCTGAGCCGAGTGCTTTGCTGTGGGGACAGCACAACCCACCCTGCCCTGTTACTCTTCTCAGGTATCATCCACAGGAAAGAGCTGCCACCATCCCTTACCTTTCCATGCATTTCCAGGTGTAGTGGGTCATGGCTGTGTGATGCCAAGGGCTCTGCTCCCAGCTGGTCCCCTGCTTTTATCATGGATGCTTTCTGTGTCTTTGGTCTCCCTTCCTCTCTTCTTTAACTGAGACAAGCAATAAGCAGATTGGTAAAAAAGTCACTGAATCCCGTTTTTATCTTGGCCTTGTAATAAACTCAGTTTTGTGTAGCTTTTGCAGAAAGTTATGTGGAGTTCGCTTTTTTTTTTTTTTTTTTTTGCTAGCTACATTTTCACTGAGTTCTTTGGGATCCTTTCAGACCTTAAACTTGGAGATTTAAACTACATCAATCCTAAGTCTGAGAAGCACTGAGTCTCAGCAGGGTCCCTGCATTTTATGCAGCTCCAAGTTTCAGCAGTTGGATTCAGATTTGTACATCACTAAAGAAAGAGCTGGCGAAATTTACAGCAAATGCGAGCCAGTTTAGTTCTGTAGACAAGGAGCTTAATCTGATTTATTGTAACAGAATGGCAGGACCCAGTGTTGTTTATGGGGTATCAATGGACATAAAGCACCTTATGAAAACATTGTTCAAGCTATTAGAACACTAAAGGTTAGTTCAGACATGGGTATAAGCAGAGGGTCTCCCTGAGGTCTTTCACAAAATGTTCTACAGTAAACAGGGTGAGATAAGGTGGGGGGGAGGTAAATCTAGAAATACGAAGGGAAAAAAGCCCTATAAAATGAAGTCTGTTGCCTACAATGGAATTTTTCCCAGTGCATAGAACTCAATGATTAAGTAATATTTAAACTCCAACTTGAGGTCTCACATGGAAACTAAGAATGCCTCTTGCTGAATCTCTGCCTTGCTGTTCATTCCTTTGTCAGGGATGAGAACTGCTGTAGGTTATTAATCATCTTAATCACATTAATCTGATTAATAAATATACAAACCCGGACTATATAAAAATAAATAATTCAAATTTGGTTTCAAAAATAAAAAATAATAAAAGGAGGATAAGTAGAAAGGAACTGGATTTAAAAGAAAAAAGTTTATCGTGCTTTGTGGTGTGGTTCTGAAGTATAAATTGGCTTACAGTAGTGGAGTAAATGCATGAAGGATTTCTTTGAAGGAAAATCTATATTGGAGACTTTAATTTATAGATGCTTGAATGAGACAGGTTGCTTGTTTGTAAAACAGGGCATGGTCAGGCTGTTAGAAGTGCAGTCTCAAGTATTGTGCTTTGTATCCATGTGGACTGGAAACTTTGGAAGGGAAGGTTTGTCTTCTACCTCTGCAGCAGGTGGGAGAAGATAGAACACCCACCACTGCTCTGTTTGAGTGTGGTTATTTTCAGCTTCAGGGAAATTATGCATCTTTCCAGTTTACTTTTATAAGTATCAAAATAATTTGTAGTAAGTCTGATATGATCCAGAAATATTGAAGTGGACAGGACATCTTCCTCCTTAAAAATCTCACAATTTAGAAAATAAAACTTATATTTACATGCATTTTCCCCTTCTGGAAAGAAGTAGCTGGACTATTTTCTGCCATGCATGCTCAATCCACCAATCCAATTGAGAGGTTTGTATCAGGAATATTGTATTTGAATACATTTTTCTGAATTGATGAACAAACAGACACATTGATTTGGCTTAAATTTTATGATGATAGAAAAAACTGTTCACATTTTTAGTCCCTAAGCCTGTAATAACAGTTTAGCTAGTCTTTAATAATTCTTCACCTTTAAAAATTAACAATTAAAAAAAAAGTTGTTAAAAACAATCTTTAAAACCAACCCTTCATTAAAAGTGGATATGGATCCTTTCCCTTACCTGCTGAAGGTGTAGCCTTTGTCCTTTTTGCAGCACTCCTCGGAGTGCTGTGTTGTTTCTTTAGTAGATATGAATGAAAGCATACAATTCCATGTGGATTTTCTTTCTGCATGCTTTGCTTCAAGTCTTAGTTTAAAATCAAGCAACAGAAGTCTAAAAGGTAAAGGGTAGGAAAAGAGTTCTGGTAATTCATCAAATTCGAAGTTGAGCCTTTGCTAGTTGTTACATTTTTATGCCAGGTTTTGATGTGCGTGGCGGTGTAGTGTGATTTAACTAGATTTGTAAATGAGCAAAAATTAGACGTGCTATAGGTACAAAAACTCTGCAAGTAACATCTCAGTTATGGGTGACCTACACGATTCAGTTTCACAGAGGGCAGTATTTCAGGTATCACAGATTTCTGGGGACAAAGAATAAAAGCACCTTAACATCCCCTTCGCTGAGAGATGAGAGGTGTAAAGCCACTGACCTACAACTACCGGAGCACTGTGGGCAGAAGGCAGCCCACTGGCACTCTGCAGTCATCTGCTTGCCTTCTTTCTAAGTTGCTTTGGATCCCTGGAAATGGACCACATGAGAATTGATGTTTTCGTGCCAAATGAGGATTCTCCTACCCTTGCGAGGGGTGGGTAAACTTGCTTTAAGCTGATTTACGCTGGCAATATGCTCAAAACAGATGGAGAGCATCAGTGCCTTGATGGAAAGTCTCCTAATGAACACTGCCAGGCAAGGAACCCCCTGACACAAAATGCTGCAGGAACCGTAGTTACACAGACCGGAACAGTAAGTGTTCAGTAACATCTGTACACCGAGGCAGATTTTTCTCTCTGTTATTTTCCTTGCAGCTGTTGTAAAAACTGGACAGAAGGTTCATTTTTCCCCGCGTGTTTTATTGCAGCAACGCTCTTGCAAGGGTGTCATCCTTAGTTTACCTGATTTAGAGGGGTCTGAGAAAGACTCGCTTTGGATTGTTCTAGATCAAGCAGATTGGCCTGTCTGCAGTTAGGAAGTGCAAGATAAGATCAGTTCAAGAGCTATGACATTCTGATTTGATTTTATTTTGTTTCTTAATATGGTTTCTGCAGTGCACACATATAACCTATCAAGTAATATAAATAGACATGTATTCCATTTTATATACAGCCAACTAATCATTTGAGACACTTGCATTTTATGCTTGATTTCAGAAGTAAACGGCTTTATTTCCTATGATAAGACAACAGGGACATATTGGTTAATGTAATTTTTAAAGTGGTTTTCTTATCAAGATGCAGGTAAAAGATTTTTTTAAAATGCCAGATTAATAATACAACATGATTAGTTATCCTGACACCAGCAGAGTGTTTGTCCTCTAAAAAGAGGAGTCAATTCAGTGTCTAGCTGTGCTTCAGCAGATGTATTAGACTTGGAGTAACATTTTTATGCTATTTCACCTTAAGCTATTTGTGTGCAGTCTTTGACCTTCCAAAACAATATTGCAAGTGAAATTAGCACTTGTGATGTTGGTCATTAGCTGCAAATTATTACATTTAAAAGGTGGGAGGGGAAGAAACTCAAGGACAATGTTGGTTTTCAGACAGTTTTTCTACACTGTTCTTGCCAAGGCTGTTGCATTGCATCGCTTAGTTCCGAGCTATTCTTGTTCCACCCTCACAACTAACAAGATGATTATACACATGTAGTAAGTTTAAATATTTCAAAGTGTCTTGCTTTTAGAGTCTCCTGGAACCTAGAACCAAAAACTGAACTTGTTACAGTGATTTTACTCTTTTTTTTTATTTAAAGAAAACAGTGACAGCGTTGATCTTTTGGGGGCTTCTTTTTGTGTGTCTGTGCCCCCACCTCACATTTCCCCCTGTCCTTCCCCACGGGAGGATTAATGTAAGATGTTGAGGGCACTGCTTTTTTCTGTGGCACAATAGCCCGTTGTTCACATGTAGAAGAGATGCCCGTAAATGACAAGTGGAATATTTGTTTTCCCACCACGGCTGACACACAGTTTCAGAGGTCAAGCACTGTCTGGTACTGCATTTAGTGGCTTAAACTTTTCTTTTCCCACAGTGGATGAATTGGTGTAACTGCCCCAGCTGCTCCTCCATTTGCTGCAATGGGTCTCTAGCAGTTCTCCAGCTTCTTTGCCTCGGTCAAAGCTGAACACAGCACAAGCAGCTAATTAGTCTGTCCTGATAAATAAAGCAGTGCTTTATGGGAGACTGGGGCAGACCTGGGTAAGCAGGAGCAACTGCCTTGGGTTACAAGTTGATTTTCGTTCAAAGGCTTCAATTAAGTGTTTTGATCCTCGCTTTGATTAACAGGTGAAAATGCAAAATGAGAGCAAGCTGGGGAGTTGCGAGTGGGAATTTTTTCCCTCATCTTACATTAGGTCAAATATTTCCACAATCCATAAATGTTTCTAGTATGTGCTTCAATTCAAGGACTTCAAGGAGAAGTGTCCAATGGGAACAGCTGGGGGATGATTACTTACACCAAGAACCAAATTCTGTGCTGTGTTTTGGAGTGGTTGCCTCCACAGCAAGCAGGGGTTGCTGAAAGGAGATTTCTGTCCTTCCCCTGTCCCCTCACTAAGCAGCAGGTTCTGGCTGAGAACTTTGTACATCAGTCACACAGGGCCTTTTTCCCTTTCTCCATAGCTGTGGCAGGCAGTGAGATAATGTCCTCTTGTATTCAGGCAAGACCAAACCTGGTGAAGCATAAAATCTGTTATTTCCAACCAGCTTACTTTTGATTGAAGGAACAGCTTCCAGTCTTGCAGTAAGAGGACTAACTTGTCACTCACTTGAGCAATTTACCTGTTCCAAAAGGAATTGTTTCCAAGAATGAAAGCAGCCACTGTTAAAAACAGAAGCTACCAAAAGTGGATAAGATTACTTTAAGTTAACATTACTTAGGAATAGATCACCCTGTTTGTTTTGAAGCTGTCATTATTTAAAATTTTTTGTCAAGAAAGCATCTAATTAGCAACATAGAAAAATGTGGTATTTAAATTAAAATTGAAATAAAAGGCTCAATCATAACTGTATTCAGAATTACTTCAGGGTAAGATTTCAAGCTGCTAATGCCATGTCAGTGTGTTCCTCCATGCTTTCGAACAGTTCTCCAGTCAGGGGTGGTGAAATTATGGTGCTTTTAAGAAAATTAATTATTTTGTTTAATTTTTTTTTACTGCACATATTTTTGCCAACGGAACGGTATGTCACTGACCCCCTTTTATAATATTGTTAGTTCAAGTGCAATAATTGCTTTTTCTTGCAGGCTGAATGAGGCATCGACCTCTGAAGTATGAGTTAAAGTTCAAATAACACAGTCTTTGTTCTTTGCTTCAGACTGCCTGCTCTGAATATATAACACGGCCAGTAAGACATCAAATAAGATGTCTCAAAAATGTATTTTTCAGTTCTGAGGGTAGATCAGTATCTGGGCAGGAGAAAAGTGCAGTGTATTTTTAAAAAAATAAACACAAGAACTTTACAGTGAGTTTTAGTAATGTATCTTATTTTATAGCTTATTTCTTCCCTTCTCTCTTTCTTAACCAATTAGCCTCAGTGCTAAACTGTACTAAGAGCACTTAGAGGTTTTTGTTATAAAATAATATTGCAGCAAACTCCCACTTAAAGCATCAGCTGATACATCTGTGTAGACTGTGTAGAAGTTCTTTCTGGTCAATAGGTTAGGACAGTAGAAAATAACAAGTAAGACTCTCACAAGTATAAGAATTAACTATCACAGGGAAAGGTCAGCACTGTGTCGACTCCAGCAGTGTGGCTTCTTCCATCTATGTGAATTATATGCCTGTCATCAGAGCCAAGCCATGGAGCTTAAACAAATATATAGCTGAGACTGGATATTAGAGAAGGGCTAGGAAGCAGGTAAATACTGTTTGTATTTGGCAATTCAGTGCAGCTTCCACAGCAGTTTAATAATGTAGGCAGCCTCTCATGTCTTTCCTCTCCCATTTCCAGTAAGATCAGCCAGGCTATTTGTTGGAATGTTGTATTTAAAACACCATAAAATAATCACATTAAATATTCAGTAGCATCTCCATTTCCCTAAACAGCAGAACATTGCCATCCCTGGCACACTGATACAACCCACGTGTAATCAGGTGTGTAGAGTAACACCCCGTTCCTCAGAGGCCAAAATTGCTCTGAAGCAAAGCCACTGCACCACCCTTGTTAATATGCAAATCCTGTCCCCATGGAGTTGTTATTCTGGGCCATTCTTGGCTCCAAGCTTTCCCAGTGCTGCTGAATGAAGATGCTATTTCTCCTCTGTCCAAAGCTGTCCATCAATGAATTCCTCTGTATCTGGGTAGAAACCTCCAGTGCTGTTGAGGATCCTGGGAAATGGGATGCAAGGCTAAAACCCTTTTATGAAAATTAAGTGACCAAGCAGTGCAATACAGCCCTGTCTGTGAGACTGCCAACTTGTGCCAGCTTTGGTCAACATTATTCTTTGCTCAGAGATTCCTCAATTAGATCAGATTTTCTAAAACACTTTAGTCTTGTGCATATATAAGAAGGAAAGGAGGGAAAACATTTCTTAGATGGTGCTGGTGTGTTGTTATAGTAACTCCAAAAGGCTAGGAATCTGAGGCAAAACCTTTTAAACAGTTGGCCTCTTGCAATCTCCCAACAGCCAAATGTTCCCTTCGTGTTATTTCTACAGCACTATCTCCTCTGTTGGTGATTTAGTGATTTAACAAATTCTCTATGCTACTTAGCACCAGACTGAAGGTAAATGATAAAAAAGATTGTCTCACCTGGTGTTTGTTATCCAGCAACATCCAAACAGAGGAGGCTAGGGAAGAACAGAAACATTGATGATGCTTCACCTGAGTCTTCTCCTTGTCTCCCAACCCCTCATGTCTCAGAGCCTTCCCCACGCCGGAATGGTTTCTATGTATTAAGTCATCTTGATTGGATTCTGTTCCAGGAACTTGGTCATTACTCTCTGAGCCTGTTAACTTTTAATATCTAATATTAGATGAGATGAATTAAATCAGGGGAGAGGTTAGAATGGGGTATACTGGATGAAGTAATGTAGTTCTTTTCTTGTTGCAACCATTATCTCACTAGGAGACTTTGGGAAATCATGTAATCTCTCTAAAGATTTAAAATCCTTCCTTGTAAAATGTGAGTAGTACTTACAAGTCTTTAAAGCATTTTCCCTCTCTGTACAATGAACAAATAAAATATTATCATCTTCCATCCTCATCAGTGTCTTCTATATCAAAGAAGCTCTGTGTAAAAAGCATAAACATAAAAGGAGAAAATTTATTCCATTTAGACAAATTGCTGAGAAAGGATGCAAGAAAGACTCCTGTGAGGTGGCATGCTTTTGCTTGAACTCATTTTAAGTACCTAAATAACATTTCTACCCACACATTTGCGTCAGGTGTAGCCTAAGGCAAATTTGTAATTTCTGTACCCTTGTCATAAAGAATCTATAAGTTGTGAAATTGGTTCTTCTCCGTATGCCTGGATAATTTACTCCATCTTGGAGCATAGATTTTGAACTGTGAACAAAGGATATTTAAAGGCTGCTTTATGCTAATGGCAATAGCTCACAGAATAAGGCTGAAATTAGCCTTGTGCTGCAGAGTGCCGACTCTGCAAGAACTCTGCAGCAGTGCTGCTACTGAGTGAGGCAGCTGCAGGAATTCTGAACTCTCAGTGAGTTCAGGCACTGGGCATAAGGATACAGCTTCTTCACAAGGATTCTGTGAAAGCACTGAAATGGACTGTGTGGAGAGGCTGTGTGGTCTTCATCTCTGGAGTTTTTAAAATTCCAACAGGATAAAGTGCTGGGCATCCAGAGCTGATGTCCTAGCTGACGTTACTCTGTGAGACCTCCTGAGGTCCTTTCTAACCTGAATTATCCTTCAATTCTATTCCACTCGGACAGTAGAGACAACCAGAACATATCTTTCACATCTTGAATAACTCTCTACTACTTCCTTTAAAACAGAGTCAACAGATTTTTCTCTGACAATGCCTTTGATAAAAGAGTGACCCTGCTCTCACTTAATGGTAAGTCTGGTCTAAGGTGACCAGACTTAGGAGGGATTTCTAGGATGCAATCTCGGAATGTCAGAGAGGCCTTTATCATCTTTAAGTATAGTGTCTTAAGTGAGTTGAGACTGCAGAAATTATCTTCTCCTGTGTATTTTCCTTTCCAGTAAAACTACACGCCTTGCTCAGAGTATTGATATTAGGAAAATATCCGCTCAGCATGCTAGTTTTTATTTTCCATTTCTGAAGGGTGACAGATTTTTTCAAATTATAGTTGGAACAATTTTTCATTTCTGCTACTGAGCTGGATTCTGCTCCCTGAGCAGCCAAATTGCTGTTAACAGATTCTTTGAATGTTTCTAATCTGTTTTGATTCAAAACCAAAACAGATGAGCACAGCGTACCTTAAGTGTCAATTTAAAATAACCTGGCTGTCTTCAATGCAATCTCCTGTGTCAGTTTAACTGCTGGTGGGGACAATCATCTTAATTTGCCAGGGCTGTCTCCAAAAAAGCTGTGAGGCTGTTCTACGATGGAAAGGACAGGAATCAGACTTCCACCTTAGAGGCCAAAATATTGACAGTAGCTGCCATGGAAGAGTTCCTTTTCCTTTCTTTTTCACAGTTTCTGGCTACCTTCTTCCTCATGTTCCTCTGTGAAACTGTGACTGATTTTGTCTCTGTTACCAGGCATTTTGGGAGGCGTTCATAATCAGGACTGCCCCAGCCACTGCTGTAGTTTTCTCTCTGAATTTCTGAGCTGGCATTAAGAGACTGTTGGCACTGAAGTTGTGAGAAGCAGTGACATCAAACTGAGATTTAGACTTGAAGCTCAGTACATTTGTAGAGACACAAAGGTTTGGAAACAATAGCTGGATGTATTTGTAGAGATGAAAAAGAGTTCGTTTACATGCCTGCAGCTGGTTGCTTTACTACCTGTGTAAACTTAGCCCTCTTCTTTCTAATAAGTGTTGAAAACCCTGTGACATTGTTTCCACATATCAATTCTTAAATATATTACAAAGGAGGGTAAAAAAAAAGCAAATACGTTATATATGCACAAAAGGCAGGATGCTCTATATTCCTAAGAGGAAGCAGGGAATGCCTTTCACACTGTACCTTTTTCCATGAGGAAGAGCACATATTTAAGGAACACCCATTAGCCCATTTTTCCAGGGAAAATGTACCCCCTCAGACAGCACGCTAATGAACAAGTTGCTAAATGTGAATGATAACAGAGAAACAAGGCAGCCTTAAAAGGCTTCGAGATGGTTTTGCATGTTTGAGTGTAACACACTGCAAAAGCTCTTTCAGAATTGTAATTGACTTTCCCTGACACAAGCACATTAACTGATGGGGGATATGTTTTCTAACACAACATCTTTTCCTGGAGGCAGAACTAGCAAATCCAAAATCTCATCAGTGTTGCACTGTTTTTCATAGAGAAATTTTTCAAGAAAATAACACTGACTGAAATAAAGAGAAATCAGAATGATCTCTCTCCTACAGTAGTCCTTGAATAAACATTCTGAAATAGTAGTTTTTAAATATAGAATGAATCTATCTTAATAAGTAACCAAAACTGTGATCATGATATTTGCCATTTCTTAAGAAACTGTGGGGGAAAAATATCTGAAATAAGATATCTCAGGAATGTTTGAGGATTGATATTTTTCATGTTGTGAGGGGTTTTAAGTGGGGTGAGAGGGGGAAAGAACATGCTTCCATGAGTTCTTGGAGGGTTCTTTTTTCGATGTGTTTTCAAGAGTTTTTTTCAATTTCACTCTTTTCTGAATACCATTTTATGTACAGAAGTCCTTCTAGGCTGTGGAAAACTTCCTGAGTTTAGAAGATATTAGAGGCAAGTGAGGTCTATTAAGATACAAAGTTCCAATTGTGGAATGGAAAAAAAAACCCTAACAACTTCTTAGAAAGCCTCCTTGTACTTTTGAACTCTTGAGTAGTGCTTATATTCTGATCATGCTGACAACATGAAGAAAGATAGTTGGTAACTGAAAACCACCTAGATACATAAAGGAAACACACAAGAATCTCAAAAACTTTTAGTTCAAGAGCACTATCATTTTGTGAAACAGCTTTCAGTTATTTCAAGAAATGCCCTTACAGCATTGACTGTTAGTGATTCTGAATCTAAGCTGGTATTTATTTCATATAAACAAACTGGCAATTTGTCCTCTCTATTCTTGTTTTATTGTTTGAATAGGCCACAACATCCTACTTTTAAAATGGATAAATGCAATGGTTTTTGCTTTCTTTTCCCCCCTCCTTGACATCCTACAGAGAATGGCTTGAATTCACTGATGTCAAACATCATTTGTACACATTTATCTACTTCTTGTCACGTTTTCATCTAGAGGAACCCAGCCAAAGAGGAAGGTTCTCTTGCAGTAGGAGCTCTACTGACAATGAAGAGAGTTTGTTTCCCAGGGCACTTTCACACGCAGTATCTGTCTCTGAATGTCTGTCCTCCTCCTTTGTGCTCCTTCCTTTCACAGATGCATATTAGCAAAGAGAAGCTGACTGCAAATTAATTGCTTTGCCTTTTTCTCACTGTTTTAACCCCATCCTAATAACTTGTCACGTGAAGTGTCCAATACAGCGAGTGTTAGCTTTGCCTGTCTCCAGTGGACTAAATCCCAGCTCTTTAATCAAAACATCTTTGCTACCATTATGATCACCCTTTAAAGAATACCCTTCTAACATCAATTTATGAGTTGTTGATTAAAAAGAAAAAGAAAAAAATCTATTTCATAGCTTTTCTACCCCAACCCATGCTATGCAGCTGCATTCTTTTGCAAATTCATAAAAAATAAAATGAGA
Source organism: Machaerirhynchus nigripectus (assembly GCA_013397975.1). Classification (NCBI taxonomy): domain Eukaryota; kingdom Metazoa; phylum Chordata; class Aves; order Passeriformes; family Dicruridae; genus Machaerirhynchus; species Machaerirhynchus nigripectus. Next base: position 11,863 of record VZRQ01011255.1, on the reverse strand, counting down.
CATTTTCCTTCAAAAATACATTTTATTTTTCCTAGCATCTTCATACTAATAACGTGCTTCGAGTTTGTAAGGTTTGCTTTGTGATAAGTTTAGCTATTATATTCATCTGTGTAACAACACTTCACAGATAATATTTAAAAACTGGAAGGTAAAATGTAACTTTGTAGGCAGAAAGTTTGGATTTTTTTGTGTGTCAGCATTGCAGGCTTTTTTCCAAGGAAGTGTAGTTAGAATAGTGTCTTGTCAACAGATCAAGTACATCGCTGAAATAAGTGTTCCTTGCTTTAAACCATCCGATCTGGATTAATTATCCATTAAAACATCAAATCAAATAAAAAAGCTCATGTTATTTTGCCAGTCTGGGCAGAATGAAACACGATTTTTGCCCAGGGACAGCATAACCTCAAGCCTAAATACATAAACCAAAAAACCGATGCTGTGCTTTATTTCTTGAGTTTGCATTTTATAGGGAACAAACTCCTGAGGACCACGTTACCTCTAAGAGGAATATTCCAAGCTTTGAGCGTGACTCTGAAACCTGATACTTCCGTTGCTGTGTGATACTTTTTTCCTAAAGAACTACATGAGAAGAATACTCTATATTTTATTCATGCTGTCATTCTATGGAAATATAATATAGTCAGTTAATTAAAACTTAGTTTGAAACGGTCATGCAAGCATTACTTTAAGAGAGTTTGCTCGGTAGTGTGTCTGGCAGATCTATCATTCTGCACCGTTTAAAAAAAAAAATCAACAAAACAACAACAATAACAAAACCCCCACCACTGCAGTTATAATGACTCAGAGTGTATGCACTGCTAGTCAGTCACCCAGTAAATGAGAAGCAAGCCTTTTGCTTATTCCACCAGACAGCAGCTTAACAGATACTTTAGCAGTGAGAGGTGAAGGTTACATGGGCAGTTGAGTTTCAATTTACATTTTTAATAAAGGGCTGTGTCTATAAAGGCGTCTGGATTTTTTTTTTTTCCTCACAGGAATTGTCTTTTTGTCTGGGTTATGTATAGTGAGGAACAAAGGAAAAATATTTTTCTCTTCTGGGCAGCATCCAGGTCTTCAGACTTGCACAAGTGCCTCATTTTAGGTACAATTTCATATTAATAACATTACTTTAAAATGCAAGAACTGGCAGTAAAATTAATCATGGACCTAACTTTCAGGGTCAGGGACTTTCACTTCAAATTGTTCCTAATGGATTTGGGTGCATATTAAAACTGTCCCCAAAGTGGCAGCTCTAGACACTGTTCCCTGTCCTTGTGTCCAGAGTTACACGGCTGGGTGAGGCATTCCTACCCCCTCCCCAACCTGTTGCTGCCTTTCAAAGGAGAGAGGTAGTGGTCACTCCCACTGGAATTAAATCCGGGCTAATGGACTTATTAGTTCATCCTTTAGAACTAGAATTTCTCTTGGCAGTTTTAATTGCTGTAAACTATGGCAGAAAATTACCTTCTGGATAAGTAAGAACAGAGATTTCAAACCTTGGCTAGCCCTGTCCTAGCTCTGCTGATAGAGATATCAGTGGGAGCTTCAGCACTGGATTCTAAAGCAAGACAAATGTTAAGTGCTGTGAAGTAATAAAGAGTAGTTATGTCGATAACAACTGTAATCTTACATAAAATATTATTTAAACAGTCTTAAGGAAGCAAACTGAACAAAAGGAAGTACTTGGACAGTACTTTTAACATGGGTGGGTCTCTCTTTTGTGAGGGGAAAAAATCGCAAACAGAATAAATAAAATGTAAGCCACTGCTTTTAACTAGAGCTCTCACAAATTATCAGCATATCATTCTGAACGCTGGTTAAATTTCCATTTTTAAGAGACATACTACAGATGTTGAAATGAAGTTTGCTCATGAAGGAACATTCATACTTTTTTTTAGTTACAGAGGTTGTGACTTTGTAGCCTTTCTGACAAAGATAAACATGCTCTTTGTAAAAAAAAAAAAAAAGAACAAACAAAAACCCCCAAAAGTTTTTTGGAACAGCAGCATTTTCAAGCAATGTATGAGCTGGACAGTTAAATGAGTCATGCCTGGGAGCAGTGGGATGATCAGGTTATTTTGGGTCACACTTCTGTGCAGGTAGAGAGCTCTCCCACTGTTGTTGGCATTTAAGCTCTTTTCTGTTAAATTTTTTGCTTCCTATGGATTAAAGTTTCCTTTTTATGGGAAGCACAAGTGCAGTCTGTGTGTGGAGGGCATCCTTGGCCGGCTGCCCGGCGTCCACCCCGCTGCTCTCTCACCCTCCTCCTCAGCAGAACAGGGAGAGAAAAGATGGGGAAAAGCTTCTGGGTCAAAATAAGGACATGGAGAGAATGTACCCATTTTTGTTGTGGGCAAAACAGGCTCAGCTTGGGGAGGTTAAGCTATTTGCGATGAAAATAGATTTGTATGGGAAGGTAAAAGACATATAAAAGCATTAGCTTCCCTCCCGAGCGGCGCAGGCGGTGGGGAGTGGGAACCACGACGCTTCGTCTCTGCAGCTCCTCCTTCAGGCTCTCCCAGCGCTGTCCGCCGGGAAATCCCTGCTGAATCACGACTTGTCCCTTCCCCTCCGGCTCCTCCGCCCGCCGGGTGTCACGGCCACTTGTCACACTTGTCCCTCACCCCTTGGTGCCCATTTTTAAATGGTTTTTTTCCGAGCCCGTGGGGCTGGGCCGGGCTGGGCCGTGCCTCCCCTCACACGGACACGGCCTAGCACAGGCGCTGCTTATAGCTCGTCCACTTAAGAACGCAGTGATGTTCCACTCCACAGGTTCCACAGACCAAAAAAAAAAAAAAAAGGAAAATTATCTTTTTGTGTCAAATATTCCTATACTTGTTTAGAATTTCATTTTTTTAGGCCGTATCCCTTAAAAAGTGCTAAAATTTATAGCTTTTCCTACGAAAGGAAGCAATTACTTGTGCTCCCAGTTTTCTGTCTGCACTGAGGCTGCCGGAAAAAGCTGTGATCTTACGAGCTCTGAAATTGCCATATTTCTGATCGAAATGATGAGGCCTTGGTGTGCATCCCCTCTCCCTCCCTCTGACAGAAAAAAATACTGGGACGTCCTCATAAACCCAGCATCTTTCTTGGGAGGGAGGAAGTGCCTCCTTTTTCATCTTCAAGAAACCAAAGCAAACACCAAACAATCAAATAAAAACCCAGAAACAAATACCCGTTTCCATCCCCCTGCCCCCCCCCCCAAAAAAAAAAAAAAAATTGGGATATCTTAGCTTTCATATTCTATGGGGGGGAGAAAAAATACAGTTCATCTTCACTTTCCCTGAAAATGCGTTTACTTTATTCATATTTCACTAATCAGTTCCATGTTTTCATTAAACAGGCAGACACGAGAAAAAAATTCTCTCAGTTCTTCCAAGGCAACTTTTGTTCCGATGTCATTCACTTGATCAAAAAAGTTTTTTCTTCTTAGTCTCACAGTGAATTCTCTAAACAGGGTGTTCTGTGGAGCAATATTTATCTATGAATTGCACTTACATCAACAAAATCAATACCTTTTGGAAATGCCTTGCAGATAGCTGCAGCGGCGTCAATCATTTGAAAGTAGGTATCTTTTTATAGAATGCTTCTCAGGCTGTCTTCTTGATCTTTCCTTTGAATTTTTGCATAAAATAAATTAGTCCTTCCATCAGCCAGTAAATTAGAAGATTGAAGCGAGTAGCTGTTCAAATCAACATGTTGTTATCATTAGGTATCTCAGATCCATATTAAAATATGGATATATTAGTTGTCTCTCCTCCTCATTCCCTCACACCTAATCATAAAGCTGTCTTAGATGCATGATTTGCAGCTGAGCTGTGAAAAGGGCATCAGTCTCTTCAAGCTGCCGTGAAGGCACAGCTTCAGGTAGTTACTCTGGCGATGATGTGATTGAACTAGAAGATGGAAAAAGGCCTAATGAAATGATGTTCTGGTCAGACAAAGTGGCTCAGGAAAAAAAAGTGTTTCCTTTTGTTCTGGACGTTGTTTAATCTTCTGGCACTTAGCTTACATAGAGCTTTGTACAGTTAGCTTTGATCAGCTTCAAATGTGAAAGGAAATCTGTGTGTTGGTTTCATGTCTCTCTCAGAGAGCTTTCCTGGTGTGCTTGGAATGAGGTGTTCACAACCTAATTTGAATCTGTTTTCCCTGCATTTGAATCCACCTATTCTTAACGTCTTTTTTCCTTTCATGCATTTATATCTGTGGAACGAAGAACCCGTTCTTTAGAGTTATTGCTAAAAGAGTTTGAGAGTGTTTAAGGCAAGGCAGGACTTCTTAACTACTTTGAACTTAATAAGATTTAACCCTTATGTTTTTGTGTCAGCTGTGATGGTTAACATGTCCTGATTTTGGTTAAAAAGCCACTGTCAATGGCTAATTGTTGTTTTTTAACAATTCAATCACATATATTTATATATATAGAGAGAGATATCACCTCTTGTCTTTGTAAATGCAATGACAAAAAGGATACAGTGTCTTGTATCCTTGAGCCCAAATAGGCAAAATAGCAGGTAGGGGAAAAGACTTGAGGCTCCCATTTACCAGTTGCTTATAGATAACCTGCTTTTGTGCTTCCCTGGCACGTGTAGACCTTCTAAAATCCCCAGGACCAAATAACCTTTCCCTGCTATAAAATATTTAGAAAATTTCAGGGAGTGCTTAGGTGCTAACAGGAATGTCAGAAGCACAAGTACAGCTGCGATAGCCTCTTGTGAAGTATTGCTTGGTGAGTGTTTTAGGAGTTGTCACACAAATGCTCCTGCAAGGAGGGGCAGTGTACAGAGTAATAGATGCTGTTATCCCAGGCAAGACATGAAAAATTATTTCATTTAGGCAGGGTTTGTTTTGCTTGGAGGGAGCAGTTCAGGACAAATAGTGATTTGGGGCCATTATCAAGTTCCAAAGTCGGGAGTTTGATTTAATATGTTGTCTTTTCTCAAAACACAAAGGGAATGCGTGCTATTAGAATGCACAAGTTGCAGAAAGGAAGCACCAAGAACTTGCAGTTTATGAGATAAGCAAGTTTCATCTTTGAGTATCTCTATAAACTTTGTGAAGAGAAACCACAGACCACTGTAGGAGTAGTACAAGTGGTACAATTACAAGAGGGAATAAAAGGGTGATGGAGTAGATAATTCTTAGTACATAAATATGGTGGAACAGCTGTTTAGACAAACTCCTTAATAAATAGGGTAGAGCAGACAAAAAGGAAATTGTGCTATTTTGTCACTGACTAGAGTTGGATGAGATATACAGATATTTCAAACTAGCCTCATCAAGGTTGATACAAATGTGTCTTGAAACTGAATTGCTGATATAAAAAGCACTGAAATCAGTGTGCTTCTGAAAGAAATTAAAGCCACTGATAATGATAAAAAAAGAAGAGTTCTACATTGGAAAATGTGTAATTGTTAGCCAAGTGTGTTTTCTCAAATGTTTATAAAAGAAGTTTATATGAGGAAATTCTCTTTTTTTGTGCTTCCTGGATGGTTGGTGCAGCTGTGCTTGAATGAAGGTTACTTAAAGCCACTTCAACTGTATAAAGGAAAAGTCCCAGAAGGCAGCAGTGTCTTTAAATGATGTAAAGCTCTGTGTCACTCTGAAAGCTATCTGTAAGGATATATGATGCTGCATGTTAGGATGTACACTGGTAAAATTACTTTTTTATCTCTGTGCCTGTATCTCAGGGCTCACTCAGAGACTTTCGGCCACAGTTTGTGGTTCTGCCTCTTAAGTAGCTATGGAATGACTGACCAAAACCTGCTGAAGTCGCTGAAAAGACTCATTCAAAATTGTGCTCGAGTGATCCAGGTCTTGTAAAATCTAGAGTTGAAGGTGATGTCATGGAGCTTAAAGATATTAAACAGTTCACAGAAAACTTTTCAAACTTCTTGCTTTTTTAGAACTGTAACCGAGATATTAAACCCTTATACATTTTTTTTTCTTTTTCCTCAAGGACTCTTCGTGTAGAAGTGTGCTCCAGTGACTGATTTTAACATGTTCAGGTAAGAGAAGCAACCACATTCATTAAGATCTTAAGGAGACAATATGCATGTAAACTCTTGTGACCCATCTTAGAATAGGAAGATTTTTGTTGAAGGTATGGTAATGTTTTCTGGAAAAGCAAATTTTACCAAGTTTTCTTCAGCTTTTGGTAGCTCTGACTGAGAATCTGCTGTTTTTTTAACCTATATGAACCTAGAAGGCCAGGAAATAAGAGTTCTTTAAAGATATTGGGTTAAATAGATTTTGCCTCTTGGGTACAAAATGACACAAGGACGTGTTGTTTGTTTATCATGGTAACACTTGGAGCCAAAGCCTTGGTTTGACTTGTGTTATTTCACAGCTGGATGAAAGAATACATTGAGATAAGTTAAATCAGGATTTGAAGTGCTGCTGCCCTGCTTCTAGGCTAGCACAGGTCTAGGTGACTGTGTGGGACATCAGAAAAAATCTCTCACCAAACTTAGCTGTTTTCAGATTCTTAGACATTATTGGTGTTCAGCTCATGGTGGCTGTGTGTGGTTATACAGCCACTGGCTTTGCACAAAAGCCAGCTCTGATGGAGGCAATAACTGGTTAGGGATTCATTCGTACTGCTCTGCTGTTAGCAGTTTTCAACTGCAATGTATATTTGGTCTGTGAACCTATAAAATGCTGTAAACCGAGGGTAGGAGTGGATTGGAATGACAAGTTAAAAGATGTATCCTACAAGGGATAGATAGTCATTAAAAATCAGCTAATGCTGGAGAAGCACAGTAAATGCTGTCTGAACTCTGCTCCATTAAAATTAATGGAAATACAGTGATCAAATCCAATGAAGAACATGAGTAAACACTCCTGAAAGCCCTGTCCCTTGATGCCAGTTCCTTATCTACTTGGCATTGTTTAAAACTGGAGATGCACTTATGAATTGCCTCAGGAGCTGGGTCTTCTGTTTTAATCCAATACACAATTGGACTGAGGTTTTCAAAGCAGATCATTGATTAAAACTGATGGGAAAAAGAGTATCTAAATTCTCTGCATGTTTTGAAAATTTTAGCCTTTGGGTGTTAATGTGCAGTCTTTAATCTGTCCTTAATCAAGAAGAATTCTCACAGGGACTTTTGTTTGAGTAAAACTACACAGTTTGATCTTTTGGCAAGAAGGTTTTGTAGGAAATTGGTTGCTGCAAGCAGAATTTGTGCAAGAAAAGTTCTAAAGTACATGAGAAAGGCACCTTTCCCCAGTTATAAGTAGACAAATTCCTTTTACTGATTGTGGTGGTGGGGTTTTGATGAGCAAGAATATACCAGCAGGTAATCTGGAATGCAAATAAAATGGAAATAGCTACTTCCATTGACATTCTGCATATTTCTAGTTAACTCTTTTTATTTCACAAAAACCTCTTTCTTTCATGTGTCATTATAATTTTAATTTTCAGTGATTGCTTCTTACAAAGTAGAGACAGTGTTTACAGGGTGGTGAACTGTGTGGGCTGCTTCAGTTTGTGAAGAGGCATTCTCAGAAAGATGGGTGCCTTGATCTCCTGTCTGAGCACCATCAGTAGTGGCGTATTTATCCAAATCTAAACTCCAAAATTGTACATGTGTGTGTATATTTTTGCAAAGATATTTGTGACTCAAACTAAAATGAAGCTCTACTGTTAAGAAAATCCAGTTTACAGGCTTGAGAGAAAGTAATGTTTTGCATTTTCCTTTTGGGAGTTCAAATGATCCTTTATTTATTTTGAAGTGAGGCATAGCTACTCTTCAGATTTGTGTTATGTAAAACAGGACAAAATTACATATATCAAGGGAAAAAAAGCAAGATGTTCTGCTGTTATTTGAATTCTGCAAGACAAGAATTTCCAAATTTATTCTTTTTTTCAGTGAAATAGTGGTGATAGGGGGCAACATCCCACTCTTGAAATCTGGAGAAAGTGTACAGGGACACTGTCTTACATAATACAGTACTGAACTCAAAAAAGGTCTAAAGCTTTTGTTATTTAAAGCACAGGGAAATTGCAATCCTGTAAATTCCAATACCAAAAATTCCAGAGATGCATTGATTTCCTTACAGCTCCCGTGCACCAGGGTTTTTTCACACCAATACTTCTGGAGCCAGGCTCTAATTCTGCAAATGCTTTGAGCTATAGTTAACCTCACTTCTGTTCAGGAATGATTCTCAGTTAAAGATACTTCTGAGAAGTGTCCACTGCCCTTTTGGATTCCTTTAGGATGTTGAGTGAAGGAAATCTCATAAAAGAAGTAAAAGAAGTGAAAGAAGAGTGGGAAACACTTGATTAAACAATCAAGTCTGTGCATGTGTAGCTCCCCTACAAAACTGTCTTTCCTAGCACCAGCTTATCTTTTATTTCTAGAAGAGCTCCTTGTTTTTGGTGGTGATTTATTTGGGGAACTACCCAAACAAATGTCTGGTGAGAAGGGGAAGAACCAGGTGGCATTTGTCATAAGATAGTTTAAAATTTTTCCTGCTGACAACAGTGGCAAAGGTCTGTATCGCACTTAAAATTTCCAGGGCTCTCCTGACCTGTGGCGCGATCCTGTCATGCTTCTTGTTATCTCTTATCTGACGAATGAATGATATAATCCTGCCACAGGATCAGGGCTAGATTCAGCAAAATTCATCTCCATTTTTACCAAGCGCCAAAGTTGAGTCTTGATCAAGAGGTATTGAGGAAACTCATGCATTATTTATGTCTGTCTGTGTGGAGAATGATTTTCACAATATATTTGTGTATGGGAGTCAAAATGATTAATGGAAACAGAGAAGTCACTTTATAAGGAAGAGACAAGGCTGGGAAAAAAGGCAGCTAGGAGATAATAGGGCTGAAAGTTGATATGATCAATGATCACAAAATCATGAAGGTCATGGGTAAAATGAATACAGAGTTGTTATTTCCCTATCCTGCAATGTTTAAGCTACAGTGTGTTGATGAAACTATTAGGAGTTTGGTTTAAAGCTTAGAATAAAGCACTTGGAATTCTGAGATTTATTGCCAAAGGAGGATGTGGAGGCAGATTCAAATTCATGGCCAATGAGTCCATGCAAAGACACTAAGGGAATGGGCAAGGATGTACTTTTCCAATATCTTTCATCTAATAAGATGCCAGTGAAACATCCCAACAGGGATACCCTTATGTTCCTGCATTTTTAATCTTCAGTATATTAAAAACTGCACCTCTACATAAACCCTAGGATTTGGAAGGAGATTTTCATTTCAACTGCATTAATACTTCATTATTTCATGAGTAGAGTAGTAGGAAAGTCTTTCAAGAGGGGTGGTTTCAGTCTGGCACGTGCAGCAGAAATCCACCATTCAATAATTCTTCAGCATATTGTATGTGGCTTGACAAAGGACTGCTAAGAAATTCTTAGGCAAATTGGGTGAATCTAAATATGACAGTGTGTTGGCATGGTAATCCTACATAGTCTTGCTGGTTTACTCCTGCTGTCCCCAAAACGGGACACTTGAAATACAAAGCACATTGCAGCTAAGCTAGATGGGGTGTTTTGGTAGCTGGAGCACAGAGCATTATTGTGGAACAGACATTTTTGGTAATCAAAGAGTAGCTGGTGTGTATTTGGCAGCGGAACAATCGTGGAGGAGACACCTCAGTGTCAAAACGAGCTTATAACACACACCTGCCTCTGTGGGACCACGGGCTGTTGTGTGATTGTAACAGGAGAATTTCGGTGTTCTCATGTGTCAGGTACCACTTCATGTAAAGGATTAGTGTCTGACTGATGTCTCATGATGGACATTTGTCTCTGGATCCACTGAAATGATGACAGCTCGGACACAAGTGTTCTGGAGGGGGGTCTCAAGATATCAGAGATTAGATTTTCAAAAATCCTGTATGTTTTAATACGAATAGTTAAGATCTGATTTTGTTAATGTTCTGTACAATGCATCCTTAGAGGTTGATAGGTCATCTCAAAGTTTCTGTGGTCTTTTCTTCTCTAACCTTAACCTGAGCTCTATAAAAATGAGGGCCTGTCCAGTCTTGGAAAACTGTAAGTGAACCTGATCAGCTTATCATACTCATCTGCCTTTCCTTGCTGTGCTGTAGTTTTATCTATCCCTAAGGCATCCTAATTTACAACATCTTTTTTACTACGCCAATAAAGAGATTTTGTGCTGTGACTTTGGTTTATTATCTGATGCTCTGAAACACTGGGTCAGCTAGAACAGCACTGCATCAACTGGAAATTGATTTGAGGCAGGTTCTTTTTTTGTTTAGGTTGTTTGTTTTGGGTTTTTTTTCTGATTTGAAATTTGTCTGATAATTGGAGCAGTTGTTTTTTGTGACCTTGTCATGTGGTAAAGCGTGCAGATGAGGGGGAAATTGCAGCTTCCTGGGATTCGCTGTATGCCACAGATTTGGGTTTTCTTATTGTTTCATTTTATGACAAAAGAGGTAGGCCTCTGCCATGAAAAAGTGAATTAAAGATCAAAAATTCATGATGAAAGAAAAAGGTGGTTGAACTGCAGTTGCAAATATATTCAGTTAAACTGTTAGACTGATTAATGTGACTAACAGGGATGAGGCCTTGTTGCGGGAGATTTTAATGAACTTTATTTATGGACTAAATGAACAGCCTGAAGTTTTGTTTTTTTCTTTTATCAACCATTTTCTCATAGGGCATAAAACTCCCCTTTTTCTAGTGGTGTTCAGCTGCACCTGGAATAGTTTTCATCTGGGATAGAAAGATTTCTGACCTTGAATCAGTGATTCTGGCTGCAAATAAAACCTGAATGAATTGCTTGAACCAGAGAACAATTGACAGCTGTAGCACAAATCTGAGTCCAACAAATGTTGAATCTCTTGTGGTTGAGACCTCAGGCTGCAAAAAGCAGATGGTCCATCAGAAGTCTCATATTTTTACCTGGCAAAGGATTTCTGAGAATAAAGTGGGAAGTTTTTTAGAAAACACACTAAGAGGAACTAAATTCTGTAATAAGGTAACGGATAAGGTAATAAGGGGCTAAATTCTTGGGTACTTGATTTCTTATAGGGAAAATCCTGGTTTCTAACAAAGAATTTTGTAATAGTCAGAAATATGAGAGAATGTATGAACTGTCTCCCAAACCAGAGAAAGGGCATAAAATACTGTCCTGGACACACTGACAAAAGCTGCAGAAGATATCTAGATGTCTTCATAGAAGCATCCAAGAGTTTAAGACTATGAGAAGAAATGTGTAAGGCAAGAAAATCCTAATTGTGGCTGAAGATCTGTTCTTAGACCCCTGGCATTCCTGAACTCTTTCATGACATGGAATGAGGGTGTAATTTCTCTGACTATTCTGTAGCATATCTGTTAATAGAATTTTGTAATTTTCTGTAATTGTTCTCTAATTTTTCTTATCTGATATATGGTCTAACTAAATAAGAGCGCTGGAGTAGATAGGTCACCATAAAGAGGAGTAGTTATTGTATGGAGAACTTTCTGACCTACAGAATTGTGGTAGCGTGAGCATTGGACAATGTTGGGTCCAGGCTCCTAGAAGCCATTCCTGAGCAACAAAAACACCACTTGTTTGGCTAAAAAAAGTGTGTTGTATGTGTCATTCAGTTCTCAAGAAAAAAAAAAGTAGTTGACAACTGACAGCTTGAATCCTTGTATGTTACAGCTATTTCCCACCAAGAAATGATGTTTCAAATAACCTGGTACTTCAGGCTAGAGTGCCTTGTAAAAGCAGAAATATTGCCTGTGGCTGCATTATGGATGTTGAAAATTGTGTGATGCTGTGACTGCCAGTCCCATTAGAGGCTCTCTAGAGATCAATAATTGCTATGACAAATCATGTTTTCATGCCGGAAAACAGCTGCTTTATAGACAATTAAAAAAAAAA